>JAGSMT010000097.1:1200000-1751292 GCA_029286875.1 Lamproptera curius | reverse complement strand
AGATTTTTTAATGCAATAACTTTTATGTGAACGTAAACTGTAGTATCTTACGAACATATACATCTAGTAATATACATATATAAATTTAAAAAAATAATCATACGATCCGAATTGATTACCTCCATCTTCTGGAAAGTCAGCCATAACTTATCAACTCCATGTGAAAATCGGCTAGACGAAATCGAGGCTCTTGAGCAACTTCAAAATGGAAAAGCCGGAGAGGACAGGTCACGACAGGAGCTTCGAAGGCCGCGTAACCGGTGCTGAAAAGACTCGCCGTTCATTTAACTCTGTCCTTCTCTCCCGGAGAACTCCTGAGGCATGGCATGGGGTTTGGTCGTATTGTTCTTCAAAGGTGATAAAACCCTTTGAAAGAACTATCGGCCAATATCGCTCCTGAGTCATGTCTATGTTATTTTCAGGTCATCTCAGATCGTCTTGCAGAAAACTCGACGAAGCGCAGCCTCGAGAACAGGCCGGGTTTCGGAGGTTACAGCAAGACCACATCCATACAGTGAGGCAGGTTATACAGAAGACAGCATGGTATAACCAGCCCCTGTACATGGCATTTGTGGACTGGAGAAGCTCGACTCCATCGGACCTGGTCTTTCCTCGAGTCCCTCAGCGGTGCCAATTGATTGGCGATATATCGAGATGCTGAGATATCTCACAACGCCGCCACTTGTCTGTCGTAGTCAAAGTGGGCAGACTGAGCCTATCCCCTGCACCGCGGTGTGAGACAAGGAGACGTCATGTCTCCGGAATTATTCTCCGCCGCGCTTGAGGACATGTTCAGGACGCTCAACTGGGAAGGGCACGGCATAAATGTGAACGGCGAGTACATCTCACATCTTCGATTTGCGGACGATATCGTCATCATGGCTGGACCGCTAGGACCTGCAAAAATGGTGCAAAGCCTGGCTGAGTCTTCTGCACGCATCGGTCTCCGAGATGAACTTGGGTAAAACCAGGTCATGTTTAACGAGCACGTTGATCCGGACCGATCCTGATTGAAGCACCTCCTCGAAGTTGTTTCGGAGTACGTTTACCTAGGGCAAACGCTCCACTGGTAAAACAACTTTAGGGGAGAACAACAAGAGATTCGCTGGGCTGGCAGCTCCATAAGCTTCGTCGAGTTTTCTCGTCCCCATCCCACAAAACCTCAAATCGAAAGTCTTCGATCAGTGCCGTCCTACCCGTTTTGACCTACGGTGCCGAGACTTGGACACTACGGTCCGACTGGTCCACAAATTTAAAAATCGCTCAGCGAGCTATGGAAGGGCTATGCTCGGAGTATCTCTGAGGACCCATCAGAAATGACGTGATCCGACAGGAGACCAAAATCACCGACCAGCCACCGGATTATAAGCTGAAGTGGCAGTGGGCCGGTCATATAAGCGCAGAACGACGACCGCTGGGTCGAAAAGTTCTGGAGTGGAGACGAGGCTCGGCAAACGTAGTGTAGGACGCCCCTGCGGCAAGATGGTGACGACATTCCAAAATGGCAGCGTTGTGGGCTGGATGAGAATGCCGAAGATCAGGGGTGGCGTGCATTAGGGAGGCCTATGTCCAGCGGTGGACGAACGGTGATGATGATGATGATGATGATGATGAACTCCATATGTGAATTTGTGATTTAATTCTAAAGTAATTTAAAAATTTTATTTATTTATATATTATGAATGACAAAAACATGTTCATATATGTGTTTGTCATTCATAATATTTACCAAATAAACATTTTTCTTTCTTTCTTTTTATTTATATGAAAGTAGAAGCGCAAACCAATTCAGGCCGTTTTAAACAAAAAATTGTTTCACTCTAGAAATTTAAATATAACCATGCTTTTAAACTGTCTAATAAAAAAAACCGTACACTTAACGGTGTTTTCTTTTTCAATAATATACTTTTGCTGGAATTATTATTAAATATATTTTTGTATCTTTTTTCGGTTATACCATAGATTTTTTTTATTTATTGTAATCCATGACATTAGTCATATTAGTCCTATTTTTAAAATATGTGGAAACTAAGAAGAACATATTATTAAAGGTAAATTTTATCAACTTACGTCTTACGTATTTTTGTTGTTGGGCATCGACGTATGCCGAGGACGCTTTGTGAAGCAGCACTCATGGCAAATTAAAAAATTAAAAAACCGTAAACTTATGGGTTTTTTTCCAGGACTATGCTTCTGCCGGAATATGCATATTTTTTTCGGTCTCACTATAGACTTTTTTTTTATTTCAATACATTACATTTAATGATCTTCCGGGTGCGTCTAGTAAAAAATAATACATATCGTAATTTTACCTGCAGATATTGAATTTTGCAATACATCTTTATTACATTTTATAAATAATCTACTTACGTCTTTCGTATTTATATTCTTGGGCATCGACGAATGCCAAAAACGATACGTGAAGCACTTATGGCAAATAAAACGAAGGCAATGAAAAATATTTTTTCTAATCACCAATACTATTCTAATCATTAATAGCTATTCAGTAACGTGGCTTTCATAGGGTGTGTAAATAATTTTATAGTGGATTTATAATTAAAGTCATTACCGCTGTTTACCATCTGAAAGGATGGCTTTGAAACGCTTTTCAGTTCAAAGTTAAAGTGGACTTAGTAAAGTTTCCTTTACATTTATGTTATTTGAGTATATCTTTATTTGAGTATATAATTGAGTATATCCTGGCATCAATTTGCTGCTTTGAAAAAATGCATTACAGTAATGAAGTGTTTTATTTTGATGCTTTGAGTGAAAAGGTAAATTTTGAGTCGATAGGTCCAATTTTTTCAGGTGGCCGTCTGGGTTGCTACCACCGCGGTGCTTATTTCTATAGTTAAGCATCGTTGTGAAAACACTACTGTGTTTCGGTTTGAAGGCCATCGTAACTAGCGTATTAACTGGGCAAAAGACTTAATATCTTATTTCTCATGGTAGGCTGCGCGTTGGTGATACCACTGGTGTTGCCAATTTGCATGGGTGTCGGTGACCACTTTCATAAGGTGGCTCGACTGCCAGTCTGCCTTGTAACCAATTTTAGTTATAATACTTTCTGTTGCTTACGCGAATACTATACATGATAAATAATGCAATTTTTACGGATTTTATTGCCTTAGTTAGTCTCCAAAGTCAGTGTGGAAATTCTTCATCGCCAAAGCCAAAGCCATGAAGCTTCGTATCTATACTATTCTACGCGGACGCAGTCGAGAATAGCAGCTAGTCTGTAAAATATCTATGCAAGAGAGGATATTCCAAATAACCTCACGATTCTAGGATATTGAATTATTTATTCAAATAATAGTTTAGTCAATATCCTGCTGTTAAATAGTCTTCCCTGTGAAACCAGATGAGTGAGTTCATCATCACCATCATCATCAGCCTGACTCAGTCAACTGCTGGACACGGACGACACCTCGTCACGCCCGTGCACCAATTTTCGCAGCTGCGATTCGCCACTGCCGGGGCGCCATCCGGCCTGGGACTAGGGGTGGCGCTCGAAAAATCCGGGGCCCTTTTTTTACGGGCCTCGGGCGCTCTACCCGGACGCCCACATAATCGTTTGCGGCGTCCGTGTCGACTCAAACCGAACGATGAAATATCTCGGCCTGGTCCTGAACCGCCGATAGAGGTTTTGGCCCATTGGTCGCCTCGCGCCTAGAGTGGCGAGAGCAGCGGCTCTCGCGAACGCTCCCCAACACTGGAGGACCTAGCGCTCCTGTCGCCCGCTTGTACGCCGGGTCGTCAGGTCCATGGTCCTGCCAGGGCACCCGTGTGGGCGACACCCTCCAAAGGGTCGGCTGTACTGGAAAACCAGAGGGTTTGCGTTCCGAGCCGTCGGGCTGCCGGACCATCTCCGCGAGGCGGTGTGCCCTGTTGCTGGCTCCTTGCCCTGGGACCTTGCGCAGAAATCCTCGCGTCCTCTTCTTCTGGCGCGAGGCGAGGTCTCGGGCGTACGCCACCCGGAAAAATAGGGGCCGAGACGGTTGCGCTCCCTTCCAATCAAGGAGTGGGAGCTGCGGCTGGGCACCCAGCGCTGGCTCAAACAGGTAGAACCCTCACAGATTCTGGATATTAATTTGAATTGATAAAGCCCCCGTATTAAAGTGGTGGTTTGAAAGAGGATCGCTCCTGACATTCCGCGCGACGCAGTTTCTCTCGGGACACGCTGTTTCGGGAGGTACCTGTGCCGCGGTTGGCCGGTAAGAGCCTACAGAGAGTGCCACCACTGTGGCGTATGTGCCGAATGACGGCCCAACACGCGCTGGAAGAGTGCCCAGCCTGGGTCGAGCAACGCGAGAGCGCGAGCGTCGGGGACGCCTTCGCTTCCTGCTGTATGCGGGATGCTGAAACGCAAAGGTCGTGGGCGCGTGCTGTTTGTTCCGGCACGCGCCTAAAGCGACTTCGGTGTCCAACCCTCGGTGAGAAGAGGCCCGAAAGAGGCGAGGCGCCGCCGGGGTCGCCGAACTGTCATCAGGCCCTGCGGCAGCTACAGCGACATGGAAGGAACAACCATTGGTTTTTAGTGAGTATCGGCGCTCCATCTGGTCCGGGGCCCACATATCCCCGCCTCCTCACTGGCGGGGAATCCGTAGCTGGATTTTCCAAGGCAAAAATTAAAAAAAAGGCATCCTACAATTGCCGCGTCCAGAAACTTAGAGGAGTTTCGTGCTGTATGCTCAGGCACGCACCTGCGATGGTTCAGGTGTCCCAGCCACCGGGAGAAGAAGGCCCGCGGTCCGTCGCCGGGTCTCTGAAACTGTCATCAGCACCCGGCTCCGCTGGCAGTTGGAGAAGGTCAACCGGTGCTTTTTAATGGTATACCGCGCTCCCATCTTGGTCCAGGGACCCTACATTCCCTCGTTACCTCACTCTGGCGGCAATCCGTAAGCTGGATTTTCAACGCAAACAAAGGCGTCTTACTCTACGTTTGTCGAGCCTCGGTCTCTCAGAATTTTCGATTCCAGCGGTTATAGTTTTGGCTTCTGACTGCTCACTGCCCTTCACTTACTAATCCGGTGGGCTATATCCAGGATACTGGTTCTCTACGGAGAACAATTTGAACGTCATGACGTCTCATTGTCCACACCGCGTTGCAGGGATGGCTCAGTCCCACTTTGGTTACGAAGCATAGTGGCGGCGTTATACGAACCTCATCACATCTCGATATAACCAATCAATTTGCCCGCTTAAGGACTCGAGGAAAGACCAGGTCTCGATGGGTCAAAAGCCTTCATATTACCAAATGCCATGCACAGGGCTGGTTGTTTCATGTGTCTTCTGTATACCTGCCTCACAGTGTGATGGGTCTATTGGTAGCCTCAAAACCCGGTCTGTTCAAAGCTGCGCTTCGTCGAATTTTCAATGCAAAGGGTTCAGATGACCTCAAAAACAATTTAGGCATGACTCGAGTGATATTGGCCGATAGTTCTTCAAAAGGGTTTTATCACCTTTTTCAAAGAACAATACGACCTAGCCCCTTTGCCATACCTCAGGAGTTCTCCCAGAGAGAAGGGCAGAGGTAAATAGACGTCGACGTCTCTTCAGCACCGGTTTTCCGGCGGCGTTCAGAAGCTCCGTCGTGACTTCGTCTTCTTTCGGAGTTTTTCCATTTTGAAATTGCTCAAGAGCCCACTCGATTTCATCTAGGCCGATTTCTGAACGATCCTCCGATACATGGCGGATAGAAGTGACTTGAGCATCCTTCTCACCTAGCTCTTGGTGTGCCGAGTGTGACGAGTATAACCGACTGTAAAAGCTTTCAACTTCCGAGAGAACCTCTGGTCTCGAAGCGACGACTTCTCCATTTTCTTTGGTCAACTTCGTCAGATAGCTTCTTCCAAGCTGCTGTGCGAAGACTTTGGACCCCCGGTTATGCTCAATAGCTCTCTGTATCGATGGTCTTGTTAAGATCCCACTGCTCTAACGAAGTGACGGTTGGATCATAACGTCGCTTCTCCATGAGGTCCAAAAATTTTGACTATTTGTCTATGCGTCGCAGACCGCAGAGTTTTGCACCCTCATTCCGAAAAATTTCTACTACGCGATCGAGTTCTTCATCAACATCGACGTCGATTGTATTTTCCATGGCAGCAAATCGATTTTCCTTATTGATAGATTTCCTAGTGGTCAGAGTTTGTTCATCCCTTTTTTAAATTATATATATTAAATGTAACTTGGAACCATCGTTTTATAATTTTCGCCTCCAACCCCCTGGCTACGCCTTATGGTTCCAGAGATATCGCGATGAGTCAATATCGTTTTATAGAGCATATATCGTTGTTCTAAGATTAACCTACAACAAGCATATAATTGTTAATATTTTTAAAATTAGCAATCAGGCAAATTCAAAGGTCAATTAAGATAATACAGTTCAAGTTCACATAAAAGTCATTTCATCAAAAAAAATCTTTAATCCATGTTCATAAACCGTGTTAAACATAACATTTTAATTTATTGGATATCATAACTACGTCGACTGCCTCGAGGCCTGGACCTCCGGTTTCAAAGAACACGCCCATACCACGGTCGTGTTTGAAACCGGAGATCCGATTCAGTCCTGCGGGACTCAAAATTTTCATTCTTGTTTCCTGGTTGGTTAGGGAATTTTTGGCCGATCACCCAACTGTCTGAAAAGTAAGATGATCCATGCGTCGGATGGGCATGTAAAAAGTCGGTCCACCCACCAACCCGCATTGGACCAGCGTGGTGAGATACGGTTCGGGAACTCCCTAATAGAGAAGGTGGGCAGTAGGGAATGCCTATGTCCAGCAGTGGACTATCACAGGCTGATGATGAATGATGAATGCATGAATGGATATCTTAAAATATATCGTAGATTTGAAATGCGCCGAAAGAAATTGTGACGCAATATCTATATCGTTCAGATATATACTGTTTTTTTTTATTGCAGCTACGAGCGAGCAGTCGGGCTCCTGATGGAAAGTGGTCGATGCCCAGACATTTGGCCAAGGTTCACGAACGCGTGGTACCGCCGGAGACATAGAATGTTAAGTCTCGTTTACCCAGTAATTACGCTAGCTATAGTGCCCTTCAAACCGTAACACAGTAGTGTTTATCCCTATCCTGTGTGACACGGCAGGGCCGCACCGCTGATGCGATGTGTAAGGGTTGTGGAAAGAGGGTTGATATGGTGTCGTCAACTCTTAACTCATTCTGCGGCCAAAACAGAGCCAGTGACAGATCCGTACATGTAGGTCGCCTACATGTTGGGGGTTAAATAAGTCCCAGAAAGGCTTAAGATCTCTTTGCTTCTATGACCCTGAGTAACAGATTTTGAAGAATCTTCTTCTCAGGTGTAAGATCCGAGACAAAGGAGCTCAAGTTCCAACGCGCACTCGGGTGAAGCCCTAGGCCCTATATAGACGGGACCAGTACTGATGGGGTTGCAGAAGAGTGAGAAAGCGTTCCTGTAATCCCACCCTAAACGCACCATGAAAGAATCCTAAATAAATTTTAACCAACAAAAAAGATCACGTTACTGTTTTCAGGGATTTTTTTGATGTTTTTACTGATATATTCGCAAAATCTGGATTGGCATAGCAAATTACAAACACATTAAAATGGATTGGAAGTATTAATAATTATTATGGTTTAAATATACAAGATCGGCAATATAGATCACATTCTAATTGATTTGAAGACGACGGTACGATAAACTATTTATGTGCGAGCGTGTTTAAGAAAATATTAACAAATAATAATAAAGGCAGGAGTGGTAAACGTGTCGATCTAAATTTTACGCAAACACTAATTCGTAACAAGTTTGCCGTGACCTTCATAAAAGACTTTGTACGACATTAAAACCTTAGGCACTACGTTTCATGTCTATGAGAACCTGACCAAAGAATTACCTTCATGGTACCTATTACTACCGCAAGGCACAAGTGTGCAAATACAAGTATATGCAAAATAATCAAAATTAGAAATTTACATTCTGTGTTAAAAGGTGGCGCGTGACATATTACCATAATCTACAGAATTATGTATATTAAATAGCATTGTAGCCACTGATTAACTTACAGAACATGTTATTCATCTTTTTAACATTATTTTCTCTTAAAGCGCATGCTCACCATATTTGACCAAACACCACCTTCTACTATCACTTTTCAAAAATTTTAAATAAGGAACTGTTTACATTTACAGTAATCAAATGTCATTCAATTCACTAAAGTACGTCACTGCCAGTTTTTCAGCACGAGTCGCCACATATCAAAGTAATTGAAATTAACCCGTGGACATAAAATCAAGTTATAGTAATATCAGCAAAATTAACTTGCATGTTAAATGTTTTATAAGTACTTAATATCACTCCTTAATACACGTTCAAAAACAGTATCATAACAAAACAACAATATACATAACATTTTTATTTTAAAGTTAGTTTTTTTAATGTAATTTTTTGAAAATATTTAAAGGGCATAAACAAAAAAAATTAAAACTGTCAAGCCTACTTGGTATTATTACTTATTATGATTGATTTTCTAATTAAGAAACATTAATAAATAATTAAATTATTACAGATTTCGCTAATATTTTGACAAGATTTTGTTCAATATCCTGATTAAACGTTTAAAAAACGTATACAGAACGAATTATAGTCATTTCGTAATTTGGCATATAAATATATGTTATATAAGTATAACGATAGGAAAATTATAAAGATATAAGGTAAAAAAACAACATTTGCTTATTGAACGGCGTCGGATCTTGAAAAAATACTATTTTACTATAGGTTTATTTTTTACTAATAATAATATTACTTCGCGCAGACTAGTGTATCAAAAATTTACAAAATGACACAATCAATAAGTGCGTTTAAATTAGACCGTAGTGTTTAAAAAAAGAATAATGGCAAAATTATAACAAAATAAATTAGCAATTGCTAATATTTCGGTTAATTCGTTCAAATTTTGTATTAACTCGTTGACCATCTACGACATTAGTTTGTTGTAATAATTGCTGGAGTCTACAAGTGAAACGACGCAGTACCAAATCCAGTGCAATTTATGGTATATTTCCTTTGTAACGAACCGAATGATTAACAAAATTTAATGCATGATACTGTACTTATTTAGGTCAGTAGGCGTAGGGGACGACTCCACCGCCCACTTGCTGCGGTTGTAAGGCTGCCCTACTGTGGCTGTAAGGTGGATCCACAGTACAAGTGAAATTAATTGCCAATCCACCTACCCCGTGCAGCAATTTTAAGCACCTTCTAGTCAATGGATGGCAATAAAAGGAAACGGCCCCTAGTTCTCGCTATTTCCACTATTCCTGGCATCAACAATCAGCCTCTGTGCCTTGCCTTAGTGGACTTTGAGAAAGTTTTTGACTCACAGAAAAGACTTAGGCTGTTCCATAAGTTAAACTGTCTTGCTGGAGATATTGCAGTGTTTAACTGAATCCTCCCGACGCCCTTCATCAAAAGGCATTAAACTAATTTAGTTCATGAGTTAAGTTCATCCAGAGGCTCAATAGCCTAGATACGGTCCAAAAACCCCCTTGTCAAGAATTCATGCTTAAGGGAAGGCCTATGTCCAGCAGTGGACCAACACAGCCTGATGATATTGCAATATTATAAATGCGAAAGTAGCCCTCTCTGTCTGTCTGACTGTCTGTCTTTACTGCCTAAACCATTTAACCGATTTAGATCAAATTTGGTACATACTTGGAATAGATTTAAAGAATGGACATAGGTTCATTCCTTCTAATGCTTGGAAATAAAGAAAAATTTGAAAAAAATACGTGTCCAAGGGTGATCTTTTAAACTACTTGCTATGAAAATCGGACAAATTCTCAAAACCGATTTGTTTCTTTTTTTCTTCGTCATAACCTCATGACAGAGGAACGTAACTATGATGCGCTGCTTTGGCCAACATTTCTTTGCTGATATTTCTGTTTTGCACCATTTGGATGGATGATTGTAGGATAGCTCCCGAAGCGTCCTGAGTTGTGTGTGTCCATCTTGTAGGCGGCCGCCCTCTCGCTCTCTGTCCTTCTACAAAACCAGTCATAATCCGCCTTTCCAGTTTATCTGGGTCCAGCCTCATCGTAAGAACTTGAGGACTCTCTGCCTATAGATCGTTGAGAGCCGTGTTATTATATTCAAATGATTGAGGATTGACTCTCTCACCCTCCCTTTTAATGACCAGGTTTTAGAAGCATATAAAAAGATAGAAAATGTAAGCGTCTGCATTAGATGCTTTTTGGTGTTGCGGCTAATACCCAGGGGTATTCCGCCATAACCGCTATTATCTATAGTAGTAGGGCATTTTCCTCATGCAATCACCGTCTTCACTGATCTGTGATTCTAGGTATACGACCATCCACACCACCTGCAAGTCACAAGTTCGTAAGTTCTTTGTAGAGTACCCGTTTTATACACATTAATTTTGTTTTTGCAGCCTTATGTTCTGTTCTGTAACCTTATGTTCACGATTTGCTCCGTCGTGGCCCTATATCTAACCAATCCCGTCTGCTCTTTGGCTACTTGTTGTGTGACATAGTTTTCTAACCTTTTGTAAAGTATTTTCAGTAGAATATTGCTGACATGTTCGATGATTGAAATAATGCGATTAATTTTGCATTTACGTAAAAAACTTTTTGTATAGAGTAACAACAGTCGACTCTGTCCAGTCTTTAGGCCACTCGCCATTTCTCCATACTTTTTGATATATCGAAAGCATAATTGTGGTTCCGGTTTCTCCCAAATTCTTCAGTATTTCCGCGTGTAAAATTTTAGGTCTTAGATTGCAAATGGCATATCCGGGCCAGGGTATCAGGTTCAGTCTCATTACAGTCCAACGTATTGTCCTCAGAATAGTTTTCACTTTAAAGTTCTTGGCAGTATGACCTCAAAACATGTATTACAAACTGCTGAACTCACGTGAAATTCTCCATCTTTCAAGGGTTTCTCTCCTTTTGAATACAGAGTGCCTACGCTTAAGCAGCTGGTAGTCGCTACCACAATCCGCACCTGGCGACAGATATCGAAGACCTCCATCTTTGGCTTACAAGAATGAAGTCGATTTGGTGCCTATACTGACCATTTAGTGTTGTCCAAGTTGTTATCAGTGCAAAACTCCAAATGCTTTTTTCCCCCCTCATTTGTTACACCCAGTCCATACTTGCCTACAACATTCCTCAGATGGTGGTAATTGATCGTTGTGAAGGCATAAGAAAGGTTATAGCGTTGAAGCCGCCAAGGATAACTATCGGCTCCTTTTTAGGAATTCCGCGTATAATGCTCTACATGTAGTTATTTTATGTCTTCATCTCCCGAACTAGAAGTTATTTAGATTGAATATGGTTGCGCTCACCGCTTGACTGTCAAAATTCTATCATAGGCACCTTGAATCCCATCATTTTGTCGATAAGGTTTTTTGCAATAAAACAGCCACAAAGCTGAAACTTCTATATCAGAATACTCAGATACTATGGCTAAATTTCCTAGGGAAGTTGTAAAGTAGCCAGTGTCGTTTATATGTGTCTCTGTTACACATAGTCAGTTTAACTAATAAATAAGTTTTACAACCCTGTTTAACGGTTGTGTAACTATAATGTGTATAGCGAATTTTGACGGATAAATATTGTAACGAGTGCATTATATTTATTTATTATTTATTGCAAATACACGTTTCTTTTTATTAAACGGCAATCCCATGGCAGAACGGCGAACCTCATGACGTTCTGAAATTACAATGCATGGCTTTCCCATCACGACAAAAATATTGTTTTGATAAATAACTAGGTAATGGAATAAAATTCAATAATGCAACGAAAACTTAAAAATAATCTTTCAATTTATTTGCATAACACAACATGTTACAATACGAAAAGATGTAATGGAGATTATCATGGATTTGTTATTATTAATTTGAAAAGCACTTTAACGTCAAACCCAAACGTCAGTTTTTGAAATGAATATAATTTCTTTATTTTTTCTGAAGTTACTCTAGATTTTGGTAAAAACTAGTAACTATTTACTATTTTTTGAACCGAGGGGGTTTGAAAATGCAGTGTATGAAATGTTCCGGTCTACACTATGATGGTTAATGCACTGTTTCACAGACTAATCCGGGCTTTTTCAGCATTGTTCAAACATATTCACGGGAACTATCTACAAAACTGTTTAATGTCATGTTTCTTTAATCATATGATCGTAATTAAGTAAGCATTAAAATTATTTACAGAAAACGTAAAATATCAATGTGTGCGCGTTTAAGCGCATACCACGTTTTTTGCTTGATATAAATGTATTCTATTTTGTTTCCTCCTATCCATGGTCCCAGTTTATCATTGGGTCGGCTTACAATCTATCCAGATTTACCTGAATAACAGTTTTAACGTGGAGTGATTAGAATGTAACCTTGATGATAGGTATAGTAAAATTCGGGTCCCATGCTGCAGACCTTTTTTAGAAACCCATTATAAAAAGTGAAGGCCTTAAAATATCAAAAACTGTAAATTATTTAAAATTTAGATAGATATTGGCCCATCCCACGAAAACTTAGATAGCAAGGGAAAAACTGAATGTGACATAATGGTCAAAGCTATAAGCCATACCGTAGCAATGTCATAGGGGACACCTTCATTTTCTGCTTTAACGTTTAACAAGCGTTGCAATTTTGAAATTGCAAACTGCACTCGTTTAGTTTTATTCGAGTTAAAAACTTAAATATTTGCTGCGGACTCATTGAGAAATTGTCCATTGTTCTATGCTGTATTAGCACAGCATATTAATAGTAGTTTAAATAAAACTTTGCTGACATAATAGCAACGTTAAAACATTAAGTAAAGCGTGTAAGGAAAGCATTCAGCTCTTAAAATAAATATAATTTCAAGCGAGTGTGAAATTAAAAATGTAAAATGATTTGGTTTAGCATATATGGCTATCCCTTTTAAGACATCGAGTAAAAGCGTAGACGTATAAAATTAGAAATCTTTTTAGCAAACATAATATCGCCTACCCGTAACGCTGTTTAGCTTAGCCTTTCCTCTTACTCATGTATAATGATTACAAATAATGACTTTAAAATAACTGCATCCAGATGATACTTCTTTGACCTAACTTAGCTTCGTAGCTATTGAAAGTTTTATGAGGTCATCGCATTAATAAAAAAAGTTACGCAGTACCATCTACAGCGCCTAATGTTCTAAGAGCTTAAACTTACAACGACAATTAAAAATAGTATTTAAAAACAAGAGTTAAATTTTCACAAGCCCATATAATATCTTATTCACTCATGATGTTTGATTTATGGAGTGCAATGGACATCTCTGGCGAGAATCACGTTAATAATAGCTTATCCTAATCTTGATTCATATGCAAATAGGAAAATTGTAACTCACTTTACTTAATCTGCCGCCTACCAAACGGCAAGTTCTCCGAGGAGTTGACGCATGTTATGCCTGCTTTTTATCATTAAACCTCGCTTAAGATTACCTAGTACCATCAACATTACTCTGAAGGTTGCCGGTTTACCACTATATGCTTTACACGCCACTTCTTCCCGAGCAGTGTGCTTTATAAAACGAATAGTTGTTAGCGACACTTCTACTTTGATACCACCAGAGGACGGCAGAGGGTTATTGTAGTGATAAAAAGGTGTATCTATGCAAATGTGTGAGCATTGTTCAAGTCATACAAGAAAGAATTATGGACAATCAAGCATGTCAAAAACTTCTACGTAGAGTTTTTTTTAATACTTCTCATATGTGCCACCTAATACATCGTTTTTTAAATATCCTCTTCTATATTTTATTCAATCTCCTAAATTATTCATATTACCTTATCTTAAGAATAAAGCATAGACGATGTAATACAACTTATAAATCCAATTTATTACTAAAAATCTTTATTTCGTTTCTTTTTACATTAGTGCCTTTCCCAACTCTCATTCGTAGGTAGCAATCTTGATTATGGGCTTATGGTTTATGCATGACATACCTTTTGCTAATTGAAATGCCAATCTCGTTGATATGAAGAATTGAACGTAACTATGAGGCTTCTATTTGGAATGAAACGTATTGCTTATAGTCTTAATTTGAATAAAATGAATTGGTTCAAATATTTGAAATGGCATTCACTTTAACGCTATTATTCTGAATTGATAATTATTTAGTCGTTATGTTACTTACTAGTATATTTTTAATAAAAACGTTTAAGTATATTTTAAACCTTGTACGTTGACTTGCGAGGGTTTAAAATAAACAAAAACAATAAATATTCTGAGAATTTGTTTTGTTTGCTAGTATGATGACAACAGTAAAATAATAATTGGTTTTATCTTTTAAAAAATATACAACGAAGATGTGACGTTTTTTAGACTAGAATTTACTTTTCTTAAGAAAGTCATACAATTTCTAATGTAATGAGATTAAATTAATGTTCTACTACCGTTTCGTAGTTTTGGGTCGTCTTAAAAAAAATTGTATAGACTCAAACAACGTTATACTCGAAACTCGATCGTTAATATTCCTGAAGTGGGACGATGATATAGTACGCTGATTTTTTTTGGTTCTTGTTAATGGGTTAAACTTAACAAGTGTTTAGAAATAGCGTATTCGTATATTCAATTTAACCGTTACATTTTATTACGGGTCATTATCTAAAGCCGTCGTAGTTATGATAGTAATGACGTTGTAGTCGAATACGTGATTGTTTACTACTATAAATGACAGGCAGCACCAAACTTGTTAATTTAATATAATATTGAGCGTTCGCTTAGTGATTAATAATCTCGAAGTTTGCCTTTTAGTCCTTATCCAAGCTCTCAAAGATCTTGACAGACAAACTTCGTAATTTTGTAAAAAGTTAAAGTAACTATTTAACTGTCGCTAAATATTTTCATAAGGGCTGCCAATTTATTAGGCTTGGGTACGATCACGTCACATTCTTACTAATTTTAAATTGGATTATAGTCTAACAATGCTGATTACATTTTCATACCACCAGATGTTGAAAAAAGATATTTACAACTGTTAACCTAACATTGAATTGGAATATTTATTAACGTTAAAACTTAAATGCCTTAAAAATATATATAGGTATTATCTCTGGTGTTAGCTTTAAATAAACAAATCAACTCCTACAATACGCTACATAACTAAGTTTCGAGTAAGTTTAGTATAGATATTATTGTTTCATTCTGAAGCATGGAACACGAAAATTACATTAAGCGCTTTTAATTGAAAGTTTGAAAGGCTTGCCGAAAGCAAAACATTTATTTTGATATTCCTGTTAGGTGCTGCATAACTTGCTTTCACCGAGCCAAAGTGTCAAGTTAAAGTGCTACTTGAAAGTTCTATGGAATGCTCCCCATTCGGATGGAGGCGACTTGATAGCTTCTCCTATTCAAAGCGGTTTACGGCCTTCTAGTTTTTGAAAGAAACGTACAAATATTAATGGTCTTTAATTAGTAGATCGTATTTTTAATTTTCTATATTATACCTTATTTTTTCTTATGCAATTATTATAGACAACTTTAACAAAGATTATCTCCATATTGTCAAGAAAATTAAACAAGATAATATAATATTGCTGTTATGTTTAATAACTTCAGTACCACGTTTTGATCTGTCAAATATGGTGTCAGACTTAAATGAGTCAGCCAATTCATTGTTTTGTCTGTTCGAAATTTAAAGAACGTGTTGGTACTACCATTGCACTCGAATCGGCCTTGCGTCAGACAGTTGTATAGAAGCTATACCAAGATAAAAGAACAGTCGTAATTGAATGGACAGATAAGAGGGAGCGCTATCTACGTTCCCCATTACTAAAATCTTACATTTTTAAATGAACTTCATTAATTTAGAGCCCTTTGAGCTCTATTGATACGTTTTCTTAGGAAACAAATAAAAATTAACATTTTAAATTCGTGGCGTTTTATCTGCTCAATACAACTCAAAGTATATATAATGCTCACAAGCAACTTGCCAAGTTATATTCTTCTAGCAGTTTCGTGCGACTAGAAAAAATAATACTGTTATTTTTTAAGAACGAATAAATAGGAATTCTATTCGTTATCTTATCTTCGGCCCATAATAATTATATTATAGTCGCAGTGACTAAGTTGTGTTTATATATTGTTGTGGTTATAGCTCGTGGCTTATAGAATGGATGATAGCACCGTTGCTCTCAGTTCGGTGTTAATATTAATTAGACAAAGCAGCAGGTAATTGGTTCGGTCAAGGGACATTCAAACAGGTCGCAATGCATTTATATTGAAGACGTGACGCTGATAAGGGCTTATTATAACTAAACGATTGTTTACCCTAGTTTAGCAGGTAATAGCTACCTTGGATGATATGTTAAGTTAAATAACATAATTTAACTTTACTTTATTAAATAGAAAATAATGAGGAACATATTAAAGTTATATAAGAGGCTAAACTGCATTAGAACTTAATGTTAAAATTGTTACCAATTTAAAAAAGTGGATGACCACGATGTGATAAAAATATATATGATAATACTATGAGACTTCAGTTACCTTGCGAAGTCTGCATTATGTACATTTTCATGCAAAGAAATAGCCGAAATAGTTCGCAGAATAAGCAAGTTTAAGTGGCAATGGAGCGGCCACATGGTTTGTAGAACCGTTTAACGTTGGGGAGGAAAGGTTCTTGAGTAGCAGCCTCATACTGGCTAGCGAAGTGTTGGACGACCCCGCACTAGACAGCATGATGACCTGTGCAAATATGCTGGAGGTCGGTGGATGCAGGTTGCACAGGATTTTGCCTCTTGGCGACTTATGGGGGAGTCCTATGCTCAGCTGTGGGCTCTAACAGGCCGAAACGACGACGATGGTACTATGAGATATGACAATACTAACAACGTAAAGTAATCTAACTATTACTACGCTTCAAACATAGTACTGTATTGTTAAATATTTTTTGAAAAATACTATATAAATAAGTAGCGCCCAAAATTATAATTTACTTACCAAATATATTTTTTTAACACAATATTTTTTGAAAGACTATAAGCAGTCAAATACAAACAGCAAAATTAGAAAATCTATTCATTTTCTATTTCTCCATTTTAATTTAAACCAGGAAATTTAATTGATTCACTATATGAAAGTAGTTAACCTTAGTAACTTAATCATAACTGTGTTTAACCCTGGTTTTTAATAAATAATAAATTGTATCCTGTTAAAATGTCTAAGAATTTTGTGTATATTTTATTATCTTAATACTTTCTCAGTTTATTCAGCTAAACGCGGCCAAACCTTCGAAGATATTCAAGAGTCACGTATGTGGGATTATTACATCGCTCTGCATGAGCTTTGTTGTTTCCGACGACATTTCCTATCGAGTCGTAAGTGCTTAACATATAATAGATGCAGAAAATAATATATAGAACTTCTTAATTAATAGAAGCTTTGCACGGATTTGCAGGGTGAGTGGTATTAATATATGGAGCCAATGTAATTAATGAAAACCTCTTTTGCATATATTAAGTTTCACATTTGAGCTTTAATTTAGGGTCATTTAAACGTATTTAGGTAATAAATGGTCTATTTATTTACATAAGAAATGTTTTGTATAATTAAGTATTTGGTTTCATAGGTTTGGTGAGTGCATCTTCGTCTGTGACATGTCAACACGTAAATGCCTACTTTATATTTATATATATTTTTAAATCATTATTAAATCAACAATTTAAATGTTTCGCTTTAGAGCCAAATTAAGATATTTGCGCCAATGAATAAGTAATTGTAGTTAAATGTTAATGTTAAATATTATACGCTGCAATGAACAAATATGCATTTTATATACGTTCATTGCAGTTTACATGAAGAATAGATAGAATTTATGTAAGTTTCACTGTATTTTTTTAATTCCAAAAAATATTTAAAGTTTACTCTGTATTGTTTTATTAAAAAAGTCAGATGCAATTATTTACAGTCTATTATAATTCAACGCCGGATAGAGGCAAAATTTTTAGTAGTGGTGTTTATTTTTACGCATTTAATAACTTATCGCAAAAGATTTAGAATAAGTATTTTTTTCCTCCTATTTTCCATTTTCCGGACATTAAAACAAATTACGCTAACTGCAGGCGGAGGATCCAAGAAAAAGTCGAGACTAGTTTAAAACAAATTTATTTCATTCAATTACATTTTAAACTTCTTAAAACTATAGTTACACTAAGACGGTATGACTATGTCAATGTTTGAACACAGTACAAACCCTATCCTAAATTGATATCGCATATAACCCATACTAGGTTATAGCGAACCTTAACCTAAACTAAGGTGTCTCAGATCGATGCAAGATACGAATGACTTTCATACAAGTACAGTGCCTTTTTATACATTGAAATCGTTAAGGAATGTTTGTTTGCTAGAACTCTAGAGGACCTGAAGACCCGTGATCAGCTGAATTGCGCCTTGTGCCGAAGGTGAGATTGCAGTGTAGACTCTTTTCGTATGACCTGATGTATCCAACGGTGACAGAGATTGGTAGGTTTTTATAGTAGAATAATTTAAATCAAAATACGAATTTTAATTAAGTCATTAATCAAGATTCTCAAAGAGACTTGAATAATGTTAAATGAGAAAAATACGAGGTGGTTTTGAAGCAGGGGACGGCAAGGGCACGCGGCTTAATATCACCTCTAAAGATATCCGGAGTCGTCGACGCAAAAACTTTCTTAAGAAATCTCTAAATAAACTTCCGTAAATATTAAATCGACCTTTCTGGCTATGAACCGATCAGCGGAGGATTCCAAATTAGTTGGATAACGAATAAAATCTTTTACTTTCGCGATTACTAAGTTGTTCCTTAATAAAGTGATTTACTGTTTAGTAAATAGTCGTGTGTCGTGTGTCGTGTCAATATAAACAGAAACAACTAATAGCCAAAATAAAAAAAACTATTTAAAATAATTTACTAAATGTTTTTCATTAAAAAAATTGGCAAGAATTCATTCATATTCAATCTTCGAAAATACGATCACGTATCGTCAATCCGTTTAGAACTGCATTGGTTGTTAATTCGTCAACGACGATGGCTTTGGGCTCTCACCACACTATTTTCTCTTCTTTACTCTTCTTCGACCCCAACATATTTATCTCCTCATTTTCAACCCCTTAGTGATGCTCCTAAAAAAGAGCTTTGTTTGACACACAATCGTCTTTCGCTTTGTCCTTCACTTCGTTCTGATTTTCTTCATAAATCTTTCTTTATTCAATCCCTTCTTCTGTGGAATGCGCTACCGTTAGAGATCAGGATGGCCAGGACACTTCACCAGTTTAAAAGAAAAGTGCAAAAATATCTCTTGGATGGGACGACGGCAGAACTACTATCTCTATAACAACGATATAAGTATATACTTATTAGTATTTGATGATGATGATGATGATCATCAGCCTTTGAAAGTCCACTGCTGGACATAGGCCTCCCCTAATACACCCCTATCCATTAGGAGGTTTTGGACCGTATCCCACCACGCTGGTGGGACCGCCTTTTTACATGCCCATCCGACGCATGGATCATCTTTCTTTTCAGACAATTGGGTGATCGGCCCAAACTGTCCTAACCAACTAGGAAACAACAACGAAAATTTGTTGAGTCCCCGCAGGATTCGAACCCACGACCTCCGGTTTCTAAAGCAAACGCCAATACCACTAGGCTACGGAGGCAGTTGTATTTATATATACATATATATATTTACGTATTTATTATTAACATATAATATGTATTATTATTATTTATATATATATATATATTGGTAACCGTAATTTTCTTTTGTAATTCATGTGCACCCACGTTGATCTCTCTGAACCACCCTAAGGTTGGCTGGGAGAAAATGCCTAAGGCATTCAGCCGCCTTTTGTACTTAAATTGTGCAAGAAGTATAAATAAATAAATAAGTGTGATAAAAAAATAATATCCGGTTACACCTAGTGAATATTAAAATAAACAAAAATGTTTTGTGCATTATAATAAAATAAGATAAGATCACAGTAATATGAGCAAATCTACAAAATCTGTAAAAGATAAAATTTGGTGCACAAGTAAGAAATGGGTATAACTCAGACTATAAATAGTATATTCGTTTTAAAAATTAACGAGAAATTAACACACACACACACACACATCATCAGCCTGTTTTAGTCTACTGCTGGACATAGGCCTCCCCTATCCATTAGGGGGTTTGGACCGTATCCCACCACGCTGGTCCAATGCGGGTTGGTGGGTGGACCGACTTTTTACATGCCCATCCGACGCATGGATCATCTTACTTTTCAGACAATTGGGTGATCGGCCCAAATTGCCCTAACCAACTAGGAAAGAACAATGAAAATTTGTTGCGTCCCCGCAGGATTCGAAGCCACGACCTCCGGTTTCTAAAGCACACACCCATACCACTAGGCTACGGAGGCAGTTAACAGTGTGAAAATGAGAAATTAACAGTGTGATAAAATTATAAATACTTTTAAAATAAAATTTAATGCGTTTATTAAAAGAAGAGGACCTAAAGGATTAAACCTTACATAATCTATATACAAAAAAATTAAGTTTCTGTTTGTATTAGTAACAGTTTATTCAATCTTGAACATTTAAGACAATCATGTTAGTGTTTCTCCTTACTCATGGCCACTTCTTAACCGTGCTAATAACGTCTTATCACAAACACACAACT
The DNA here is from genome assembly GCA_029286875.1 of Lamproptera curius. Lineage (NCBI taxonomy): Eukaryota > Metazoa > Arthropoda > Insecta > Lepidoptera > Papilionidae > Lamproptera > Lamproptera curius. The sequence continues at coordinate 1,730,597 of JAGSMT010000097.1, read as the reverse complement.
AAATACATAACAGTACGAATGTGTTCATTGGTATAAGAACCATGAAATTATTCCTTGTGTGTACATTGTCTTAGTATTAGACGGCTATATTTTATCTTAATGAATCTATTCATTTCATATCGTCATGTTATTTAGCTAATTAATCCCAAACTAATAAAACTTTATTGATATAGGATATCACTTTAGTGTGCTCCACCAAGATCAAGCGCGATTAACATAGCCAGTAACCAATATTGACAAACGTTAATGAGCATTCCTTTATTTTTTTAAATAATAATATAAATGTAAAAAGCTAAGTTTTGTGAAAATATCTGCGCTAAATCCTCAAAACTTTATCACTAACTGTCAGATAACCTACAAACGGTTCGCGTTGGACGTTTTAGTTATCTGTTTCAGGTAATCTAAAAGGAAAAGACAAAATAACTGTTAAAAAAATAAATGTACTCAGTAGAACGAGCCAGTACTACCTGTCGACTTTACCCTCTAAAATTTTAAACAGACGCACGCTTCTCATATCTTGCCACCTAAGAGCTAACTTTTCCGTTTGATTGCATTCAATATCAGACAACTTTGTTTGTCAACGATCAAGCTCTTACCGGTCGTCTCGATCCATTGTCCTTATTGTATTTTGTGGCATATTTTACCGATAATACAACAGCATAGAGTAAGTGCTCCGAAGAAATGTTTGGAGTGATAATAACTATGATTTTCCACAATCGTACGTAATGACAGAATGCCAAGTTCCAACATCATGTGACGTTTCATCTTTATCATCATCATCAGCATGTAGTCCACTGCTTGACATAGGCCTCTCCAACTGCACTCCTTATCCATTAGGGGGTTTTGGACCGTATCCGCTGCACTGGTCTATTGCGAATTGGTGGGTGGACCGACTTTTTACATGTCCATGCGACGCATGGATCATCTTACTTTTCAGACAACTGGGTGATCGGCCCAATTGCCCTCACTAACAACAATGAAAATTTATTGAGTCTCCGCAGGATTCAAACCCACGACCTCCGGTTTCTAAATCACACGCCCAGGCTATGGAGGTAGTTGACGTTTACTATAACATATTATGACGTGCAATAAAAGAAAAAAAACTAATGTTCAGTAAATAAATAAAAACTCCATATTTTTTTATACATTTATTTCTTATAGTAAAATGTTTGGTTGTGAAATGAGTTATATTATAGTTTATTGTGACTTTTCATATAAGTTTTTTTTTTACTGTTATAATCTAAGTCTATTTTCATTTAGAAAAATACTTAAATAACGTTAAGAATGTCTTGAAACACAAATTACGCAAAACTGCTGGTTGCGTGGGCGCGTGGTCACTCAAGTTTCGTCAGCCAATTATGATTGGACCAACTAGCTCGAGTGACAGCGATGTGATAGGTCCTATTAAAGGACCAGAAGCGAGGATGCGGTTCGAAGGACCATTTGCGTAAAGCGGGTCGGACAACATGGTTATGAAGCTGGATTGGAAATGCGGTAAAGAAAGGATAAATACCTCGTATAATGGCGACACTGCTGCAGGCGTCTTCGGTGATGCAGTTGGGGTCACGGTAAACTTATTTAATTAAAACTTAACTATTAGAACGGAGCGTGGCCATTCGTGTCGCGTAAGAACTCCCGAAGGCAGTTGTTCGACTGCGGCGGCACTGGCCGCCGTCCGCGTCATGAAGTATTCTCCTTTTACCTGCCTTTATTCGCGAGATGAGGAAAAGTTAAAGGAAAAAAGGAGGGCAGGCGAAAGGAGCGGTAGTAAGAAAGGAAAGGACGATTATTGCGTAACCGATTTGCGTCTGTGTTAGGCGACATAGAAATCCGGCGCGAACAACTGCCGTATGGCTTGCGGCGTGGCATTCAGCCTCTACATTTCCTCCCGCGGGTGTCGTAAGAGGAGACTAAGGGAAGATCATGGGGTTTTAGCTGACCGATAGCGGGATAACTACCTCCACTTCCAGATCCCAAAGTGCTAAGAGCACCAACGGGCAGCAGCTACGATGCTAATGAAGTTGCTAACCCGCTCACTAGGAAAAGCTCACGAATTAGCTCACGTGAGAGGCCTATGTTCAGTAGTGGACTTTTCTTGGCTAAAGATGATGATAAAAGTACGCAATTTTACAGTATGAAGTAAATATTTATACATGTTGCATCTTTTCTATATAGGAAGGTGCTGACGGCTGACCGACTTCCCAAAAGAAGCAGGTACTCAATTCGAAGCGTTTTTTTATATATGTTACCTCTTTGCTCCGTTTGTGATGGTCCGATGTTGTTTATTCTTTTTTTTTAATAAAGGTATTAGCAATCAGTTTTTGATTAATATTGCGATAAGTAGTTTAATAGATATGTGAGAAATTAAGAAAACTACGTTAAAGACTAGTACTACTTACGTATAAGATAGACATAAATTATGTTTTACACAATTGTATTACTTAAATTGGTCTATAAAGTCCGCGAAAGTTATCTTTGTTTTAAAAATAACCCACAATAAGCATTTTAATGTGAACGTTTTTCAATATTGCTAGTTTATTTAAGATAATACAGTTTAAGTTTACGTAAAAATTATTGGTTTTAAAAAATTCTTAATTTTATGTACATAAAACGTGTTATAAATGACTTTTTAATTAAATTGATAGCTTAAAAAATATCACAGGTTTAAAATGCGGTGAGAGAAATTCCGTGCAGAAATCAAATTGTTAACTGCTAATATTGCATAAAATAGTTATACGCTCTTTGAAGTCGGTCATATTGTTTTTTTTTATTTTATTTGCCTATTAGTATTAAGTCAAGCACTATATCATTAAGTTAATAATAAAATAAAGTCATTGTGGTCTTGACATTCCCTGCCTCTGCTAGCTGACCTTTGAGACCTTTTTAAAATCTCTAAATATAGTAAACTAGCAACCCTAAATAAGAATCATGAACGAACGATAAATATTAAAAGTATTTACAGTAGAAAAATATTACTATAAATAACAATTGTGAAATTATAAATGAGAAACCGGAAGCAATAAAGGCAAGTTTTGTGTAAAATTTGTGGACTCTATCTTCAGAAACATCATGAAAACTCCAATCGCTGCGCGCTAATAAAAGTCAGATGCGACCTGAAACTTTACAAAGAAACTAACTACATCACAAACAATTGTTACATTTCAAAAGTTACGCTCTAATGTTTAAGGGAAGGCGAAAAAACGTAACAAATTTCAAAGAGGTCTTCGTTAAGTGGATTTTCTTTTCTATATTTATGGTTTGTAATCTTTATTAAAGCCTTAGTTGTCAAACATATTCTGAAAGCGTCTATTTTTATATTTTATAAATGACGTCATCATACAGCTTAACGCCTTATTCTACCACCTCATATTAAGGAGATCAAACAAGTAGGTGGTAAATAAATAAAAAAAGTACTAAATTTCATAGGTTTTATTTGATTGTATCTTTGAGGCATAGGACATACGGCTAGGTCTCATCGCAGAGAAACCTGGACAGCCAGAAGACTAAGATGCTTGCAAAAGATGACAAATAACTCTAATAGCCCTACCGCGGCAGTTCTTTAGTGCCACATGTTATTTATTTATATTTTAACGAATATTTATGTATAGCAGCCACGGTAAAAAAAAATTCAATTTTAATACGGCTAAGTCAGATATGAATTGAAAAATATTTTATAGCCTTTACCTCAATGTATAAAATCATCCATCTTATATTTTTTTAAACGCATATGAAGGCAGAAGAGCAGTCAAGCCACCTGATGGAAAGTTGCCATCGACGCCCGTGAACATCGGCAATATCATGCGTATCACCAACGCGCTGCCCACTGTGAGATATAGGACGTTACGTCTCGTTTACCTAGTAAATAAGCGTATTTACTAAGTATCGTAGTCTGCTGCCAACGATGCCCTTGAAAACGGCAAACACAATAAAGTTTCATATTAATGCTTTGCGGCAGAAATTGGCACCACGGTGGTGGTACAACCCCGGAGGGCCTCCTGTAATGAGGGAACCCACGTCCTATAAAAATAACAGAAAAGTCACTGAAAATTGAAATTGAAATACGCTATATGTCCATTTTTCTAGACGTTCTTCATTCAATTATCCCTAAGGGTAGCTCCCATTTTAACTTTAGTCACGTAGTAAAAATTTTAAAAATGATGAAAAAACAATATTAGGATATCGAAAAATAAAGGCGCCAAAATTTTAATTAAAAAGCAAACTTTTTATTGTCTTCATGCATTTTAATTTTGAGTTTAAGATTTTAAAGGGGCCTGTTATTAATAAATAATATATTAATTTAAAATGTTGAACAACATATTATTTTCAAACAAAATTTTAAATGCAGTTGATTATCAGGTTTGGAAATTTTCCCTGAAAAAAGTGTGTTATTTATAGGTATTTTACTTTATCATTGACAATCATTAAAGTATAAATTATCTTTTTTGGCCACATTTTTAATGCTGAAAACGTGTTAAAAGAATTGATATAAGGTTAATGCTTTAAAAAGTTTTTATAACATCTCAGAGTCCAGAAATTAAAATTTCTTCGTTTAATAATTTGAGTATATTTTAGACTTTTTAAAAAAAACTAAACTTTTCCAACGTTGAAACACCATGTGTTTTTTCATTAAGCCCTTTTGACAGGTCTGCCTGTCCCGAGGGGTTAAAGGAAAGGAACTTCCAAAATAGACGACAACATTTTGCTTGGTTTTGGGAACCAAACTTTGGGTTAAACCTGCAAGCAAGTTTTCAGAGAAATAAATGGCACCTTTATTAATTTTTATGTCCCCATCGACAACTGAATTTAATTACCCAATGAAATGAAAATGAATAATGAAACATTGTGATATTTAATTTTGTGTTACCGCAAAACGTAAAATGATTCTTGTTTCGGATTGACTAAATCGGCACAAAGTTATTAAAACAACGAAATAAATAATGCAAAGGATTCAGACTAGTTACGCTAAGGATTTGGAGATCAAACAACTGAACAGAATTTTCTGAAAACGATGCATTTCTTTCTTTATTCCATCACAGCTGGGATGGAAAAACTTGAACACACTAACAGATATGCGACTACTTTTCCTTTTTTCCTCCATATATAAGCGCGCTTCGTGAGACAAGGACGTTCTGTTTGTTTACCAAAATACAAAAGGACCAAACTTGAACACGATATGTTTTCACTACTATGCAAGATAGGCATGTGGAAACGCCTTGACGGTCCCAGTAAAAGGGTAATATTTAAAGAACATGCCTATTATCGGTGGTGATTCTGTCCTGCCCAAAAACAATATTAATCACTAATACCCACTTAAACGGATATGCTCTTTTTTTTTACCATGAGCTTCACCCATTTCACAGTGCTTCAAATCGAAAGCCTCACGTATCCACCATATACCCCTGTTGTGATACAAGGACACTTACGGTTTGAATGTTATGCTCGGAGTATCTCTGAAGGAGCGCATCAGAACGAAGTGATCCGCCAGAGAATTAGAGTCAGCGAAGTGGCAGAACGTCACTCAAACGCAAACTGGTTTCGGAAAGTTTGGAGGAAGACCTGAGCCTCGGTAAAGTTGTGTGGAAAAGGGCAAGATGCGCGAGTGGCTGGAGGTTGATGAGTAAAGCAAGAAAGAAGCGCACATCTTTGCTATTATCTCTTACACAGCATTATAAACCTTTTATAAAATCGACAAGTTTACATTCAAAGTGAAATTTACCATATGTAAAGAAATTTACAGATTTTTTTAAAGCAATATTAGTCTTTTAATTTTTACTTAAAAGTTAAATATTGTTAAATATAAACTTTAAGTAAGAAAGCTTTTTTATAAACAAAGGCTGTGTATTCGGTATTTCAGTCTCCCAAACAGTCGTTGTCGTAGCGGTGGGGCCATACTGAGCTTGGGTCAGCCGCGGGGAAGCTAAGAGAACCTGACTGGCCTGAGAGGTAAAGGCTGGTCATGGAGGAGGTTACCCGGCGCAAAGCCGCTTTGATGCGCTTGAGGATGCAAGGACGGTTGTAGAGGTAGGTGTACCGCCTTCCTATCCTCATCCAAGGAGGAACACGAAGAGGAGCGGTCGATCGTGTGGCCGCCCTCCCGTCCTCCGCGACTTCGGCGGGGCCGCCTGCTGGATGGGTGGAGGGCCGTAGAACGAGGGGACTTTCGGCGGTGCGCGATCCTCCTCCTTCTGCGGCCGAAGGAGCTTGGGCGGCGTTAATACGGGCCGCCGCTGGGGATGGAGTCCTGTCCCCTGCGTGGTTGGGAAACTTCGGTATTGATTTCTGAGTTAACAGACCTGGGGATTGTTTACCCGAATACAGGGCCGAATTAAGGGGCCAGTCCCGACGCACCCGACGGGAGGCAACCGGGCCAGACGGAGCTTCGGCGACCACCGTGGGCCAGAAGATGGCCAAGCGGCCTGTGACCCCATCTCTAAGGCGCCAGTAGAACAACGGGTGGTTTTAGTTGCGAGTCCGACATAACCTGCTTGCCCGCAAGGACGGTATGTGAGCATTTCACCAGGTAAAAAGAGAAGTTATTTGCTAAAGTAAAGGCGCTTTGGATGATGATATGTTTCATAATCTTAATAATACCTTCATGACAAAGAGACGTACTTTTGAATTAATTTTAAACACGGCTCATTCACTTCAGTAATATAGGTATTCTCTTACTTTCTGGAATCTACAAAAATACTTTTGTTATGGATTTTCTCAAAGAAGTTTCAAACAACTACAAAAATCAATAATGATACTCGATGATTTTCTAAGAAGTTTCAAGTCAACGGAGTATGGAAAATATTATCCGAGTTTTTGAAGACATTAATTTACGACTATAGACAATATTTGGTTATCAAAAAAACCTTTTTATAAAATGCATTCAACTCATTACGATGTAGGTTTATTAATTACATTATAATGACGAGTATTGTAGTTTCCATCTTCTTTAATTCTTTTATTTACAAGTTATATATAGACTAGTTTCTGTCTAAACTTATTTATATTGTCTTGTCAGTAGTTATTTATAGTGTCGAAAATTACATCTCAACTGTAAAAACATTAACGCGAAAGCAATCTGGTTTACAGCCACCGTCTGGGCTATCACAATATAATAAACCCTTACTCTTAATAGTTGTAACCGTAATCTTGTGTCTTGGAAAGATACCTGTGCAAAGTGCAATGAACGCATTTTCTACTTTGGATTATATGTGGTGTAATTTTTAAACAAATATCCACGATATACTTAAAACATTTTATTGACAAAAATTACAATTAGTGTTGGTTGCCGTTATTTTGACAAATGGTAGTATTTGGACTCGTAAACAACATCCAAAAGACAAAATATTTATTTGTGTTTCAGATAACGGTTTTAAAATTACTAAAACAAAGAAATATGAGTCATCTTATGACGATTAGGAAAGTACCGCTTTTTGCACAAAGAAATTATGTATAAACAATACTGTGTTCCTGTTTGAAGGGCCAAAACAGCGAATTAAAAGTAAATAAGGCGCACATTTTATGCCGTAAATGAGTAAAAGGATTTTGGTATTTCGCTATATTTCATAGGCAAGCATATCACTTACCATCGGTAAACTTCCACTGCTACGTCGCTTCATTCCATAAAAATAGTTAATATTAAAAGCTTTAGCTTTATTTCGGTCAAAAATTAAGATAGGTTTTAACATTATTTGTTGATGCTGTCATCCAAAAGTTTATAAGTTTATTTAGCTTAGTCCGATAATACCTAAAGTTTAACCCAATAGAGGTTGATAATTACATTAAAATCGCTAAGTTCATTATGACTTCAGTTGTGTATTATCCATCAATATGTGTTTTGCTTAAACATTTAATTGGACGCAGAGGATTTTATTATATGACTTGATGGTTTAATGACATCCTGCGGATACAGAGGATATTTAACCAACCTAGCTCTAGGACTTAATGCAGACATTTCATTTACTGACACTAGTGCAAGCTACTGACTCAGTTTTAAACCAGCCCTACGTTCCTCTTTGATGAAGCGGTAAAACACAGCTAAACTTAAATAAGATAAGTTAACAACATGTAGTAATATGAAAAACACCGTTTGAGAGCTGCTTTTGCCAGTTTTTTTTTTTACAGATTTTATAATAGAACAAATATTACATGTAGGTGTACGATAAAAATTGCCACAGTGACAGCTCACCGGAGCAGAAAAGATGCTTTAAGCCCATTTTCTGCAAGCCTAGCAGCTATCTTTCATGCGCTTTATGATGTGTTCGCTTCCACAATAGCGTTTAATTCTTCATTTACCAGTTTGGTCTCTGGCCAACAATCTGGTTTTTAGATGGTATTTGAGAACGAAAAACGTTGGAACCAAATTGGTCTTTTTGGCATACCAGCACTGGGTACTTTCACAACTTAGCTGTTGCAGCACTGGTGCCACAGTGGAATTGTTCTAGTATTAGTAAATATACCGATACTCCAAAGATTTTTTATGTTTTTGATACCCCAAAGAAACAACAAATGAATAACTCAAATGTCAAATATACCAAAAAATGCCAAATTAATGGAATTTTTAGCTAAATGGCAACTTAAATAATAATTTCATATGGAAGCACCTAATATCTTAACTACTTTCTTGACATAAAAACAAATCGGCTAAAGAGCAATCATATGTTCCTATGAGTTGAGAAGAAGAGTTGTACAACAATCTACACGTATTAAGGAATTATTTAAAAAGTTAATTTAGCTTGAAATTAGCGCCAAATCAAAGTGATTATTATATTGTATTAAGTTTATCTACTAATAATTATTCGGTTTTTTATATTTTAAAGAATAATATTGAGTAAAAGAGGTTATCATTTAGCAATTGAATGGTAAGATTATCTTTATGTGTTTTTTTAACATACATAATCAAACATTTTATCTATATAATTGAATTTTTTACTTTTGTTTATTTAAATATTGTTCCTTCCGTTAATCTGATTTAATAATAACAATACAAAAAGATAACGTTCCTATTTAATATTTAAAAAAACGGTTTATAATTACAGCAATACTGGGAAATAATTGAATTCAATGTCATATGATCAGAAACGCGGTATGTCGGACAACTTGTAACCAAACGTATCAAAGGGAGGCCTTGATTAATGATTCAATCTCTTTCAGAGTGCTTAAAACTGTGTGCCTACCATATTGAAGCTGTTAAAATATCATCATTTGTAGTATGCTAACACGTTATATAACTTTTTAAAACCAGTTATTATTGTACACACATTGATAGTGCTCGGAAAATATTCGTTAAATATGTTTTATTCATATATAATATCATATTAATAAAGGAATTTTAAGGATATCATGAACGAAAAGGTTTTCATTTGAAATGGGAAATTTTAGTGTTTCCAAAGCAAAGATAAAATATATAAATGCAGGCGTTTAGTTGCTTTATGCTATGCTTTTCAAATTTTTAAATAGAGTTTGAACGTAGCTACAAAGGTAATTTTATGGGAACTAGCAACCCCCCAACTTCGTAATTTGAATTGATGAATTTCTGCAAAATTGCCTTCTAGTTGACATCTATTCGGTGAAGAAACATATAATTATAGGTATAGGAATAGCACACTTGGCTAGGCAGCCAGACTGATTACAAGTTTTGGTGTTGAAAAAAAGAGTCCCCAAACAGAACGAAATAAAAAAATAGTTTTAGAGGGAAAACGTTTAAAAAACATGCCCACAATGAAAAAAGAATAAAGGGCTGTCAAGAAAAATTAACTTATTGTAAAAACAGAAATTAATAGCAAAATGGTATTAACTTTGACAAAACTTCACGTAACGACGTAAGTTCCTAGACGATACTCCTGGTGACACTGTGTCTGTTAAGAAACGAAGGAAGATCGAAAGGCGGGTTACCAGGTTTAAAAGAAATACTACAACTAATTATATCTATATTTATAATATAGATATAATAAGACAGTTTACGGAGAAACAATACTTAATGCCGATATCACCATATATCTACAGAATGGAATCAAAAATCCACAGGAACGAACTAAATGAATAAAAAGGAGCAGGAATGATGTCAGTGTGATGAGATAAAATCATGATAGTAGTTATGTTAAGCCTCTTAATTAGCGACGTTCAATAATATTTTAATAGATAACTGCTATGGATGCCGGATAATGTAGAAACGAAACAATATATTTATAAATTAAAGATGACTCGAATGGAGTTATGAAAGAAGTCAATCAAGTTCAATTGGCAATACTACATCAAGAAATTATGAACTTTGTTTAAAACAAAACGTACTCGGATCACCACAGTTAAGGCTCGTTACGCCAATGCCTTGTATTTAGTTAGCATTTTTTTTACTATATCAAATACTATGAATAATATATTAGTATAGAAACAATTTATAATTTCTGTTAACCTGATTTAATGTTACAGAACACAATCTTTTAAATAAATTATTACATAAAGTGTAACCATTATTAATTAATTAACACTTTTCTGAACATTACCGGCGTCTTCTTAAAAGCCCAAACTTATGAGTCAACCAATTAGTTTTATTTTAAATTTGGCAGAATATATTTTGTTCTTTTTTAATGTATAAAGTATTTTTGGTGTGTAATTTATTACTAGACTAGAAGTATATCAAATAAGTAAATAAAATCATGATCAATTTTGAAAACATCAAACTGAGAATAATTCCTGAGATGTGTAATATCAATTCGTTATTTTGATCCTTATTAAATGGAAAAAAAAATTACTCATTTCAATAAGAAAATTCATTAACCAGAAAATGTAAAAAACAAGAATCAAAACTGGTTTTTGGTAACCATCTTAGCTATTTCACCAGTCATTGCGAAGGAATTGTACAACATGGTGTTTGACTAACCCAGGGAAATCATTATCATCATCACCGCAGCCATGCTGAATCCCCAATGCACGCATTTCCTAATCCCATCTTATGAAGAAAAAATTTCTCACGCCAAATCGTTAATATTTACTATGGCTTTCGTAAGATTAATTCCTTTGAAAATAAGGACTATAATAGACGGAACGTGCGGAAACGAACTTGTACGCCTATGACAAGAAACAGAACATTAAAAGTTTATACTACAGGCAATTTCTATGTCGAATTACCCAATCAAAGAGTTAAAGTTTTTCCTATTTTATACGTTATAGGAAAATGGATGTAATAAACCACGGCTTGTACTTTGAAAGGCTTGAGTAATAAAAATTAATATGTGGATGTGTGGGATATCCTTAAGATTTAAGAAAAATTTAAACATCAATTATTGAGTATTCTGCAATTTTAATTTTAAAATAAGGGAATAACTATCAGAATATTATAAGAAGAATAAAATGGCTTGGTGTTAGTCAAACTCATTGTATTTTTTAATTTCTTGTCTATAATTGCATTATAGATGATCAGAAAAGAAGTTGACGTTGGGTAAAACAGGTTGGTATCAACCAGCTCTATATGTGTGGCTCAAGTTTCCATTTTACGTTATAGGCATAAAATGAAATACAATTAACGTATTCATTGAAAAGATAGATCACAGATGTTAATACATTATTTTTAATTCGTTATAATTTAAACATATATAATAGCTGACTTAGTCAACTTTCGTGTAGATAATCGTTTCAGCTGCCATTGGAATGCAAGGCCAGGTTTTAACAATACCAATGGAGTTTTAAAATAGAACAGTCAGCAATTCCAGTTTAAATTACTATTGATGGACAAATACTAGTAACAATCTTCAAATTACAAGGTTTTGCAAGCACCCTAGAGGACATTATAACAGCGCTAACGGGTGACGTAAATTAAACCAATAATTTTATTACAACTATCCACATAGAATAAATAAATCTTTGAAAACCGGAAAAGATTCTGGTGTTGCATCAGGCTTGAAATACTTTATATTATATCCTTTAATACTGTTCACTACTTAATAAAGTAAATTCTACTCTATAGATGATTAAACATCAACCTAAAAAAGCTTAATAGCTCAAATATTATGGAATAACTGCATGCACTTATATCCACCTATCTTAAAACAACTTTCAAATGAACCCAGAAAAGCAATTACATCAATATAAAACGCATTTTCTTTTTATTGAAATATAAAAATGTTTTAAACTTTACGAAGAAAAATATTATTTAGGTTATCTTTTATTCAGGAATAATAAAAATGAAAAATCCATGTAACACAATAGCAGATACATCGTGCGGCAATGAAACAAAGAACCAGAGTATAATGAAAGAAAGTGGAAATGGAAAGAAACAAACATGATATCGAGCGCGTTTGTCGACAACAGGCGGCCGAACAATAGTAATTTCACTTAGCCTAATGACGTTGCTACAGAGCGGAGTAAAAGCCCACTTTAAGCCTTAAGCGAACTCAACAGACTGTTACAGAAACCAGCTGAAACGGCTCTATTCTAGCGATAATAACGGCCCTAATGAAACATTAAATTGTGCTTTATACACCAATATGACTAATGGCATTCCGAACACACTATTCCATATGAGCAAGTAACACTACATACTTTATAGCATGTTATTGTATTTGAACTAAAATTCGTAATCGATATAGGGGATTTCAAATACAAGTAGGTATAACATATCTAGTTATATTAGAGAATAAGGTAAAATAAGCAAGGGGTTATCATTATGATTATCATTAGCCTGTGTTAGTCCACTTTTTCTGATTACATATGAGTTACTGATTTGTTAGCTGCACTCAAAAAGGAAGGTTCCCCTGTTACAGGAGACGGACTGAATAATTACCACTATCGTGCCTATTTTGCCGCTAAATTGTAGCTTTAAATTACCAATGCATTCTGGTTTAAAGGACACAGTGGCTTATAATTACGTGGAAAGCAAGATGGGGTAATGCTAAAGGATGAAACAATCTACTTTTACGATTAGATTGCGTTTGCAGTGAAACTCCATTTTTTTTCTTGATACAGATAAAATTGTAGAGAATTGCAAGCGGGAAAAATGGTTTGGTGAGTACAGAAGGTATATCGAAATGGCTTAATGGCGATGGAAAATCATAGAACGCTGGAGTGTTTTTTCACTTGGAGACGGAACATGATATATTTTGTATTAAAAATACAAATACTCATTTTTCACCTTTCAAACTGTCTTATTGCATTTTAAGCTAAATTTATCTATATTACGGATCATATGTTAGACTCTTAATCCCTTTCCGATGATTTGTAGGTGATAATTTCTATATGATAATTTTCATTTAAGATTTAGAAGATTTTAAAGGAGGCTTAGAGTAGAAACTCGAGTTTTTTTGACCGACTTCCTAAAAGATGGAGGATGTAGTCGGAGTGGCGTTTTGTTTTTTTAAGTATTTAATAAGTTAGTGTTGATCTTTTTTTAATTAAAGTTTAGCTGTCATTTGGTTCCTTTTTAATAAGCAGTTTAATAGAAAGTAAAGAAATTAAGATAATCACGGACAAAACAACCGTGAAATTTTGTTGCAAATGCCTGAAACCTGATAGGATAGACTTAACTATATATCATATCAAAGGCCTTTGGTCTTCACAGACGATTTAAGCATATGCGATCAGAGAACACCTCCGGCAAGCATGAGAGCGACATGTTCACAACAGCAAGAGATTGTGAATTAGGCAGGTGGTGGTGCCGGTGGTCTCTTGTCTCCCATCCACCAGTAACTGAAACCAGGCTGTACGTGGTGAGCCTGACCTCCTTCAACCTACGCCATCCAATCCATCCTCTGCGAGCCCTCCAGCGTTTGTTGTTAATGTTAAATGTGGACATGTCCTGCTTGACACAGTTTAAATCGGCAAAGGTCTCCCAACTTTTCTTCGCAACGCAAGTGCCACGGCAAACGGAGAAGGTGATGCGATACACATGCCCCGCTTCATCTCAAACCGTTTTGCTTGAGCAGTGGTGAGGCTGGGCAGTGATTTCCAACACCTTTTGTCGTCGCACTGTCCGCCTACGGAAGATGAAGTACGCAGACAGCAAGTAGAAGGGTTTATCGGCGTTCTTGCTTTGCGTACGATGTCCAGGTTTCCGCTCCAACAGAGATACCAAATGCATGTTTGAACACTGTTATTTTGGTCTTGTGGCGATGTTGTGTCCAAACCTTGTACGGAGCTTTCGAACATGGCCGCCGCTTTTACGAACGTTGATCTCGCATAAGGAGAATTGTTCGACAGGCGACCCGGTGAAAACTGCTTGACTATTTCAGGGCCCCATCCGTAGAATCGCTGGTGGGTGACACAACCCTGAACCAGACGACCGTCTTCTTGGCGTTTATGCTCAGGTGAACAGAGGCATGCGTAAGAGAACTTGTCCATCATCGCTGGAGTGTGGAGAGGCGCGACAAAGGCTGGTCGTCGGCAAACAAGAGACCATCGACGTCAAGTCCTCGCGATACTGCTGATTTGAAAAGGGCAGTGAAAAATCTACCATCAGCACTTGTAGAGATGGATACCTGGACGGCACTCTGCCAAAAGCAACTTTAGAAGGCGAGAAGAAGATACCAAAGGGTAGGAAGACACATCCCTGTCAGCGAAAGGTTCAGACAGATCGACACTCCAACTTTATAATCTCTGTAGGTTTACGTTCCAGGACTTTTTCCCGCCGGCTGCTTAACCCTGGTATCCGGACAGTAGCCGCCTGGTCCAACTCACCCGGTAGGCAATTTCATTAGGATCCATTGTAACGCTCGATAACAACCGGTTGGAGAAGCCTGATGTAGTGTTCCAAACGTGCAGCCGGCTGCCGTCAGTACAACAGAGCCGTCAACCTTTTAAGGCGTTTCTGGAATCGACAGCGCTTTTGATTCCCTGAGCACAGTCCACTGAGATTTCCCGGTCAGCGCAGGTTTGATTCATTAAAGTTCGACCAATGCGCATTTGCGCATTGTCTTGACACTTTTGCAGTTCTGCTTCGCAGCAATGCCGATCGCGTTTTAGGACAAGGAAAATTTGGTAACATAAAGCAGCATGACGCTTAGCATCACAGAGGGTTGTGGTCGCAGGTTTTAGCGAACCAGTCCCCGTTTTTTTGCATACCTGAAAGCTTTTGCCTTGAACGTGAGTACCACTTTAGTCTATTCCATTCATCAGAAATAGTAGTCCAGGTCCCAGTTTGCAGTTTCGCACCAACCTTTCCATATGTTTGGATCATCACATCGTTTTGGGATTAGGAATTCAACTTTACCGGGTGGTTAGACGAGGTATTTCTTGGAGACATGGTAATGGCCAACAACTAGGGAAATGGTCTGTATCGTATTCAGGTTTAAAGATCGTGTGAGTACTAAGGTCTTTTTTTCAGGCACAACAAGTTAGTTGGTGCCAGTGTCGAGCGAGGGTGTCCAAGTAACCTTGTGAGGCTCTTTGCCTAAAAGTAAGTATTGGTAACACATAATTGGTAATTGAAACAGAATTCCAAGAGACGTTGACCATTTTCGTTACGTTTCCGTACCATGGTTACGGAAGGCAAAGACCATGAGGAGAATCACGACCAACAGAGCATTAAAATCTCCAGCATAAAGGGGTCGCTTGACTCACTCGCCAATTCTCCGTAAGCTCACCGTAGAAATGGTTCTAGTCCCAGCAGAGGCTGACAGAGTGGCGCGTATGCGGAATAAATGACATAGCCGCATTTGCCGTTCATACGCAGAGATATGATGCCCTAAAACGCCTTCTGGAGTTCGATCGCCGTAGTAGGTCTTCCGAACAGCAACCAACACCGTATTCGCGGATAGATTCGGAAGCTTTGCCTTAAAAAGGGTAAAGGCCCTGTAGGACCCTTCCTCAGGAAGTCTCGTTTCCTGGCGTTGTTGGCGAGTTTATCGAGCCACCATCCACGACAGCAGTTTTGGCAGATTTGGCCAATCTGAGAACTCCCAAGTTTGGGAGGCCCGTCCTCATAGTAGGACGTTCCAGACCTATGCGGAATGGATATGTTAGGATGTTTTAAGCTTTTATTATTATTTCAGATGACTAGATATCGGCACAGTTGCAATTTTTGTTAGTGTTCCACACCCAGGAACAAACCAGCACCGAGGCGGATCAACAGCCAATTGGCCGGGGCCGCCCAGCTGGAGCGGGCGGTAGCTAAGCAGGGTCTGATGGACCTCCCACCGTTCTAGAGTGACCCTGACACCCGCGCGTACGCTGCGTTACGCCACCCCGGTTGTTAACCACGAAGGAGCTGACGTGGTGAGGTCTCACCACAGACACCGCATCGCCTGGGACGTAATTTATGAAGTACAGATTGCCAAAGCCCTACCCTCTCGGTCTTCCCAACAGAGCTCGCAGGAACGCTAAAGGATACGTGCGGGTGTTGGGTCGACTGCAGGAGTTCGCGCTCGGTTAAACTGACTTGGCCTGACGGCAGACACCAAGACCGGGTTTATCGAGTTGCCTCCCACAGAGATTGCAGATCGCGCTGACGATGCCTCTCACCGTTTAAATAAACACAATTATAAAATCACAATACGTGAAAAAAAAAAAAGAAAAAACTTACAATAAAAGTAAATGTTAAACTATTTTAAACAATTTAAATAATTTTAAAGAAACAAAGATTTTAGGCACAAACTTAAAAACTTAGTAAACCTATAAATTATAGTGCAACTTATTAAACATTCCGGCAATGGAAATTGGCGTTGTCTTACCATACATAAATATTCTATTAATGTAAAACTATTTTTGTTTGTTGATTATTTTTCTTTTCTAGATTTTCTCAACGTTAGAAAGAAAGAAAAAGAAAAATGTTTTATTTAGTTAAACACAAATATATAAAACATATCAAGATAACAAAACGTTTGATGCACTAAAAGGTTCCACTAGGAATTTCACAGAATTAAAACTCTGTGAATGTGATTTTCAGGGAACCAACTGAGAGTGATAGATGCAAATATTATACAAAGAATAATTATTAAACTTAAGATTAACAGCTATAACAAAGTAAAACTAAAAATATAACAGCAAATTAAAATAAAAAGAAATAGTAAAATGTAAAGTGTAATGATGTAAAGTAAATGAAGAATGAGAGATAACCCGATTGATAACTGGAACATCTATAATTAATGAAAACGTCGTTCCCTTTACCAAAATATGCAACAGAGAAATAGCAACAAACAATTTATATGTGATACATATGTTACAGAACTAGGTTAAGAGTTGACGAACGAGAGATTGTTGCCAATCAGTGCCAGATTTTTGAGGAAAGTAATTTTTTTAATTGATATTTAAAGGAATTATGGACTTAGAGTTCTTATCGGTGGGGAATGTCGTTCCAGCACTTTAGTAGCGGCGAACGAAAACTACCACGAAATGCGCAGTATTGTATTTTGTACATAAGTCGCGTAGCTGTCTGACCATACGTTGGGAAAGTTGTTTTAAAGCATGACGACGTTCTTTTGTTATTACCCAAACAGTAAAGAGGCAAGATGTGAAGGTCCTTCGACTTGTATATTCATCGTTCTGGTTTGGTATGGAGTGATATGTGCTCTTGATGGTATTGAAAAACAAAACGAGCGCGTTGTTTGTATCTTTTATTTGCTTTCAGTTCTTAATAAACATTCCCCAAAGACTGAATCCGCATAAGAAAGTTTTGAAAGAAAAGACTTTAAATCATTTGATGCGCATTTCGTCGTAAGATACCGCGAATGCGATACAAGATTTTGAGCCTTGAGAGCAGTTACGCATGATATTGTGGCTAAATCGCAACTCTCATCCATTATTATGCCCAGGTTACGGCTTCGAGACACGCTCAATGAGGCAATTGTTAATGTAGATTTGGGGTTTAGAGCTAGATTTTTTCAGTTTTTTGGAGTTCCCAACAACAAATACTTTGTTTTTGTGGTTGATTTTTAGGTTCTTTTCATCGCACCATTTGAATATACTATTCAAATTGTTGCATTACGAATTGCCGCGTGTTCATGAGGTTAAACGATATATAGCTGGAGATCGTGGCGCAAATGATATTTACAATATCGATGGTGTCGAGATGCGATGTATATATAAAATTGTATTCCCAATATAGAACCCCTGTGACACCCTAGAACTGGAGATTGGTGAGACTTATATCAGAATAATGATTATTATCTATATTGACATATTGCGGAACGATTCGTTAGGTAATCTGTAAACCACGTTATTGGGAATCAAATCCGTAGGCAAGTTTTAGAGAGAAGTAACGTAGTGTTTACTGATCAAAGGACGTGAAAATCGAAAAATCAATAAAGTTTGGTCCATTATCTTGTGTGTTAAAATATTCCACAACATCCAAGAGACGGTAGTAGTACCAGGAACCTTCTAGCCAGATTGTTTCGTTGGTAAGATTTTATTTGTTTCTAAGTATTTTGTCACCCGTGAACAAACAACTTTTTCTAACACTTAGAGAGAAATGGTAAAATATTATAGGCCGAAGGTCTTCTTAGCCATTCGGAAAGCTTCGGATTGGTTTTACAATGCCATTTCCATTGTTCGGAACTTTTACACGATCAATAGATCGTTTATCGCTTGTTTTACCGAAGAGTTTGAGGTAAAGCAGCAAAACCATGTTTAAAGTAACCGTCAACTCCTTGTGCGTTTGTTTTAAAGATTGAATGATTTTGAAATCGATATTTCATCAATTGTATTAAGTAAAAAGTATTAGCACTATGCCTACCAAATTCATAACGAGTTAGAATTGATAAACCAATGGGTTTTTCCTCAGTAAATGGAGCTTAAGAAATATTTATTACCTAAGTGGATTGATAAATGGGTAAAATATTACAGTCTTTACTCTAAAATTAACAAATTCCGCTTGATGTTTTTCCACAAATTTTTTCTTTGTGAAATTGATACATTTATTAAAATAGGCTTTTTTCGGCTATAAGCGATTTTACTTAAGTTTTCATATCTCTATAAGTTAACATGAATGTCCAATTTAGTTGTTTTACTTTTTGAATGAGCCTTATCACAATTTTCATCATTTTGATGGTAAAGTTATCCATGGATAGGACTTTTGGCAGTAACAAGTTTTTATAGGCGCATGGATATTAAAAATTTAATAAGCGTGCTCGTAAAATTTTCCACATTTTGTTTATATCCCCAATAATTAATCTATTCCAATCATACATTCCAGGTCATGATTAAATTCTTCTGCGACCATATCTTTTAA
The DNA here is from genome assembly GCA_029286875.1 of Lamproptera curius. Classification (NCBI taxonomy): domain Eukaryota; kingdom Metazoa; phylum Arthropoda; class Insecta; order Lepidoptera; family Papilionidae; genus Lamproptera; species Lamproptera curius. The sequence goes on along the minus strand of JAGSMT010000097.1, from coordinate 1,711,453 downwards.
AGTATACCTAAGTATCTTAGGTGGTTCTTTTCATGTTCAAATTTAAAACAATACGTTAAAGCGATGACTGAAAGGTCCGGAATATGATTAAGATACAAATATAAAAACGTATTGGCACACATTAAATCAATGGGTTTCACCAGGATCTGTAAAATGAGTTGGCTTGTTCACATATTGAGTTAGGGCGCAAAATGACAAAAATTTGTAATTTTGGTATTAGGGTGTGCTAATAAATTAAATTAAAATTCCGCAAAATAATGTGCTCATATTTTGCAAATGAAGAAATTGTCTCAGTGAGTTCATCAAAATAGGTCGAATTGCCAAGGAGGTCGGATGCCGTGCCTAAGGGACCTTTGATACACTAAAAGTGAGCCCAAGCCACATTTGCTCAATAGTTTGTTTAAGCGGCAATATTTTAAAAGTTTTAATTCCTTAACATAAAGCCCCACCACCTCGCAAACGGACCTGAGAGGAACGTGGTTATGGAGGTGGACAACCTGAGGTGAGTGCACGCTTCTCTCCCTTGTTGCCATGTTTCATTAATGGCCATTATGTCTATATTAAATCTTAAAATAGCGTGATAAACTTATCATGCCGAGTTCCTAGTGAGCCAGGTTTAAAAACCCAATAGATAATTTTTTATTTTTAATAAATTTAAAAAAAGGCAAACGCATTCGCAACTTGCAGTGACTTAAAATTATATAAAACATTAAGGCGCCAACCAATAACCCAAATGAGAAAGTGGTATATTTATTATCTTTTAAGTACGATCGTAAGTGGGGTAGGGTATAGATGCACTCACAAGATCGTTTTCACAGAGAAACACCCAGCTTGATGCAATGTTAAAACCAGGTGTCCTGAGCGCTCATTTTGTTCTTCAGAACCCAGTGATCTCATGTCACATGTAGCACTGGTCTCGACGTTAATTCCTTTAAGTTCAGAGATTGAACCAAGAAGGTGAGTCGTTGGACGGATTGTTGGTTCTTTCCAAAACATCTATTGAGACCCAAGAGTCATGCGAGGTTGAAGTTAGGAACAGCGAGAAGATTAGAAATTGGCCCAAATTTAGCATATCAGAGCGCATCTCCTTATGTCTTACGAAGTAATTTAACTTCATTGGAAAAATCACCGTAGACATATCGATGATATTGGGGATGGCAGCAGCCGTGTTCGAAGACCTGCTTCCCAGACGCGGTTTCGTAATGACATTGACCCACATGAGTCCCTCCTTTTGTTATTAGAGATTGCGTTTGATGGGCGTATTTATGTTACGGTCTTCGGTTCTTATTGCAATCCTGGCACTTCCAATTTTTCTTATGCGCAAAGTCATAATATTATAAAATTTTCCTGAGACATTGCTGGAATCATAATACTTTGAACAAGAAAGATTTCAGAAATTGGTCTGGAGGATTTCTTTAGAGCAACTATTCAATTTTTATATGTTACAGAGCCATTTTTATTTTGAGTAAGAGAATTGATCTCAACAATTCATATCCGTTAAAGGCAACTTTAGATGGCGTTGTATAACAAAGTTGAGATTTAAAAATTTAGAGTAACGTTCAACAGTCAATATTATTTTCTTTAAATGCTCAAGAAGGCACAAATCTTGAAGAAAACTTGTTGTAATACTGAACTAGTAAACCTTTATCTTTGCAAAAAATTTAACCAAAGGAACACTTTAGTCAAGAATTCACTGTAAGAATAGTTCACTATAATTTCTAAACCTTTTTTCACGCCTGTAGATATTGGGAGATAACACTTTAACAAATGAATTGGAGTTAAAAGTCACCGATATTTACAAACTTTTAAACACTAAACACTATTTTTACTATTTTTAAACAATATTTATTCAATAACGATGTAAGCGATTGAAATAGGCGCCATTCATTCCTGATGACGCTGTGTAAATTTTGTAGTAAACTTCAATAAGATTTTCTATATTTCGGTTTTGTTTGAGAGTGTTGAATGATGGCGCAATTCAAATCAAATTCGTTTAATGTGTTCTTCAATTTGTTTCATATTGTGTTATGTTCAAAAGAGTATCAGTACCTGAGATTGTTAAAAGATGACTTGGTTGTTCTAATTTATTTCTTTAATATATTAATAGAATCGTTGAAGTGTTCGGTCGTCTGTAAAATTTATTCGCCATTGTCATCCCAATTTTAAGATTTCTTTAAACTTTCACCAAACATAAAACTTATTTTCCAATATCTTAGTTTGGACTTTTTACCGGAAAATTTAAGAAATTGTATTGTTTTGTATTTTTCAGAAATTTTTAGGTGAAGCGATTAATTCGACTGCATATATATATATATATATGTATCAGAGATAAGACTTAACTATGCTTCACGTAACTGTACATCTTTAAATGGTCTATAATCAAGTCCGCGAGCAAATATAACTATGTTTATGTAGGAATAACCCACAATACCCATTTTAATGTAAATCATTGTTAAAAATTGCAATGAGGCATTTTCAAACCACATTCAAGGTAATAAAAAGTAAGTTTACATAAATGTTAATGCATTTAAAAATTTTTCATTATTTGTATTTTAAGAATACCTTAAAAGATATTAGATAAGAAATTCAGTGGCGGAAAGCGTGGGTTATTTTGCTTATTTTTGCTATATTGCGCTATGGTTAGATATTGTTCGGAGTCGCTTATACTTTGACCGAACTCCAAAAGAAGGAGTATCAATGGAGATAAATCTAACGTTTTAGAGACACGTTTACCTGTTATATTTAATAAAAAGTCCAATGCTGTTGGAGTCGGTCATATTTTGGTGTTAAAATTTCACTTGTTACCGGTTATGATTTCACTTTGAGCATTTAGAATATAACTTTTGTATAAGAAATTTAAATACTCTAAAAGATCTTTATAAATGCATATTGAATGTTTTCTTGCTTTTAACTGTATTCTTGACCTCGAGAAACGGGTACTGGAATATAGTCAAAACTCAACAGGTTATTTTCTAGATGGTTAATGCAGTATTGCTTTTTTTGTTATCATAAAAACTACTTTTATTTTTCCTTTAATAAAAGTGTTTTATTTCTTCTGTAAATACTAAAAATATAATATATTATAAATATTTTTATTGTTCACCAGGCAAGAAGCAATAGGGCAACTGATGGGGAGTTCACCGACACCCAAGATCGGCAAATTAGTGGTATCACCACGTACGCCACGGTGAGCATAGGGGTTGCCTCTTTAATTCACTAATACGCTGGCTACGGCGCCTTCAAGGAAACAAGGAACAAGCCACACACTGTTTTGGCAGAAATAAGTCACGGGTGGCATACAACCAGACGGTCCTATGCAAAAAAGAGACCTACAACGTAATACCTATATATGTATTATTTTTTATAACAGTTTTTCCATAAATGTATGACGCAACATTTAAAAATGTATATATATTGTTAAAATATAACCATGTGTGCTTTCCTTTAGGTGGTAATAAAGAAATTATCAAGATTTTTCAATTTAAAATTTTATCAATAAATTTAGCTAAACAAAGTCCAAACTCCTAATCAAAATAGACGAAACAGTCGGTATTAATGGTTTATATCTAAGTTTCTTTTTAGAAGTACAGGATTAATACAAATGTAAGTAAAATACGTTTCAGATAAAACATCACAAAGAAAAACACAAACAAAGTAGAAAAGGAAGTTAAGTTATAAGATAAATCCCGTTGGACAAAGTTCACCGTGTCTAGGTATAAGGATAATCCATCCTGCTCTTGGGCTGCGAATTGCACAGAATAAAACTTGTATATTTCACGTATGCAGATTTTTAATATTTTAAAGTTTTTGCAAATAATAAAAAGATTTTTTTTACAATACAAACAAGGGTACAATTCCATATTCATAGGTTTTTTTATGAGTTAAAGCTTGTCCGGGTTCCAGGACAAGCTTTGTTTTGAGAAATCAGACATTAATTTAAAACCAGTTGTTATTTAATGTAAACGACTGTTTTTTACATAATTGAGTTTGCAGCTTCTGTCCAGCTTTGTTTTTTATTTATTTATTCTATATTGTACAAGCACAATAAAAAGGTTTTACGAAGAAGAAAATCCAATTTCAGATTATCACTTTTTCAAATAGTTTCACAACAAAATTTCAGTTTCAAGTATAGTAACAATAACTTAATTATTTTCAACAGAATAACAGTAGAGTGTTCGATTTTACATTTTATTACATTACATTAGATATATTTCCATTGTCTAATGTTTACTTACATTTTTTTACTTATTTATTCTATACTATTATATACTAGTGACCCGCCCCGTTTGCCGGAGCTTTGAAGGAAAATAAACAATATTAGCGCAATTCATACATATAAACCTTCCTCATTAATCACTCTATCCATTAAATAAAACGGAATCGAAATCCGCTGCGTAGTTTAAAAGATTTAAGCATACAAAGGGACAGAGATAGCTACTTTGTTTATACTATGTATTAGTGATGCAACGAAAGTGTCGCAGCGGAACCAGAAACGCAAACAGATATCAAGAGTAAATTTTAGGGAAAGGAACTTGGAAATGAAAGTGTAATAATGAAAAACAAGTTTTCAATATAATTCGGACATAGGCCCTAATCTACGCCTTTCCAACGCCACGTTGGTTAAATGCGGATCGTACGTAGACGATTTACATGCCCATCCGACGCATGATCACTTAATTTCAGAGTTGATATCGGCCGAATTGTCCTAACCAACCAGAAAACAATAACACAAAGTCGTTTCCCCACGGAATTTAAACCCACAGCCTCCAGTTTACAAAGCAAGGGCCTATACCGCTTAACCACGGAGGCGGTCTATGTAATGATAGTCATATCGTACATTATACTTTTTAACAACTTACAATCGTGTTTAAAATGGTTTTGATAAAGAGTGACTATTTATCTAAAGAATTGTTTCAATTTGTTCCTCCTACCTACATTTCTGTAAAGGAGCTATTTTATTAACTTTTACAAAAGCTAACGTCTCAGTGGGCTTTTGGTATTGGCACATGCCTTTCGAATCAAAAGTCGTGAGTTAGAATTCTGTGGGAAACAACTTTATATAGTCATTGGTTTCTGCCTTGTATGTTCTATGTTTTGCAGTCTTTAGTGACTTTGATTGATCTAGCCTGTAGCGTCCCGCTGCTGGGCAAAGACCTCCCAAACGGTCTTTATTTGTCTGTTCTGTTTCAACCGTTGCCAACTGTCATTGTACTCTGGTCGAGCGGACTTTTTTCCATTGACTTTAAATTTTATTAATAATCCATACATTTGAATCACTTTATCCTTTGAGTTGCGCAGGTCAGATTTTAGGCGCTCAGCGGAAAAAATATCTAGGTAAATCGGGACGGATTAGAATCCAACCCTATGACAATTTGTAAAAATTATTTGGTAAAAGAAAGACAGACCTTTATAGCAGTCTAGGCAGTAAATTCCTAAGAGTGTACGTTAAGTAAACATTAATACATCATTATATTTATAAATACTGATTAATATGTTAATAGTGATTTTAATTATGTTCACCAATTGCCACGAAGTGATGTGAAGAATTTAATTACAATGCAATCTGCGATATGAGACGCGAGTCTGGATTTGCATATAATTGTAATAGCAAGTGCACGCGAGTTAAACTTAAAATTAATAATCTACTAATATGTTATTCCGAGTACAAAATTGTTTTTCGTGGGGTTTTAAAGTATATGATACATAACCAAGTTGGTTATATATCACCAAATCATATCATAAATCTAAATACTTCAATTTGATATTTATTGAGATATAAGATGTTTTATTAAAATAAAATATTTATACTTACACAGCGTAACCCTCACACTAGGCGCAGCCTGTCCCATGAGGGAATCATTATGGATAGTTTTGATCTAATTGCGTACTTAGTACAAATTTTATAAAAACCCGCCCACAAACCGAAAAAACTACAAAGCTAAGTACATATCGTAGCAAAGTTTCTGTAATATCGTAGCAAAGTGTCTAGTAGTAAGCGATGTCCTTTAAACAGGAATGCTGAAACACTTTTACACAACTATTTTGCGGGAGAGCTTCATTTCTTTTCATTTCTCTTATCAGTGCACTGTATTCAAGATAATAAGTTTTAACAGTATCTTATTCTAACAAAACATGAAGTAATTTATTTTTTTTTTTATATTTTAATAAACTTAATCAGCCATACATGTGAAGTATGCAACGTACTATGTTAGTTTTATATTTTGACTGATGTTATTTTTTTGACATAATCTTATGTAAATGGAAAAAAAATAACCAAAGTAAGTTAATTTTTTAGCTGGTTCCATTATTTAGTTTTCAGAACGACTTATTTGGAAGGGCTTTTAACCAAGTTTTAAACTTTGGAATGGACCAAAGTTAGGGGTTTCTTTTTTTTAAAAAATGGCATCAAAACCAAGGAGTTTGAATTAAAGATTTTATATGCGGAATAGCAAATATTCCTTTCCGAACTTTTAGTGCAGCCTGTAACCATTGAAATATCTCCTGCATAACATAAAACATTAGATATTTCTTTATCTATAAACCAGGTCATATTTTTCTTTTAAAGAATATATGTATATTTTAACACTGAGAAATTATCGGGAACATACCTTTAAGGTAAAAATATGGACTATTCCACGACAAGTGTCGGGGAACGATTCATTATGCCCGGATTATCACATACAATGAGAAAAAATTCTGACCGATACCTTTGACCCAACCTATTGAATCATTTTGATTGGGAGAAAAGGGAAATAAAAACAAAGCATGACTTGAAGAAAACTAAATAAACTTAAGAAAAAGGCATTACATTTCACCTTAAAGATTTTAGAAAAAAAATTGTTAAGTTTATATCAAAGTTTAACAATTATTTAACTTTATTAATAATAAAGATTCCAAAAGTTTCTTTCAAAAGCAAAGTACTAAACTTTCAATAATACCTTAATGTATACTTTAAAAAGAAATAAATGTTTATAATTGGCAATCAACATATTTTTAACCATTTTCTTTTGGATCACAATGTTCATGTGGCTATTATTTGTGAGACATGGCTCAAACTTCATCATAAATTTAAATTGCTTAATTATAATGTAGTAAGACTAGACTCTGGAAACTCCCACAATCGTGTAGCCATAATAGTACATAGATCTATCTTTTACTCTAATGTGAATACTGTTTATGATAATTCCCTTCAAATTATAGCTATTAGGATAAAATATTCAAACTGCAAGGTATTAACTATAGTAGTAGTCCAGGTAATTGCAACCCTAAATTCTCACCACATAAATTGAATAATTTAATTAAAAGTCTCCCTAAACCATTTTTCTTGGCGGGGGATTTTAATGGTCATAATATCCTCTGGGACAGCCAAACCTCTGATTGCAGGGGCAGGAACATTCTAGATGTTATTCATAATAACAATTTAGTCTTACTGAATGATGTTCATGTGTCTACAGTCGGCTCCCAAATATGGAAACCAAGTGTCTTGGATTTAAAGATTGTTTCTCCTTCAATCTCTTTACGATGTGACTGGATGGTCCACAATGATCCATTAGGCAGCTATCATCTTCCTGTAATAACAAAAATTGTGCTTAGTTATAATAATTCTCATTCTACAGATATACCTGATAGTAGCCCTCTCCCTTCTTCTTGTAATTTAAAGTTAGTTGAATGGGATCTATATTCTTCTAAAGTTGATCTGTTATTTTCTTATTTATCCTTAAATAGTCAAGATCCTATTTTAGCATACAACATCCTATTTTAGACTAATTAAATGTTTAAACATGGCTCTAACAGAATCTTTTCCTTGCTCTTCATCTGGTCATAATAATTCTCGTCTGAAACCAAACACAAAAAAAAAAGAAATCCACTCCCATGGTCGAACTCAAATTGTTTTAAAGCTCTTCTAGATAGTAGAAATGCATACTTAAAATTCAAAAAAGACCCAACAGAAGAGAATTATATAAACTTTAAAAAGCTTTAAAAAGCTAAGAAGAAATTCATTATTAGGTCTGAAAGAAGATCAAGTTGGAACAAATTATGTGAATCCTTCAACAGATCTACCCCTATTTCAATTATTTGGTCACATATGCGTAAATATAAGAAAACTTACTCACCCTCGTCTCAGCTTGATAACAATTATGATTGGATTACTCATTTTCTTAAAAAAGATACTCCAGATACTGTTGAGCCAGCATCCTTCTATGACAATCAATATTGGTCTTGCCCAAATCACAGCTACTTTTTGGAACCATTTTCATTCGCCGAATTAATGTTAGCAATATCGTCTAGAAGAGACACAACAGCTGGCCTAGACGGTATTTCTTATAAAATGCTAAAGCACATATCCACTCAATCCAAATCAGTACTTTTAAACGTTTTCAATCTTGTTTGGGAACAAACTTTGATTCCAAATGATTGGAAGATTGATTGTTTAGTCCCCATACTAAAACCTAACAAGGAGAAATTTCATTTTAATTCATATAGACCTATTGCTTTGAAATCTTGTGTGGGGAAAATTTTTGAACAATTATTGAAACAAAGATTGGAGCATATTATAGAATTAAATAAAATATTACCTTCTAACCAATTTGGTTTTAGAAAGGGCAGATCTTCAAGAGAGAGTATTGTTCATTTACTTTGGACATCTTCCAAGCTTTCAAATCCAATAATGTTTTGTTCAGTGTATTTTTTGATGTTAGGCTTTCAATAATGTAAACCATCATTTTCTGTGTTCTGAGCTTGTTTCCAATGGTCTGCCTGTTAAGGTTGTGCAATGGATATTTGATTTCTTGCATGGTAGAAAAGTCTTTGTTAAATATCATAACAAGATTATTGGTCCACGTTTCTCCTATAAAGGCACCTGTCAAGGCAGTATTTTAAGTCCTTTAATCTTTACATTGTATATTTATTTATTTATTTACACTTCTTGTACAAAATTAGTACAATGGCGGACTTAATGCCAAAGGCATTCTCTGCCAGTCAACTATTGGGTGGTTAAGAGAATGTTAAGTAGGTGCAATAATAAAAAAATTAAAAAAAAGAGAAAAACAAGGTTTTATACATAAGAATTGGGTCGTTTAAAAAGTACTAAATGACAAAATATAAAAAAGAAAGTAATACACGTACATAATAACATTTACAATACAAATATACGTAATACATATTGCTATACTAGATACACATAAATATAATAGATATATAAGAATAATTACATAAACTTACATACATAAGTACATAAACATACATACACTTATTTTATATATAGTTATATATATCAGATTAAAATAAAATAAAGGGATCTGTTTCATTGTTGTAATTGACTTAAGAGTTTCTTGCTAATTTTCGTTTAAACTCTATACGACTTTTAGCCATTCTGATTTCCTGAGGTAACTCATTCCACAAGTGAATGATAAATGGGTGAAGTCAGAACGGTGAACAGGACATTGAAGCAGACGATTATACGCTGAGCGATGGTTTTTGCTGCTAACTTCACATAGATACTAAAATTGCGAGGATATATAAGATGGAGTAAAAGGTGAATTTAGAAAAGAATAGAGAGTGGTAAGCGCTCGTAGAGAGCGTATATACACAATCTTAACTTAATTTTTTATCCCAATATAAGTAATCTACAATTCGCTGATGATTTAGTCGTATATTACTCTGATATCAACTCCATGAATATAGCTCCTAAAATGAATACTAGTTTTAAAAAATTTACATACTTATTTCAATTATCTTGCTTTAGACATTAGTATAGAGAAATCCAAAGTATTAGTCTTCAGTAAAGGAAGGCCTTTCCAGGTCAAATTATATTACAATAATATAGAACTCCCAGCTGTAACGGAAGCTAAGTCCTTAGGTGTGTTGTTTGTTAACAATTTATCCTGAGGTAAATATATTGATTGTGTAACTAATAGAGCTATAAAAGCGTTGAATATTTTGAGGTCTCTTGCTGGAACTTACTGGGGCTTTGATCCTAAAATTCTTTTAACTCTATATAAATCTCTTGTTCGTAGCCACTTTGAATACAGTTTCTTTTGTTTTGCTTCAAATAACCAATTTCTTCACAAATTAGATGTCATTCAAAATCATAGTCTTCGAGTCATTACTGGGGCAATGAGAACCACTCCCATAGATACATTCCAAGTAAAATGCAACATTCCTCCTCTATTTTTAAGGTTTCAATATGAATCACATCAGCATAACAATAGACAATAAACTGAGAGATCGACAAGAAGTCTATAATCTTATATCTCAATATCCCAATTATAATCACATTTATACAGATGGCTCGAAAAAGGAGGCTATGGTTTCAATGGCATTCTATATACCCAGTTTGAAGTTTGGACGAGGTACTAAATTAAACAAAAATTTTACCATATTTTCTGCAGAAGCTATTGCAATATGTGCTGCATTAAAATTTATTGAAGATCGTTCTGAAAGATTTTGGTTAATCATCACAGACAGCATGTGTGTTCTAAAAGCTTTACAAAATTACCAATTCTGTGCTAAGTCTAACTACATCATAACCGAGATCAGATATATACTTTATATGCTATCTAAAAAAGATTACAATGTGTAATTCTTATGGACGCCCTTGCATATAGGTGTCTCAGGCAACGAGTATGTGGATTTCCTTGCACGTGCGATTGTTGATAGCGACAGCGGCAGCGCTGATGACAATGTGATTAATCCCTACAGTGATTTACTACCACTTCTAAAGTCAAAACTTAATCAGGATTGGAAAAAGAGGAGAAAAAGGGCACTTGGTATGCTCCAATCAACCAAGATATTGGAATTCCATGGTTTTGTAAATCCAGTATTTACAAATGCAGAAGATTTTATACGATACTCTACCGCCTTAGATTTGGACATTGCATATTTAATTCACATTTACACCGCATGCGCATTATTAAGTCTCCTGTTCGTATTGCAATTCAGACGTCGTTTAAACTTTAGACCAGATATTCTTCGAATGCCCTCAATTCCATATTCAACGCCTTTGTTTGTCATCTAATCTGTTAAACTATCATAGAAAACCTGAAAATATCCCGCGCTGTATTCAAGACTTGCTTATGAGTCATGCTATGCATGATATCATCTATGAATTTATTTCTAATACGGTTCAAAACATTTAAGAGGACTGTACTTCCCGGACTTACCTTAACATCGGATATGTAACAATCACCTGGAAATACAAATAATTTTGTTTGGATATTATTATTACTATTATTAATACTATTACTATTATTGTTTATGGATTTGACTTCGACCATTTTTGACCAATGAACATCAAAGAAGTGGTTTAGGCATTATGATCGAAAATAATAAGACAAGACATGGCTTCGGCCTTTAAATGTATCAAAATTTTCCAAATATTACCAAGAACAAGACCTGGCTGTATGGACTAAAGTCCTTTGCCTTTCCCATTAGGGATAAATAAAAAACAACAAACAACAACTGGTTGAATCGACATTGAAAGTATTATCAAAAGGATTAAATTTCGTTCGTCAATGTTGCGTCGAAGCAAAGTGCCGAAACCTAATCTTCCTGATGATGTACTTATTGCACTTAACAACTTACGCAACAACAAAAGAACTAACAATTCTCCGCGCGGACATAGTTAATTCTACGGTGATTATCACTCCGAAAAACTTAATCTTGAAGTTAAATTGATAATACCTTCATGCCCCAAGTCCCCAAAACTGTATGGGTTGCCTAAAATACACAAATCTGATGCTCCATTGCGCCCTATTGTTAGCCAAATTGACTCACCTACTTATAAATTGGCTCAACATTGAGTAAAAATCCTCTCAACACTCAAAGGACAAACAAGCACAATTACAAAGGATTCTTACTATTTTGTTAGTGAGGTAAAACATCTGCATCTTGCTGACAATGAAAATATGGTTAGTTTTGATGTTCAATCTTTGTTTACATCTTTACCAATAGATAATTGCATCAATATTGTAACAAGAAAGTTAGAGGAAAATAACATCACAATAGAATATGCATCTGGCTATTTATTGTGGAAAGATGACTTCTACATGCAGATGGATGGTGTAGAGATGGGTTGCCCGGTGTCTCTTATTGTTGCTGACATTTTTATGGAAGACTTTGGGGAGAAGGCCCTACTCACTGCTCCCATTCATCCAAGATTTTATAAGCACTATGTAGATGATAAATTTACCATCTTACCGTATGATAAAATAAATGCATTTTTAAACCATTTAACTCTATTAATTCAAAAATACAATTTACTATGGAATTAGAAAATAATCGTTCCTTAGCTTTTCTTGATGTTTTAATTATTGGCAATCCTGATAAAATCTTAAGCCATACTGTGTATAGAAAACCAACCCATACAAATAAATATTTAAACAGTAATTCACACCACCATCCATGCATGAGCATAGCACGAGGGATCTGTGATGATGAACACCTGGCGGCTGAGCTACACCATGTTAAGCAAGTACTACGAGACAACAAGCTTGCTACACCACGGCAGCGTCACAGTGACCGAGTGAAGGCACCTACAGCGGAGCGAGTACCTGCTGTTCTACCCTTTGTGAAAGGCATAACTAACAAGATTGGCTACATTTTGAGGCGGGCTTCAATCAAAACTTATTTCAAGCCGCTGAAGTAGATTGGTCCATTCCTACCACCTGTCAAGAGCAATATTCCTCTACAAGATCCGGGAGTGTATAAATTAGATTGTGACTGCGGCCTCTCTTATATTGGACAAACAAAGCAGCATAAGAACCCGTGTGAAGAAACATATAGCTGACATTAAACATAAAAGACCCAACAAGTCGGCAGTGTGTGACCATACTTTAAATCACCCAAACCAGTACATCAGATTTGATCAACCACAAATGGTCGCTAAAGAACACTGATTCCTACCAAATATGATCCGTGAGGCTATTGAGATTAGAAAACATCCAAATTTGAATAGAGAAGATGGTTGGTTCTTCCACTTGCTTGGGACCCCATAATTAATAAATTTAAATTTAAACCCAAGCATAATACCACTGCTGGCTGTAATGATAAAACTAGTTAATTTTGGATTGGTCGGAGTACAAATAATTAATTACAATTAAGATCTGGAAACCCCGCTTCAGCATTGGCAACAAGACGCATGACATCGCAGACTACCCCGTGACCATGGCCGCTGGAAAGTGTTCGCAACGTCGGGAATTTAAATATGTAAAATAAACGCTAGAAAATTTGTAAAATCATTTTATTTAATAATGTATAGTATTCGCGTAAACAAAAGAAATAATTATACTATAGTACTTTTAAAAACACGGCCAATGGCTTGGCTAACCAGACCCCTGCTTCTATTGAACAGGATCAAATGTCGACTCTTGAAATCTATACGACAACGGAGAAAATCTCTTGCACATAAAATAAAATGTTTCACTATTAAGTGTTTTAGTTTTTAACAATAGAACTTTTATTAAAAGCAACCATTGTATAAACCTGGTACATCAAAATATTTAGGGAATTGCCAGTAACGAGCTAGAAGGTGAGCTATTCTTAAATAGTTGTAAAATAGATTTTTTATGTATAACCGAGCACTGGCTTCAATAACATCAATTTATGCCTAATTTTTGATGTCACCAGGTTGCTAGTCTGTATAGTATAGATAAAGGCATACGCGGTGGCTCTTTAATATTTATTGATAATACTTTAAAATATTAAATTGTAATGATCCCCTATTTAAATCAATATTTACTTCTAAAACGGTTAATTTAAAGGGTTCTGTGACGTTGAGTGAATGGGCAATAGTTGGAATTCATAAAAGCAGGCAAAGATTATATGAGCGTTACAGTGAAACAAACAAGTAAAATAATCATAGCAAGACCTTTGTTGCACATGGCAGTGCCTGTTCAAAAATATTCAAAAAAGTTTTAAAAAATTGGAGTTAATCAGATAAAATAAAAATTATTTGAAATACGGATATGGTACTAAAAGCAACTCTAAAATAACTCTAAATCTTGATGACCGTTATATAGAAGCTGACGAAGATATTGCTACTTATTTCGAAAAATTCTCCTCGGACATTCCAGTTTCTACTGCCAAGTCACTTTTATCTTCTCCAACAATTGCCGAGTCATTTTTAAAAGATATACCATTGAATGTACAGAAAATTTGAATTTTACAGATGTAAATACCGGAGATGTTGTAAGTACATTTAAAACATTAGATATTAAAAGAACTACAGACCTATGGGTTATCTCTGTAAAGGTGATAAGTTCTATTATCGATGTAATATCACCTCACCTAGCAGCAATATTCAATGTAAGTATCATAATATAAGAGATGCGGCAGATATTAATACGATCTTTGTCCTCCAAAAACGTGCAATTCATGCAGTGTATAATCTGGGCCCCAAAGAGTCATTGAGAAAGTTGTTCACAGAAATAAAAATAATGATGGTTACTTCTCAATATATATTTGAAAATTTTATGTATGTGCAAAAAAATACATGACATAGATACAAGAAACAAACAAAATTTAATTCCTCCAGCAAATAGACTGCAAAGAATAAGTAAATCTCTTATGGGACCATGTATACATTTTTACAACAAAATCCCAGCAAACATTGAGAATTTAACTATTAATAAATTTAAAAAGGTAGTAAAAAGGGAACTTTTATACGTTAAAGGTTATTACGATAGTAATGATTTTTTTTAAAACTAAGCCTGGTAATAATTCTATGTTGTTAATAATTGTATATAATTGTAAATAATTGTATGTTATGCCTTCAAATTGTTTGTTATTTTTAAAGGTGACATAAATAATGCATTTCTTTCGCCGGTTCTTTTCAGGTCTGAGGTGTCCTTTTCCGAACCGATGATAGTGTGTCTGACAATCAATAAGGAAAGTGTAAACTTATATATTGAATATTGGCTCTACACCCAAGGAAGTTTGAATTTTCATAAACACTTGCAGAGACGAGTATAAATAAACTATTTTATAAATGAAACATTAATCTGATCCCACTACTTCTTAATTAAGCCAAGTCAAAAAGTATTTACGGGAACGTCGAAGATTGTACAACGTTCTCACGGCCCAAGCAAATTCGTGGAAGGCTAAACTTTTTAGGTTTTTTTTTTATTTCTGGTTTAACCTGCCGCACTTACGCATCAGGGATACCTTTTGACCGACTACCCAAAACAATGAGGTATTCAATCCTATGATTTTTTATGAATGTTACCTCGCTGCTCCGCTCCTAGTGCTCTGATTTCGTTCATTCTTTTTTAAATGATAGTTATTAGGTGTCATTTGGTCCCATTTTAAAAAATAATTGTGAATAATAGTTTGATAGATATTTAAGAAGTAAATAATATTACGATGTAAAAAACCAAAACCACGCTCGATTAAATTGCAAACGCTGCCTTAACTTCAAGAAATACATTTAAACTTTGTTTACCATAATTATACTACTTAAAGTGGCCTACAAAAAAGTCCGGAAAAGCTGATATCTATGTTTTAAGAATAACCCTCAACAAGCATTTTAATGTAAACATTTCAAAATTGTAATAAGGGATATTCAAAGCTCATTTAAGATAATAGATTTAGTGTACACGTAAAAGTTATTGCATGAAAAAATTCTTCATTCTATGTATATGTGCCAAGACGACATTTTAAATAAGTAAATACCTTAAAAGATATGAGAGATTTATAACGCGGTGGCAAAAATACCAGGGCAGTTATGCGTAGAGAGCACGTTGTTATCAAATAACAACAGTATATAACCATTTGGTTAGAAGTCGGGCTTATTTTTAGTCTTTCAAAAATACGGTTTTGGTATATCTCTATGTGTAAAAGAATGGGTACATGTTTTAATTTACTGTTTATTATTTTCAATCATAAACACTAAAATTTGTATGTATTTGTACGTATATTATTCTTATTAAAAAAATAAAAACATATATTTGTCCACTTTATCTATGGTTATAGTTATAAATATGGTTATATTAAAGTCATGTTGTGTAAAAATTTTGTCGAATTACCTGTTAATTTTAAACCTACCACTTTTGAACCTACTCGTCATGAATTAAGAATTAGCCGATTGCGTTCTATCCACTAACTTTATTGTTGTAACATTATTCATAAATTACAACTATTTCAGCTAGTTAAATTTGTTTAGACTTTAAAAATGTATTAGATCAAACGTTATAATTACAAAAACATGTTTTTTTATCTTTTCGTAGTTTATCGGCATTACGATAGCCAGTGCCGAATTTGATGTCGGGTCAAGGATTTTTAGTTTGATATGTTTTATTTATGTTATGAAGAAGGCCAAATCTACAAGTCAAGCATTACGTGACGTGACTAAAGATAAACATTTTGCATGTTATTCAAATATTTAATAATATTTATTATTATCCATATTTTTTTATGTTACAAATAGACTTAGAAAATTGTTAATTGAATTGGCTATCGTACCATTAGTCGTATCCTAAGACTTTACCGATTACTTCGGGTACCGTGCCCTTCTAACCGGAGGATAGTGGTGTTTTATATCCTAAACCTTCGCGGCAAAAATGGGCACTGCAGTGGAACTTTCCCAGGTGACGCGCCTTAAAAAGAAGGTCTCAATTTTTCTAGTCGCATGCGAAACTCACATGGTTTTTATGGTTGTTATTATTGTATATTAAGTCATATTTGGTACCGTAGTCAACACGTAAGTGAGACACGGTATTCAAAAATTAGTTCTAGGAAGTGCCTTGTCAACTATTTCTGGAAGGCGAAATTTACTTATTCCTCTCTGTGTGACAAACGATTGCGCGCTCTAAAAACGATTTCCGCCATCTATCGTCGTCAACCGTAACTAAAATACTTATATTTCAGAATCCTAACAACATAATGGATTCAATGTAATTTTAATGTTGTTTTTTAGTTTACAAACGTGAAATATATTCAAATCTTAAAATGAACACAAAATATCTAACAAAACTGTTTTTAATATATAGTGTCCTTTATTACCAATATTTCTGAAAAATATATAATTCTTTCAATATCTCTACAACTTTGCCTCTAAATAAATTAACACTTTTTCATTTGGAATATAGACTAAGAATCTTAATGTGAATAGGAAATTACCTGTTTATGTATTTATTTTAAAAAACCTTACAAAATTATTTCTTTTATTTACGCGATTATTATACATATCAAATGCACTAATGTACGGATATTTCGCGTTACTTAAATATATTTATTCCCAACGTTTCGGATTCTTTTCAGCATCCATGATCACGGGCAGACTAAGTTGGTATATGTCTGTATCTCTATGTTTTCGAATAACCGTCAGTTTTTATTTAAAAAATTGACATATCTTTCGATTTCTTATTTTTAAATGTTGGTTTGACAAAAAATATTTATGTTGTCCTTCGGTTTTGTAGTTTTTCAAAAAAATTTTTTAGTTTTTAAAAAAAAAAAAATCGAAAAAAGAATCCGTAAATTAGTGGATTTGGTAAACCTTACAAAATTAAACTAAAATAAACAATTACTCGAGCTATTTTAAAAGCGCAATTTATTATAGAAAATATATTTACTAAGAAAAAATATTTTGCTTAATACAATCATAAATTAAACGGAAAGGGGAATTAGTTTTTTAGCAACTTCAAAAAAGTTACTTGTGTCCTGTCTAATGTTATATAAAGCCCCTTTGTCACTTAATAGTCCGTAGTATATCAATATATCGGACATTAGTGTAACTTATGAAAAGCAAACTTTGAAACTGAATAACAAAGCCGCTCTTTGCAACACAATCAATTTGACTGCTATGTATTACATTATTTTTTTTATGGCAGGCAGACGAGCAGTGGGGCCACCTGATGGGAAGTGGTCACCGACGCCCATAGACATTAGTAATACCAGTGGTATCGCCAACGCGCTGCCTACCGTGAGACATAGGGTGTTAAGACTCGTTTACCCAGTAAATACGCTGGCTACGGTGCCCTTCAAACCGGAACACAGTAGTGTTTTCACACTACTGCTTCGCGGCAGAAATAGGCACCGAGGTGGTACCCACCCAGATTGTCTCCTGTAAACAGAGGACCTACCACCGGTCAAACAGGAGTTACATAAATCATTTTCCGAAAGATGTGAACAAATCTTATTATATAAAGTTATTCTTCTACGGTTTTTTCGATCTTTAATAGTTTTCCTTAAAGAAGAACTTTAGAGAGAGTTTTTTTTGTTATCCATGATGCTCCATTTCTGGATTGATTTCAACTTCGTGCCATTTTTTTCAAATTAAAACCAAAACGATTATAACAATTAGACATCAATATTTGAATACCTGATCTGTAGTATTTTGGACCAACCAACTACAGTAAATATTTTTTTTTTATCTAGTGGCAGTGGCGCCATTATCCTACAATTATTTAATTGTAACAAAACACTTAAAATAGTTCAATCGTCATAAAGTTGTGGTGATGGGAGCCGATATGTGACTTTGCCTTGACTTATGATATAACTGGTGAAGTAATGTATCCTCAAAATATACTTAAATATTTACTTTACTATTTTTATTGAGGAACTTCCTCGTTTTCCCTTAATTTCTAGGCTGAAAGCTTCTCATTCGATTCATATTCTTGATAGCCATTTCAAGTGACGTCCAGATTTTATTACATCTGTCTTCTGGAGGATAAATCAACACTTCTTTCTAAAAATATTGATACTATTACTACAATGAGATCAACGCCAAGTCCCTTAATGGACGGGGATCTATCACACGTACTACTTTATATCGATACCTTGAAAAGTACTCTAAAAATATTCGTATTGTTAAATTTTTTAGCACAATCACCAAATCAGTGCAATTTTACTTTTGTAACTTTCACTTTGTTACGGGAATACGGATAAACTTTTGTTAACTGCCTATTTTAGCTCTACAGGTTTATGCTGAACATAACGCAAAAATCAACTTATATTATTTAAATTTTGCTAGTATTGTAGAAGCCGGTTTTTTTAATTTTAGTCAGCGAGTATTGTTTTATTTCATATTTTTCGTTCTGTGTTAATGTGTAACTTAGTTACATATGTTTATTTGCTATCACTTATATCAGTTTATTCAACATTTAATATCAACTTTGTGCAACAACTGTTAACATTGAAATCATTGAGGAAATTAATCAAATTCTAAAGAATAACAACAATAACGACAAAATAGGCAACAAATTTAACTACAGTATAAAGATCCTACGTAATTTTAACTTTAATGTTACAGCTTTTGCTTGCTGTATAAAAAAGTAATGATATAAACACTGTAAATCACCACAGTGAGTATTAACAGATTTTAAAAATAACACTCGCATTAACAAAGGGGCACGAAGCACATTCGCATCTCGACGGGCGAGCGGAGGGCGATTGTCATCGCCGCCCATGCCGCGGGCGATACCGCTCGAATACGCGACACACTGAGGCCCCTTTACAATTCTTATATTAAAACCGTGAGATATATCTTCTCGCACATTATATGACACAAATTCTTACATACGTACTGTCTACTTCACCGATAAAGCCACGAGTGTGAGACGTTAGTGTTGGCCATGTTTAGCCATTAACGTTAAATGTCATCGTTACATTAAAACTGGTACCTTAGGATCATCACCATACCTGATAAAAATAAGTGAAATTATAAGGGCAGGGCGTACTCTTTAAAATCAATTTAAGTCCTGCTCATCTAATCACTTCAATCAATAAAAAAACGGATAAACTAGCAAATGTTAACACTTATTAAACGCTACTATTTTCGTTTTCTTTCGGTTTTTTTTATGAACCTGGAGTTAAATTATTCTTGATGAAGATTACTACAACTCATTTGGATGTCGGGATGGCAGCTTGCTAAATATATTTACAGTGTGCTCTATTCGCTACCCTATTCACAAATACCCTTTGCAATAGATAACTAGGGTTCGCTGTAAGGGCCCATTTTCTTGAGTATTAGTGTGGTTTTGTGAGTTGTTCTAATTAATATAACATCATTTATATTATACACAGTATATTTCAATAATCCTCGAGGATATTTCTCCTATTCTACGTAGACGAAGTCCCGGGTAACAAAAAAATATTGTAAATGAATTTGTATCGTTTATCTAGGTTGAGATTTTGTAACATTGAGAAAAGATTTTTAAAAAGGTGTTGAAATATGCCCCTAAATAATTTATTAAGAAATGCTATAAGCTCAATGTACTGACATAAGCATAATTTAGCCGGTATATCCTAAATATCATAACGTAATGGAAAATATTAATGTAATGTCGTCTCGTCGGAACGTTAAAAATGTTTAAATTATTTAATATTTATAATTGTAAAAAAATATAATTGTTATTTAATAAAATTATTATCGTTGTATTTCGTTGGTTACGACAATTAGAGGCTGATTACTTAATTGTCTGAAAAGTATGATGATTCATGCTATGTGAAAGATTATCGAACAACACGCGATAATGTCTATGAAGTAAATTTTTTGTTTCACATGAATTCGTGTGAAGATTGCGTTCTCAGTATTTTGAATAAAAGTTGTCGGAATGCTTATATAAATATGTCTTTAAACCAGTATATCGTGTAAATATAACTTATGATGCTTTCAATATGGTGTTCGTTGCAAGTACAACCACTAATTGTGGCAGAACAATGGCTGCGCAGAATATTTACAGGCTAATTGAAGAGGATTCTGATACTGTTAGACGTGATAATTATAAACAAAGGGTAATGATAATAACTTATATTCATTTGATAACAAAAGACTTAGTTATCTTAAAAATAGTACAATAGAGGAAATGTACGTACGAACCTGTGCTACAAGTAATTAAGCCTCTCCCCTAGATAATAATAACTCCTTATTTAATAGTAGTAAAGTAGTAAAATTAATAGTTACTACCTTAAGAGAAGCATTATATAAAATGTTTTTTCTCAATACATATTTAAAAGTATTATGTACGTTCATAAACATAAAAATGAATTTGTAAAACATTGTGACACACATAATATAAATACTAGGACTGCTACTGCTAATTTTGTTCTTCCAAAAACAAGGCTCCGAAGAACAATGAACAATTTCATAAGACAGTGTATATCTTCTACAACAATATCCCAGAAAACGTTCATGTATTATCTGCAAATAAATTTAAAAGTTGTTAATGAATGTTTGTGTGTTTAAGGATATTATTGCTGTAATGACTACTTCATAGATAACACACCGTGGTAATAAACTGTTTGCTCCAGGCTATTTCTAACTTTTAAAATGTGATATTTATTGTAAAAATTTTGTAAAACTTAATGAAAGAAGGAAAAAAAAGTCCCGCTGAGATTCTTACGCCGGTTCCTCTGGCTCTGGCTTCCATTACCGAACCGGTGGTAGTTTATTTGACAATCAAAAGGAAAGTGTAATGCTACCATTGAATAAAGATATTTGTCTTTGACCTCGATTGTTTTTGTTAAATACTACTGTGCCGTTTATCAAACTTTACACACTTTTAAACTATTTAATAACCCAACAATATAAAATCCATATATAGCTAAACAATAAATTTCTTTCCCCTACTCCTTATTATGTTTACCAAGGGGTATGTTGCTAAACATAATAAGTTTTATAAAAACCATGGGGGTGTGGTTTATATAAAACTTATTGTATTTTTCTCCAGTGGTTTCCTGATTACATAAAAATAAATGTTCAGATCCATCTGTTTCCACTAAGAAAACATTTGTAAAAATTGCACTTTTATTAATTAGGTCAAGACGCATTAGGCCAAAACAGATCATGACGCTGTAGCTCTCCTTCTTAAATCGCAAAATCTAAATCGCATTGCTACTACTGAAATATATTTAATTTCGATATTGTGTACTCTGCACGGGACCCAAATTCAGCTTGCAACTTTTTTATTGAATATCTTCAACAAGTTATTACTAATACTAAATTATATAATATCAAAATTGCAGTCAAGTCGTCAATCGGAGTCAAAAATCAGACCCTCGTGCGTATAAACTGTAAACGCTGGCTCAACCTTAAGATACATCCTTAAATTATGTACCACATAATTGTACTACTTAAATTGGTCTACTATAACACACATCTATATTTTAAGATTAACCACAAGTATTTTAATGTAAACATTTTTAAAATTTGCAATCAGGCATATTCGAAGATCATTTAAGATAATACAGTTTAAGTTCACATAAAAGTTATTGCATTATTAAAATTCTTCATTCCATGTACATAAAACGTGTCTTGTATGTAACATTTAACATTTTGATTACATGAATACCTTAAAAGATATCAGAGATTTAAAATGCGCCGGCAAAAATGCCGTCTCCATGTCTTCTATATTTGACTGTTTATGGCGCTAGATGGCGGTGACAGAAAGTTAGAAGGCGCTATCGTTTGTCACTCGGAGAAGAGTGACCCCTGTTGCGCTGCTAGCTATTTAATATACCCCGCGGACCAAGTGTTGCTCAGTTCACTTGGACAATTTTTTTGATGGGCTGCCTGACATAATTGTCAGATACGGCCCTCTATAATACTTACATGTTCTTAAAAGTTAATTCACTTTAATGTGATTGTATATTGTTCCTTTTTAATGGTCGGAGCAAAATGCTTATAATTCAATATGAACTGTATTGAAAATCAATTAAGTTCAAATGAACTCTACATTTTAGTTAACAAAACGTTTTCCGTACTTAGAATTTTATCTTAATTTATATATATCACGTGTCACGTTGATTGTCCCACGATGGACTTTTGAAGTACCTAATAAATTTTAATAATATTTGCGCACCGTGTGCAGTTTGGTCAAACTTGCCTGTTATTACTTTATTGGCGATAGTTGGTATCTGTGGATATATTAGATAGCTTTTTAAATAATCGAATAGCCAATTAATTGCAGCGCATAAGCGTTATTAAAGGTTAATATGTTTTGAAAGTTAAGGCATTTATGTAAATATGTCATATAGAGCAACTAAAGCGATATAATTAGTCAGTGGTTTTGATATTTCACTTTTTGTTTTTTGATATTTGGGACGTTGAGTGATTTTTTCGTTATTTTTATATTCTTTAATATACTCAAACTGTGCGCTCGGTACTTGTAAAATACAATAAGACGTCAGTCGTATTCAACATTACGTCGAGCTTGTGCGCTTTAATTCATTGTGTATATATATATATATACCGAACTTTTATATGTTTTTAAACCTTGCTCGTTTTACATTTTTAAGATTTACAAAGCCTATGTTGTAATTTAGTTCAATTAGTGTTTATATAGGATTCTTATATTGAAAGTTTATATTTAGATATATCTAAATATAAATATATCTGAATATAAACTTTCATTTAAAGAATCCTATATAAAAATACACTAAATATCTGTACATATAAAATCTACTTTATAGGAATCCGCTAAAAGTTGGTTTACATATTGGTCACGTGTGACTTAATATTTAAACGGGTAAAGTCTAATAGCACACAAACGTGTGAATCTACAAAGTAATTAAAAAAATTAATATATATGACATGTATAAGGCAAAAAGTAACAGGTGTTTTGAAAATATTATGTAATTATAACGGGTTATTTAAATATAGCCGTTGCGAATACTCCTAGTAATTATTGAGTGGCTTGTGTTATAATTCAATAAATGGCGCTATATCAAATACATAAATGTTTCGTACAACTGCAATTTACTAGCATAACCACTACGAGAATCTGAAGTTCTGATGCAGTCGATATTATAACCGCGTTAACGTTTGCTTTGTCCCTACGTAAATAATAATTTTATTCTATTAACGTGTAACGATAGAAGAAAATTAATCATGGAATTCATCACATTTTTTATACTTATCATCTTATTTTGTTCTTATCTTTCTTTCTAGTTTCTCTTAAATAGTTCGCATTTTATGTAAGTATACCATGTCCATGTATGTTTGACCATGTACGACATTAGTTGGTCGTAATAATTACTGAGGTCTACAATGAAAACGACGCAGTAGCAAATCTAGTTCAATTGAAAATTTTTAAAGATTTCGAAAGATGATAATTTCCGACCTTCAAAGGCGCATTTCGCTCAAGGTGGGGCTTGAATGTGGGATCATTCTGTTGCAGACAATACCCAATGCGGGAATTACCGATAGACCTCGCTTTTAAGCCACACAAGCTACATACAAGCTACTTTTGAGAGTCATGATGAATCGCCTCACCAACATACTTGACGGATTCCAGCCACTGGAGCAGGCTAGGTTTCGTAGAGGAATTGGCACCATAGACCATTGTACCATAACGCAAGATGTATAAAAGACTTATAAGTACAATCATCCTCTGTGCCTTGCCTTTGTGGACTATAAGAAAGATTTTGACTGTGTAGAAACCTGTATTGTCCTGAAAGCTCTTCAGCAATCTCTGGTCGATTATTGATACGTCGAGGTGTATAGTGCAATGAATTAGCTCGCCAAAAAAACCCGATAGGCTAAGGTTGTAGAAAAGAGGCCACGTTTAAGAAAAAGGAGTGTTGGTCGACGCCCTGGGCAAGGGCATGCTGTTCTCCATGATGACTGTACTTATTTATCTAGTTCCTTAACGACTTCTCACATTTTTGTTTTAATTTTTTTATGACTTTTACTTCTATATTATAGGAAAACATATATTTACTATTGGCAGATTTTTGTAAATTTACCCAACAATTTGCAATTGAAGCGGATACAACATGCTTTATTAAAGACACTACTCACTGGTATTTGCCTACGCGTTTTAAATATCTGTCATGTTTTATGGATTATGCGAATAAATAAAATTGGAGTGCCTATTTGTAACATAATAATAACCATTTTTAAATGATTAATAATTATGATATTTAACTGATAAATATAACAAAACAACATTATTTCTATATTATAGGAAAACATACATTTACTAGTGGCAGATTTTTGTAAATTTACCCAACAATTTGCAATTGAAGCGGATACAACATGCTTTATTCAAGACACTACTCACTGGTATTTGCCTACGCATTTTAAATATCTGTCATGTTTTATGGACTATACGAATAAATAAAATTGGAGTGCCTATTTGTAACATAAAAAATGGGTGCGTGTACTTATGTACGCGCGTGAGAAGTTATACTTCTTTGGCATCATTAAAAAATAGTTTTTAATTGCATGCAAATAATTAATTACAATACAATAAATAATACATACGGATAGTTAACCTCAATTATATTGGAGCACTTGAAAAAATATATAAGCACAATTTTTTTCACTAATATTCACAAATAGTAAATAATATCAATCAAAAATAATTAAGACAATTAAAGATGATAGATTTACAAGAACTAATCATAAATAATTCGATTAAATTTTGGATTCAAGACTACTTTGATATATCATATAACTGGTAGTTCAGCGCCATCTGTTGCTTACAAATGTAGAATTCCTAAGAGATGTTGGCTTACTTGTACAGCGGTACTATAAATCAGAAGCTTTGATTATGTGTGACTAGATGGCGCTTATCTAAAACGTATTACATAGATAAATCACCGTTCACCGTTTTCATTATAAACTGTTAATTTTGTGTGACGCATCGTAAAATTTCACTCTCATCATTTTTTCATAACGCGCCTAAAGAAGTATAACTTCAATAATAACCATTTTTAAATGATTAATAATTATGATATTTAACTGATAAATATAACAAAAAAACATTATTTCAAATTTTTGTCTACCGTCTGTATGTCTGTTTGTTTTGGCTAATCTCTGGAATGGCTAGTCCGATTTTCACGGGACTTTCATTTACTACCAGGAAATCAAATTGAACCCATAGGCGGTTCGTAAAATTTAAAGCCAAAATTGTTGCACGAACGTGGTAGATCTATAAAAAAGTACACACTGGTTCATTGAAGCACATAGACTGGGTTTTTGCTACACTCAACACTAGGCCACCGACCTGTAACTGATTCTTCCACGACATAAGAGCATCCTCCAACTCGGAGCGAATTTCTATGCAGTTAGCCTCATCGTCAGCATACAAAAAAGTCCAACTAACTGAACTTTGCGCAAATTTCTATTTAAATACTACAAAAAATATAACTATGTGAACTTTATCAAGCTAAAGACTTCATGTAAGTCTTACAATTTAATCTTTCAATCTATGCTATTAATTAAATTGTTATTTACCTAATATATTTAAAATCAGTTTTTCTCGTTATAGACTTCAATGTTTATCTAAATGTTAGAAATCATGAAGTTTCCAAAATCCGTCTTTGAAACAACAAATCTTGTGAGATTCCCACGAAATTGGGACAAGGTGAAGTACCATGCGGCCCATTTATTTGCTAAGGTACATTGTATTCTAGATTCTTTTGATATGCAGCTTAAATGGGCACAATGGACGAGTGTCAGCAAAATTGGAATGTCCGTCTCGGCTTTTATTATGCTTATCTAAATGTTTGTGAAATATTTGTGCTCATTTTAAAGTGACATTAAAATAATGTTTACTGAACAGTGTATACATACGAGAGTAATATGAATTATTGAAAAACGAAACATTGTAATTTAATAAATGAATATTCTACAACATTGATTAACGATATAGCTAATTTGTTCAAGATTCAGTTCAACTGTCAAATTTTACTAATTTAATATCTGTTATCAAATGGTGACTTTTAAAATGAGACAAGTTTTAGATTTTAATACATGAAGCCTTTCCAAGTACCTTTTGTTCACATTGCTCGTAAATACATTTTGTGAATTTGACATTCACAATTAAGTATGATTAGGCTATTTTATTATCGATTACAGAAAAAAATGTACCTATGATTTTATGCCAAAAAAGTATTTAAAAACAACGATAATCAACGCTGTAATAGCAATTTGCAAAATGAAATTTAAGTTTAAAACTGAAATTGAACTCAGCCCAAACGATTATTGCTTAAAACAGTAATTAAACTTCGAAAGGATATTATACTCGCTTTGTTTAACGAAGATCAATGAGTTGTAATCAGTTTCGTAAATGAATCAGATCAAAAATAATTAATACTGTTAATAACTTTTTGCATCTAATATTTTTATATCGCTTAAAATTATTGTTTATAAAATATACTGCCGATAATACTCGCCCACAGGACTTTTATTTACATAAGGTAATTACGAACTTTCTGTTTATTCTGCGTCGTTCTGCTTCTTTTGTATACCATATAACATACACTCACTTATATATATATATATAAAAGAATGAAATGAAAAGCCTAATTCTATATAAATATATATATATGGAATTCGGCATTTCATATTAGTAAGAATAAGTAGGATATAATAATAGTTTCGCGCAAATGACAAAATGGTCGTGTGCTTTAGAAACCGGAGGTCGTGGGTTCGAATCCCGCGGGGACTCGACAAATTTTCATAGTTGTTTCCTATTGCACCCGCATTGGACCATCGTGGTGGGATACGGTCCAAAACCCCCTTATGGATAGAGGTGTATTAGGGGAGGCCTATGTCCAGCAGTGGACTATCACAGGCTGATGATGATGAAATGACAAAAAAATATATACGAGCCCTATTATTGCATTTACACATTTTTTACTATGTTTATTATAGAAAAATTAATACAGTATGCCAAAAAGGCATTCTCAACTATTAAATAAAACAGAGTAAATAAGGTGGGATAACTTTTTATGTTGCTTTACACTCAACATTTCCCATAAATTTACCTTAATTGTAAGACTACCAAGCTGTTGATATTATGCAGGAAAAATCCGCTAGCAGTAGCACACAAAACTGAATTTATTTTCCCCCATGCAGACGTTATTTTAGCTACGAATATCTGTATGGATATCTGTACGGATATCCCACTCCGTTGTCAATTGAAAATAGCATGTTTATGGAGTTTTCCTCCTCGACTTTTTTCGATTTGAAATATTGGAAACCTGTTACATTAAAAGGTACCATAACTCTTTTCTTTCTTACATATCATTGAGTCAAATAAATGTAGCCTTCTTTGTTCAGAATTGTTTTTAATATCATATTAATATTTACAATATGTCTGGTTTTTAAATTAAATAAAAAATAATAATTTAGGCTCTTGCGAGTGATATACAAATGACAAATCAGTCGTCACTTCAAAAATCTTATCTGTTCAGAGAAAAACCACCATGAAACTGTTATTTGCTTTAATTTTTTTGTATTAATGGAATACCTTACAAATTAAGTTTCCTAGGTTCTTGCATGTGTAGAAAATAATTATTAACACACATTTTGACTCTCATTTTAATCCACAATAGGTTTAAAAAGTAGGTATTTTTAATGAACGTTACGTTTACACTGTTTTTTAAGCCCATCTTTATTGGCATTATTATCAATTATATTATAATATAACAAAGATGTTATAAAAATAAAAATTTTCACCGGCAAACAGAAGTGTGCAACTAATGCAGGACACTAAGTGTTGTCAGTGCTCTGACGTTTAAGGCATTTTAGAAAATATCCCAAGTTCCCAGGTAACCAAAATCACAGATTTTGATTATATGTAATGAACTTGAACCTACAAAAAATCAAGACCCTTTGCACTGATAACAAACTAGCACTATAAAACCAGTCTTTTGAGGGGATGAGATATTAACTTATATAGTTGAACTTGTTAATTTTAAGTACACCAATGTAAATATATTTAAAAAAAATCAGGAATTGCTTCATCATTGAGAGATCAAAAAACAGAATATTTTTTCTTTTCTGTATTTTAGAAAGCAAGGAAAAAATAAGTGGACCAAAGAAAAAAATGTCATTAAGAATTACATAAAAAATCTGAATTGACCCGATTTAAACTAATAACCATCAAAAAATTATATTATTCCAGCTGAAAAATCTTTATTTTGGCTTCTTGTAATACTTCTTCAAACATGAGGTCGATTGGTTAGCAGCAATAAAAAAAAGTTAAAAAACATAGTATACTTTAATATTCTATGCAACCTTTAAAATATCTGAAGCCTAGATCTTACTCCAGGTTTAAGAATAATATTCTCCTCCATATATTGCATTTTTAGCGTTTAGCTCAATATAGTACCTAATTTGCATACAAAAAGTTAACAAATCCTTGAGAAATTAATTCAATTATTTGAAGATTTATGTATTTACGATTTCCAACGACTTAATTGGAAACAAAAGAACAATGCAGGAAATAAGTGAGAGACGACTGAAATCATTTTATTCCATGAATATTAACATTAATTGGAGCTGAAGAATCTTGTACATTTGTTTACTTAAAACAGTAAGCAACTTTCAGTCTCATACAATACAATTCTCTTTAGACAAAAATCTAATTTTCCCTAATTACCAACAAGTCATTCTTTATTTCCTAAATAATATAAATAGGGTTGTAAGCATTTTTAATGTTTTTACCTTTTCTAATACATAATTTGGTAAAAAGCATATCGAATCTTTGAGCTTTGCTTCTATCCCGCTTCAAATAAATAAGCAACAACGCATCGGAAACATATATATATGTATATATATATCAAATCGTCGAGCGAAGTATTTAAATGGCTTGATGTTGTAGGTGATTTAGATTTTGCTATACTACCTATATTAGACGCCTACATAGGTATAAATTATATTTAAAGCAAGAAACTACATAAAATATATATTACTACACCGAAACTCTCAATGTATTTTTTTATTAATTTCATTTTAACGATGCTTTCATTATAATCTGTTTATCTTGAACGTATTTTCATACAGCGAGGAAGAACATTAAAAAGGGGGAAAACTCTTGTGATTTTCAACAAGCTTCACACACGTTCGCGCGACATGTGACGTGTCAACTTTGTAACCGACGTGTTTAATGAGCCCCCCGCAACATTCTTAAGGCAAACACGTCACGTCAAGCTATAAGATACCTCGTATCACGTTTTAATAGGCAAAAAAATATTTGACAATTTTTTTTTTATTCTCTATCTGTTTTTATTCCATTTTTGCTATTTTTTGCAATGATTGGTTAATGTAAAACAAACATACATTTAAATTAATATTATCAACAAATATGTTTAATCATTATTATAGGGATATTTTTATAAAAATTACAAATGTTCAAGAGATAGAAAATATGCTTTGAAAATTTTAACTTACGATAGGTAAATCCTTTCGTAAATTTAAATTTCCATAGGTCGAAGTTAAACATTACTTCGAACGACTCCGCATTGAACTTATTGCCGCATATAATTGTACTGTGTTAATGGTGTTATATATAGCTCAAAACTGTATTCCTGTAGGTCTTCCAGTATATTTAACGAGAGGATAACTAAACCCATTCCATGATGTAGATTTTACAAATCAAAGGACCGAAAGTCTGAATGTAATTAATTTTGTTACTTGTTATAGTTCAGTCCAAAAAAGGATGGATGCACAAAACAAGTAATGTGATGACATCAAAGCACACACTAAATTGGCACTGGACCGGTACAATTCCGTTTCTTTCTTTTATTTTTTATATTCGCTATTTCCGATCATTATAACAGCAACGACGAGATTTAAAAAAAAATTCAAAGATTGCATTTCACGTAACTCCCTTTTCTCACGTGTTCGGTACTAAGAGCGCGTTTTTTCGTATCATAACAGATATTTCTAGTTAGCTATATACCTTTATCTAAATTTTACTATCACTTCTTAAAATGTTGGCGCTGGGTGAAGAAGTGGCGCAAGAAACTCCAGCAACGCTCCTGTCTAATATGGTGTTAAGCTACAGTGTCATATAGCAAAGGGTGTGTAATTTCGACCTCACCGGTGGGGCCGATGTCGTGAATTTGTGTGTTTGTCCTACACTCTAAGTGTAGGGTGTTTGACTACTTTTGCTTGGGTGTCGCCTATTTTGCCTTAAGGGCGTTAATCAAGTTCTTGTATTTCACCAGAAGTGAGAACCTAGCCACAGCGTCGCCGGTGGTGGCGACGTATGCATCTGCTGCTTGATTAAATTCGTGTAGATCAAAGAGATCTAGCGAATTTAGAAATGACGCGCAGTTATTGCCAGTGCTGCCATTGCTATGGCGAGCATGCTAGCTATTTGAGGCGGTACATGCATTGTACCGAAAGGGCGGGATAATTAATTATTTGATAGTAGATGCTATCTCGGAGCAAGAAATTTCCTTAGGCAGTCCTTTGACCACTATCCTAAGGACCAGTTTGTTCCCACTTTGTAGCAGTGGTGGGTGTCCGTTCCTGCGGCCAGGTTTAGTCGCGGGGAAGCGTCGAAGCTACTCATAGTAATCTAAATAATCCCCCTTACGATACATTCAGTGGGTTTTTAAGGATGGGTGGAGTAACAGAAGAAGAAGAGTGTTAGTAATTCACAAGCGATGGCAGGGCAGTAATCCCAACGGTCAGTATCAAAGACCCCCAATAGATCTGAAAATAGTCGGAGGTTACGTGAGTTCAGTCGTAATTAAAATTTTATTTTAGACTAGTTGATCCGGCAGACTTTGGTCTACCATAGTCAATAAATAAAAGATCTAAACATTTGTAAATATTTATCAATCAACATAAAAGTAATCCTGATAGATAGGGAAACAACTAGACTAAATCTACCAACTGTAGTTAGTTAAAATTAAGTTTCAGATCGATTACCAAACGACACATCCAAATTTTCATATTTATTCTCCTTTTAAACCTTCCCTGGACCTCCACCAATATTTTAAAGACAAAATTAGCCAAATTGGTTTAGCCGTTCTCGAGTTTTGCCGAGACTAACTAACAGCAATTCATTTTTATATAGATATAGATATATAGATATAGAAGATATAGATAGATTAGATTCAAGACTTAGAGTTTATGGTATATTTCGACGAAATGCGACTAAAAATTCAATGTTCCAATTTCTTCAATTCATGGTGAAAACATATATTGGTTACTTTCATCTATGTATATACCTATGATCAGAATATCAAAGCCGAACAGTGTCTACAATGGTAGGTAATTTTAGACCTTTGTTGCGTATTGTTTCCGTCCCGTTTGTAGAATCACGTTGACTTTGTGACAAGATAGAGCCTATGTAAATGCAATACGAAAATCGTTTATTAACCGTGTTACCTGAATTTCGTGTCTGCCTCAAATGTAGATTAAATTTAATATAGACGTCCATTTCAAATAATCCAGCTTAATGATAGAATAGTAAAAATCGAAAAAAAGTAAACAATTTATGTCTGTAGTTGTTATGTCGTGAAATGCGCTTCTTTTTAAAGTAAAAGATGTGTGATTGAATATTGCTGTTAGATATCAATAGCTAAAATAGGAATAACAAAAGCTGAAGTTAATTTGTCTCCAGTTAAGGTTGTAGGTCTTTTTTTTTATGGCATACGCAGGCAGGCGAGCAGAAGGGCCACCTGATGGGAAGTGGTCACCGACGCCCATAAACATTGGCAATACCAGTGGTATCGCCAACGCGCTGCCGACCGTGAGACATAGAGTGTTAAGTCTCGTTTATCCAGTAAATACGCTAGCTCGGTCTGCCTAGAACGGAACACGGCTGTGTTTCCCACTACTGCTTCGCGGCAGAAATAGCCACCGCGGTGGTACCCACCCAGACGGTCTCCTGTAAAAAGGGAATCTACCACCGGTCTTCTTTTTACACGGACAGTGTTAGCACTACTGTCTTCCGGTTTGAAGCCACCTAATCCGACATGATTACTGAGTGAAAGAAATGAAAAAACACCGCAATGTCTAAGGGCGGTAAGAAGATTTTCGGCGATTTTCACTGCTTTTTATACGGGCATGGCTTTTCCATCTCTAACTATCAGGTGAATGACCGGCTTATTGCTTAAACCAATTAGAAATATATATGTGTAGAGCTTTTGTCTACATGCAAGACACATTTTATTTCTGTTTTTTTTATATATAAGTTAGTAAACAAAAAAGTTAATGGTATGCGGTCTGAACGTATCCTTTATACAGTATGTAGGCCTGTTCCTATGAGCAATTAATCAAAGCATAATAATTTTGACGTATCTGTCTATCTAGAGTGCCTTGGTGTTTTCCTAAACGCTAATAATTATAGTAGGAAACGATATTTATAATAACCAAATAATTTATAATAAAACTCATTTATTTTCGTTTTCTGGGTATCTTTACAGCTTTGTTAATTCTATAGCAATAAAAAGGACAACCAATGCTACCGCGGCTACTATTGTTACTTTGATGTGTCTAAAGTCTATCTAAATAAAGAAATTATCGGGAAAATCCTAAAAATCGTTCATATACATATAAAAATTCTTATCGCTTGATATATCAAGAAAGAGCATTTCAATTCAATGGTAGAGAAATTTTAAATAAAACAGAAATTGCTATCGCTTTTTCAAATTTTTTTTCTTAATACAGTTTGTTAAACAACCTCAAAGAAAACAGACGTCAACTTTACTCTAGTGTGACCTTAAAAAGCAAATTTGTCCCACAAAAAAACTGCATATAAATTTTAGACAATTAAAATTATAGAAAAGCTGAAGATACGCTTGCCAATATTCGGCAAAGGGGAATGTGTAATGTACACGTCGTTTCATCAAACATAAAAAGTAGCCATATATATATAGTTTGATAAAAGTTCAAGTTTCCACAGTAGGCTAACTTACTCGATCTATTGCTTATTCTATCAAATTATCTATGAAAATATGATCCTTAGATAATCTTCTTACACTCACTCGAGCGTAACCAATTCCAAACTCCTATTGAGGTCGAGTGTAAGTCCTGACTTTCCTAAATTGCTTCCAAATGTAACACCTTCTGCTCTACTACCTTACTTAGTCCCAGTTAATGCTTACTTTACGGACTCTCTCACAAATGTAATATAAAGAAAAAGTAATCACTTAGTTCGCATTTGATTAAATTATTTTCTTATCATAAATAAGAACTAAGTGACCACTTTAATAATTCATTTAATTCATTCATACTTAATTCATAATTAATTACTTCAAAAGAATAATGATATGTTTATACCTTATACCTCTATATCATTCCTAGATATTATTAGATATTAGGTACTGTCATTTATCTTATATCCAATTCGGAACCTATAGTGTACTTTCAGGGACTAGACTTCAACTAAAATTCTAATTGAGGTACTTTATTTAAAACACATCATGCTCTGCCGCCTTGCCTACATACCTACTAATTATTTGTTACGTTAGGTACAGTGCCATCAGTTCGAAAAAATGTGTTATAAAGTCAATAATCTGCGATAGATAAAAAAAATAAATATCAAGTAATAGTTCTACTACGACGAAGCTAGATTACTCTTTTAATTTCAAAGGAAAATTACATAAATTTCATAAGTATAGTCAGTCTATGGCAGTAAACTCTATATACCTATATGAGTATATTTGACTACTGCCATTTAATTTGGCCTGACCTTGGGACCTTTTAAGTTATATCAAATGTTTAACTCGTCAACAGAAAAAGTTGATCTCATGCGTATAACTTAGCGAAACTTGTTTTTAAATATTGTAATATTTAATCATAATACTGAAAAGTATACATATCGCAAAAAAAATTAAAATATTATTCTACAGACTTCTTCGAATTGTAAAATGGCAAAATCTTTAATGACATTGCTAGCAAACAAGTCGATTTTTCATTTGATGGCCATGCTGCTGACAGTGTGATTTTTACAATCGTAAACGTTTTCTCTTAACGATTACTTTCTTTGGTTTTCCAACGAAAATTAAAGCATCGTGAACTTTTTTGCATTCAAATTGAGGTTCGAAGGCATTTTAATTTCAAATTGGATAGAAAATTGCGGTAAAGTCAACGGTATTTATTTGTAGTATGTATGGTCTTTTCATATTTGGTGTTGTTTGCGAAAATCAATGTAATAGCTTGAACAGACTGTTTGATCAGGTTTTATAGTATACCTTTCTTTTAAA
This sequence comes from Lamproptera curius, assembly GCA_029286875.1. Lineage (NCBI taxonomy): Eukaryota > Metazoa > Arthropoda > Insecta > Lepidoptera > Papilionidae > Lamproptera > Lamproptera curius. Next base: position 1,676,557 of record JAGSMT010000097.1, on the reverse strand, counting down.
AAAATTAAGTATTATCAGAAATCTTTGAACATACTAAAAACAAGTGAAAAAATGTGCTTATTACAGGTAAACGTCAGGGCATTAAAATAATTTTAACTTTGGAAAGTTATATTTGCTTTTAGTAGTACATTATAATTGTAACATTAATAATAAGTTAATGAACAAGCTTAACCTAACCCTCGGCCGTTTGGTCCTCTTCCGGCTTTTACACACCACCACGTTTAGCAAAACGTAGTGTTGGTCGACCCCCGACCAGGTGGGATGGCGATCTCCGTGCAGTAGCCGGTTCAAGTTGGCAGCGAGTAGCAGGGGATCGGCCGTCTTGGCGTTCATTTAAAAAGGCCTATGTCCAGCAGTGAACTGATAATGGCTAATTATGATGATGATGATGATATATATACTGTTTATATATTTTCTGCTCTATCAGCCTCATGTTGTCCTCAATAGTGAACATAGGCCTCCCACATGAGCTTCCAAAAGGTACGATCCACTGTGCTGTGTGTGTGTGAGCCACTGTGCATCCAACGACTCCCTGCACATTTGCACAGGTCGTCACTCCATCTTGTCGGAGTAGTCCCAAACTGCGATGGCCAGTACGAGACCGCCACTCCAGAACCTTCTTTTCCCCAACGGTGGTCGGTTTTACGAGCTCGGTCCATAGCTCACTGAGCGACTTGGAGCAACCTCTGCTTCGAAGTTGAACTTAACTAACCGGACTAAGTACAGCATTCCCAACAATCACTGGCGTAGGCATGACATAAGCGTTAGACATGACTTTTGTTTTGTTCATGTTCGGTTCTAAATCTGTAATAGGGTATAGTAAATTGTGTATTGCTAACTATAGCTTAGACACTATTCAAGGTCCAAACCTAACATAACAAAGGGTTTTAGTGCACTTTTTACTTATTTTGAATAGCTTATTTAAAAAAGTAATCTTAATTTACTACTATTTAATATAAAAGTTAATATATAGAATTATTTAAAATATGAAAATCTTTGATAAATTACTACTTCATTACATTCAGCGTCTAAGTTATTAAATAGAGTTGACTCATTTATCTGCCATTTATTTCGGAATATTTAAGTCAAAGGCATAAGACGCACATATCCCACGTTATGTTACTGATTAACGAGATACGAATGTGGCAACTGAACATTCACAAAACTTATACCTTGCCCTGTTTTAATAGGGCCACAAAATACCTCCCTTTTTGCTTTTATAAATGTCAATAATCGTATAGTTATATAAGAAGGTGCTACAAAATCACTTAAAAAATTACCATCTAACAGAATTATATCTCTAAGTAACTTTGTTTTTTGACCACAAGAATTCTAGTTCTATTTTAAAAAATGTAAACAACTGACCTATTAACAACTGATTAACCGTTATATTAACTTTTCATTGATGGCACCTCGTATCATGTGCAAGAAAATTAGTCAAATCAAATGCCAGGCAACAGCTCGATCACGACGTTCTTACTAATTTACGTTAATTGCTTTGTCAATAATACGAACGTGTATATATGCTAAACGGTACAAAATTATTAATAATGCTATATATCCTGTGAGCAATTACTTCAGATTTCAATTTCAATAATATTTGATCGAAAACAGATCGACATATTCTAAAATATCAATATCAACACTTAATATATTAATATTAAGATTATATTAATATTATTTGGAACAGCAGCTTGGTCGTGAAATTAGTCGACATCAACTAATAAGAATTCCCGCTATTTGAATGCAATTAGAAAGATGTTTTTAATAAACTGAAAGAGATCCCCTTTATTTTTTCGAATTGATCGTCCAAATTACTACAAACCTTCTAAAATTTATGCTGTGTCTAATTAAGACATTGCAGATTTGTTCCTGCATATAATCTACTTGTTGTTAAATCTATTGCATTTCGCGAATATGGGGCATATATTACTGTATGCCCCATATTAATGAACTGGGGAATAAACTTAGCTCTGCGTCAAATAACTGACGCGGAGACAGCCCGCTTAGTCCATTTCAGTTATTCCCTTACCATGATGTGTTTTAGCACCTTACTGTGGGGTAATCCGAACGATATTACTATCACCAATAAACAAAAGAGCAGCAGGTGTAAGAGCTCTGAAGCAGTGGACACACGAACGTGAAGAATTAATCAGTGCAGTGGTAAAGTAAAATGTAATAAATATCTAAATTCCGAGCGATCTAATTCTGTTATCGCTTGTGCTAATTAAACGTGGGTCGTTACGTCACTTTAAAAACATATTAAAACATAACGAAACCAGTTACGTGGACGCCGTCACCTGTTTTAGAACTAGTTATTTTTATAACTAGCTACTTTCATCCACGTACTGTGCATACATAAGTTTCACAACTATACGGTTGCATACGTTTCCCAACTATAGGGTTACATACGAAACGAAAATCACTTTGGTGTTTGATGCCGATCAGTTAAATCGATAAGTCAACTTTCCTACATACTTTACTCCAGTTTACAATCATAACATGTTTTATTGATTGATTGGTGTTTACTATGAAACTATGATTTTATTAAAAATATTACTACGGGCGTACTTAAAACTTTTTTTTTTCTGCTACAATTTTGATGATTAATATTTACTGTTTATTTAGACTTTTGTTGTGTTTACACTTTTAACGATTTTATTATAACTATTTTTCACTCTTACATAAATCGTTCAGTTACTTTGTTTGTTCGGATACTTGAACAAAAATCTTTATTTCGTTTTATTTTACTTTTAATTCAAATAACTGCTGGTTTCCCGGAATCGCCGACGGCTCAACCGACGGACAAAGACGACGACGACTGAGTTCGCACATATATTTTTTGGAAGCATAAATAATTTTTCCAGTAACTAGACCGAGTAGTTTAAATAAATGGTTTACACAACATCGGTCAATATATTGCGGTTTTAAAGCAAAATCCCAGGAATTGTTTAAAACCATTATTAAATCCATTAATAACTTTTAAAATTAGTTTGTACGGTAAATGTTACCACAATGTAAATGAGTTTTTTGTTTTTTATTTATTTAGAATGTCATGGAATGTTTACCCCAGGATTTTTTGTTATATTTAAAATTATCTCGGATCTGAGGCGTCGTTGTTCAAACCGTTAGTCTGAGTACCATTGTTGACAATTAGTAATGACAAGCGGGTACGGTTATAACGTACTCTGCATTGATTTATGGAGCAAAACACATGAGATTTTTAATTCTTTTTAAAGAAGGTATTGCCAGCACCGCTTATGAATTAAGCGTAATCCACAAATAAAAGTATTTAAAGAATTCTCATTAATCTATCTCGAATATAATACGTTTATGTAATACATCATAATATAACAAGTTAATAAATATAAATAAAAATACAACAAGTTTTGAAACGATAATTGACAATTCGCTAAGATGGCCGGCTGTTTCATGTTTGCGTGAACTAAACAAGATGGCGTGGGCATCGATTTTTTTCTGAAACACGCTATCGTTTGTCTCTCGTAGGAGGGTGACTTCAAGCCACTGCGGAGTGTAGAGTGTTCAGCAGTGGACTTCTAAGTTACTTGGTGGTGGACTTAGTGGTCTTAGTGGAATTTTTGTAAACCGTTCTACCCTTTTTTAAGAACGGTTATATTAAATATTATGAATATATGTAATACTAGTGTTAAACTAATCATTACATGTAGCCCATTAGCATCGAATTTCGTTCGTCCACATATTGGGGTTGTACCAATGTAACACAACTTTGCAGATACCTATATTTTGTTAAATATAACTTATATATACAAACTTGAAGTGTTTTCATTCCATAATTATACATTTATGCGTTTTAACAATTATTTTTAAAACTCCTATTCAAACCAATATCGGCCTGTGGAGAACTAATGCCTGATCTCTGTTTCAAATAACTTTTATCCTTCTGTATAAAGTTTATAGGCAGTGTTTTGTAGCGCTAATACTCTTACGTTACAATGCCTTATCATTAAAAATTGTATAGCTATAGCAGTGCTACTAATATTATAAAATGTGAAAGTTTGTATAGATGTTTGATATTACTCTTTTCATTTATAAACTGCGTGATGAATTTATAAAGAATATATTTGGATACGGTCTAGTTTTTTAAATAAATCATAAGTGATCGTTGGATATAAAAGTGCATTGGCGAAGCTATTCCATGAACCTTATAAACATGTGTAAGGATTATTACATTTAAAACATGAGGCGAGGCTAGCAGTAGATATTCTAGAAGGTTCTTGCCAAAAGTAAGCACTAATTGCAACATACCTAAATTTTACCTCACAACACGTTATCGTTTGCTCGTTACATCAAACATTCAAACTCCTAACATGAAATAACTAGCGTTCACATTCAAATGGATGTATCAAACAAATTCATGCAACAACTTCGCTAGAACCGGTATATAGTTTGGGAACGTTTAATTAGGAACTCACTCCTGTTATACCCTTATTTCTGTTGACTGTCAATGACAAGTTGCATTGCCTTCTAATACTGTAAAATTACAAGATATATTATCCTTAAAAAAAGTATAAATATTTACTTCTTTATTGACACTAAAAAATAAATATATTAATAATAATATGACAATCTTTATTTATAATAGTATGTGACTCATACCAAAATGCCAAAAATATCTATTACACATAATTAGTAATCTTAGAGGAGTGAGAGTGAATACTGTTAAACTTATACGAGTTTATGCATACGGCCTGAAATAACATATAGGTTGTGCGAGCTCAGAATAAATGGATTAATTATATATTTCTGCATCATTTCAACAAAAAAACGTTAATAATATAAATGAATACCTCTTCCGCTATCAAGTTGAACATCAGATATTGACCAAATTGAAAAATTAGGCAAGACTTCAGCTAATGCTGGTCCATTCAAACTAGACCTCTCACATATTCATGTATATGTAATCTAATATTTGACGTAGTGGCTAACTCGCTGTTAGCAGTCATTCATAGTCACGGTATCATCTATCTCGTTTCAGCAACAGTCAGTTTCCGAACAAAATTATGCAAACTAATTTATGAGATTCGTACGACCCGCATTTGAATAGAAACCACGTTGTTATATGTCGTGGATGTCTTAGAGTAGTTGTAGACCAGTTGGGTAAAGTTTGAAGCATTAATAAAATTGAAAATATTTAAGTTTATAAGTATTCGTTGATAGACTTTAAAGTGTTTCAGCGTCAGCGCAGACGAGCAGTCGGGGCCACCTGATGGAAAGTGGTCACCGACGCCCATAGGCATTGGCAATTAAAGTAATAATATTATATATAAGTAATAATATTATTACACGAGAGCGGTTTACAATCTACTAATTATCTTCAGAACGCTTTCGTATAATTGATTCTGCACCAGATACATGTGTCAGTTAATGTCTATGACAGAGCAGGTTATGCGTTAATTACGTTAAACAGAGATATCAAATGCAATTGATATGGTAATGACAGTATTGATGCACATAATAAAAATTCGCAAAAAAAGTGAATCTGATTAGACGAATTAATAATTTGACTTTTGTAAGAGATATTTCTTTAGTTACCTATATTACAAACAATACTAAGAATTTTTAAATAGTTCATCATAATAGACCAGTCTATGATTGCCGTAATGAAAGTAATTTTATAAATATTAATACATGTTGAACATAAAATATAATAACAAACATATAGTAACAAGCCCATTTTACCCATAAATAAATAATTTAATAACATAAATTGTAATCTAATTGACGATCCATTCTGATTCAATACACCACACAATATTACTCTGCTTAAAGAATCATCAATAACTTACTCCAGACAAGGTCCACATACGCAATCTACTTTTATGATTGGATTGCAGTTGTACTAAAATTCTGCTTTTCAAGACAGAATATATTTGTAGAGCAATTCGAACATAATATGTTTTCCCGTGAAAGTGTTCAAATGTAAATAAATGATACATAATCTGTAAAACTTTTTTTATCCTTTAAAACTTTCTTTTAGGTGCAAGCACCAAAAAAAATAACAATTTTATCATTTCTGTTAGAACAGATCATATAGTTCCAAACTAAGCAAAGCTTATAGTATGGAAACTAGATGACCAATGAATACAAAGACTCCGCACCGCCGCAACAAGGGATCCACTCGTCCACGCGCGGTCCACTCGTTGTCCACGCGCGGTCCACTGATGAACGACGTGGCGTCCATCCGTGGATAGCGAGTGGACGACATTTAGACCACGAATTTTTGAGGAGTTTGTTGCCAATTAGTACTAGTGTTACCTAATGTAACATTTTTGTGACCTCGAATTAGGTAAAATAAAAAATTAAAGACGTGCACGTTGGCAACGCGCGGTCAACGCGTGGACTGATACATTCTTATGACAATGTTACTATCGTGTAAGTGTTAAATTGTTATTGTAATATGAATTTATAAAACAAACAAAAGCGGTAAAAGTAATTAGCAAGCTAAAAAACATGGAGTTAAAATTGAAATGCTTATTTGATTGTTTACCTTTATTTATTTCTACCATACATACGATACAAAGTTTAAAATGGGTACCCTATTGGTATACCGAGCGAAAATCAATACACTAATGGTATTATTTAAATAAAAAATCAGTTTTTTTTCTAATGTCAAATTGTATTAATGAACCCGTCACCCGTATTATAAACAACGCCACTGCAGTTTTGACTAACAAATGACTTTGCTCAAATATATTATAGTTATTATCAAAGGAATTAACAAGCAAAATTACTAAAGTCAATATTTGTGCTATTTTGGCTATATAACTTTCGTATACGTGCTGAAACAAAATTTGTTCAACTCTGAGCACAGATAACGAAAAGTAATTTACATCGCCATAGGCAATATGAAACTAAAGACAAAAAAGAACGTCAAACACTAGAAAATGAAATTGGAGGGTCTGTTTGTAACATCAAAATAACCGTTTTTAAATGATTACATTGTGATATATAACCGATACATACAAATATTTTTTTTTTTTTATCTGTCTGTTTTGAATCATCTCTCGAATGGTAGATCCGATTTTGACGGGACTTTCACTGGAAGATAGCTGAAGCTTAACTTTTTTCTTAAGCGGACGAACTCGCGCACGAAAGCTATCTTCAAATAAACTAAGTTTTCTTTCCATTTAACGTTAATTCCTTTGGTAATGTCAGAATATTAAGATATAACGCTAGCCAATAATATCTAATAATAAATAGCAGCGAAAAAATGCAAACATTACAATGTCAATATAATAAAAAAAATCTAAGCGACATTTGTGCGAAATTAATAATTTAAATAGATGCGCATTATTACGATTAAATACTTAAAATTACCTAACGTAGCACATAAACGATCCGTAACAATATAACGTCCGATCATTGTTCCAAAAATTCACCTTAACCTTATTATTATGACGGGGATTTAAAATTCTAAAGGATTTAACACTCACATAATCTTATGTATAGAATAATAATACGCAGTAAAATACTAAGACATCAACATACCAACATGATGGGCGAAAAACTATATCTATGAGATAATTTATATATCGTTATCAAAACTACTTTTTTTTCATTATTGCATAAACATTGCCATTCGAATGGAATTACTTTTCAGACTACAAACAAGTACTACAACGATAATGATCACTTTTTAAGGCTTAATGAATGTCAAGTTTAAAGTTTAAAGGTATAAAATTAAAAAAAAACATTCTATTATCTCCAATATTACTAACGAGACGTTTATCAAATAAACGAATTAGATACACACCAATTACTTATTTAAACACTGAGACAGAGAAAATAAATAAATTACTTAACGAATACTATACATCACTATACTTAATATCATTCGAATACAACACAACACAGTGTTTTACGAGGGAAAACCGAAGTTATTCAATAACTACAGCAATGTTTAAATATCATAGTGGAATAAAAGCGAACGAGATAATTATGTCACACTTTTGAATAATATTTAAACTGAATAGTGATATTACATCAATTTAATGATATATTAATATTGAATAAATAAGCTATAACTAATCTCAACAGTACAGGTACATTTATCATGCGTATATTGCTAGAAATACAAGAGAAGTAAGTTTTCAGAGTCTAACTCTAAACTTTTTAAATACTTGCGCTTTTACATAGGAATGTTTTGAAAACTTAAACTATAAAGGTTTTACGATAGCAGACAGCGGTTCAGCTGTTATTATTTAAAATAAAATAAAATTACTAGTTTCGGTGAAAATTAACTAAAAACTTATTTTCTGTAAAAGACATCTTTCTACATTGAGACGTCTTGTAAAATTTATGTCAGCTTAATAAATTTAGTTCAAAGAGATTCATCTTGTTGTCTTTTTCTCAGTAGTACAGAAAAACTGACAAAAACTTTGTACATTTTCATAATAAGTTGAAGCTAGTTTAATATAATTTTTAATGACAAAAACCATCATCACTATTATACCCAAAACATGACAGTATAATGAATATTAAAGAAATAATTATCAATTTTACTGTATTCAATTACAAAAAATGATTATATTAATCAATAATTTAAGATCAGTGAGAAGTATTAATTACATTAACTGTTAAATATAATAAATAAATAACTTTAAAGTTATACTTTTGAAAGATAATATATGAATTACATATAATATGAATTTTTAACTCCTTAATTGTAAATAGAATACAAACAATTATAAACAATGAGTTAGCTTAATACTTGAAAATGTAATGGAATGTTAGGAAATTTAATTTAAGATAAACTAGTAAAACTAAATTGTAGTGTCTTACAAGGATAGTATAAACCTTTCTTGGAATCAACCTTTTTTCATATCTCTTATGGAAATCAGTCTTTTAAAATAGGGAATGAATATCTCTTGTTGTCTAATGCACTTCTATGGTATATGAGGTAATAATGGATATAACATAATTGTGCTTATGGAACATATTATCTCTATACTGAGAACTACCGCATTTTAATCAAGATATATATTTAAAAGTAGCAAGCTAAATAAAAAAAATCTACCATCATATTCCTCTTAAATATGAAAAGCTAATGAGAACAGACCTATTACGCTAATACGAGAAAATAATCGACGAAAAAACATTATTTTGTCACTGTTCCTGGAATATTTAAAAATCTCATGACGACCATAAAATAGTAAATGATTTTTGAATACTACAATTAGTTCCTAAATATAGATAATAAATGTTAACAAATAGTTCAGCTAACTTCAGTAAACATATATATCTGCATTTTAGTTTTTGCTTGCTACATGAAGTTACCACTTTTAAGGCTGTGATATATAAAATAATACCTGTCTTTATCACTGACACCTTTTTTTTATATGAGTTTTTAATCATAATAAGAGTTTCAAAAATCTCAATATGCCTTGATGCTTTTCCAGCAACAAAGAATTGCTTATCAATAGAAAATGGAAACTGTAGAATCAACAAGTTCATCACAAGCGTTAATTATAAATTGCTTGACCAAAAGTCGTATTATTGTCCACATCTAACTACATATGCAATCTGCTAATCAGGCTAAAAGCTTATTTTAAACTCAACTTAGTGTTATTCATATGTATGTTTTATTAAATAGTTTCGCTTAAAACACTTTGTGAGTCATTAAAAATTTTAGTCTCACCATTGAACACATATAATGGTAAAAGCATATAGCAAATATATGCACGTTTTAATGCATAAATATATATGCATAAAATAATGATAATACGCAGAATATAAAACATTTTATGGTGCCTTAAGATTTGCTGAACAATTCTGTTATAAAGATTAAGTAATTTTTTTTAAATACTTAAAAAATGGAAGCCTTATTTATGAGTATTGAAACGTATTATGTGTAATGGAATGTCATAGTTATTAATTTTACCACACAATAAAAATTGTTATCGTCAAGTAGTAATCATTACTTTAAAAATAGTCATAATGTAAATAAGAAATACCAAACAATCAAACCTAGTGTCAAATGTATGAAACAGACTATTTCTTATTTAATATTGACTTCTATTAATTCAAAGATAACAATGCATTTATGCATATACTAAATAACTAATTATAATACTACAAAGGCATTGTGAATTTCACAAGTAATTATTGCAAGTTCTAGACTTATAATAAAGAAGCAAAAGCTTCGAAGTTCCTTTTACCCTTTTTTCAGGTCTCGGGATAAGATCTTTTAATCGTGTATAATATATCAATATTGGAATTCACTAACATACATGGGCAAAAATCGCCTTTGAACACATGAAAATTTTCTATCTACCCCACAACAACCATTCAGTAAATCCCCAGGCACCAATGTTTGCAAAATGTTACAATTTAAAAATAACTCAAGGCTTCCTCACTAAAAGGGAGCAGGCGCTTAAACCGGTGGATACTTTAGCCAGTTCGGAGAAGCAAATCGACCTCCTGGCAAAATCAATCTTCTCGCAGAATACCTGGAATAGAAATTTTAAAAATTTAAACAAGTGTCTTTCATACCTAAAAGCAAGTCATCAAACCCCAGCCACCTTACAGCGGGCCACCGGGTCAGTAACGGACGAATATAGCGATGTGTGATGTATGATGAAACCGGAGTAAAGAATGCAGGAAAGTTAATTTATTGATTTAACTATTCGACAACAAACACAAAACCGTGATTTTCGTTTCTTATGTAACCGTATAGTTAGGAAACGTATGTAAGCTAGTTCTAAAAATAACTAGTTTCGAAACAAGCGACGCCGTCCACGTTAACGGTTTCGTTTTGTTTCTTGAAAGTGACGAACGACCCACGGCTTATAGTAAGCCGCAGACCAGACGCGACCCGGCGCGCTCGCTAGTTCCGTACGTTAAGGCTTGCGCTTTTATGAATTAATTTTTAGTAGCGTGGTCGGTAATCAATAATCCCCAGGTATAATTGCGATATTTAATTTGGTTATTACGTAATGTTTTCTGTAATTTGGCTTAAATAATAGTATTTAATTATTAAGAGCTGTTTACAATTTCCGTAAAATTAAGAATTAGGTGAATTATCAATTCACCTAATTCTATTAAATTATAAAATTATTTTAAATATTATATTGAACTGTTATACATAATAAAAATCAATTTGGAGCTTATGATTTGAGTATTAAAAATGATGTCCTAGTGAATGTGTCGCGATACGAACCCCTGCACGTGAATTACAGTAATTCACCCGCGACCGGCTAGACAATTGAATGTTTGTAATTCGATTGTCTAGCTAACGGGTTATGATCGACCCGGGTTGCAAGAAATGATCGACTTTTTTTTTTTACCGTGGGAAATGCCTACGCATACCCGTCCTGCGAGGGCAAAGACGGTTATGTCGGACTCGCACCGACTAAAACCACCACGTTGTTCCTTCCCGACGCTTTAGGGTGGGGTCACGGAACGTTTTGCACTCATCTGCAACCCCACCGGCGCTGGCCGCCGAAGCAGCCCGTCTCGGCCCTACGGCCATCTGCCTCCTCTGGGCGCGTCGGAACCAGCGCCCCTTCGTCTCGCCCGTAGTTAGGTAACAGACTCCCGAGTCCGTTACTCAGGGGCCATGGTGAGGAGTTCCCAACCCACACAGGGACGATACTCCAGCCCCAGCGGCGGCCCGGATGTTGAGCTCCGCCGCTAGCTCCATTACGGCCGCAGAAGGAGGAGAGATCGACGACACCATGCCGAATGTCCCCCTCCACGGCCCTCCACACCGCATCAGCGGTGCGGCCTCGAGTCGCGGAGGACAGGGAGAGCGCCACGGAATACCGACACCCTCTTCCCCGCGACTCCACCTTGGCTGCGAGAGACAGGAAGGGCGGCACACCTACCTCCTGCAACCCGTCCTCGCACCTCCTTAGGCGCATCCAAAGCGGCTTGTTCAGCCCGCTTGGAGCAGCTCCTCCACGGCCGGCCTTACACCTCAGGCCGGCCTGGGTTCCTCTTAGCTTCCCGGCCAACGCCAGAAAGCCGCAGGTACTGAGCCCCACCGCTACGACAAAGCGGGAACCTGTTCGGGGAAAGAAATGATCGACTGACACAACATTAGTGAACATATTTTGGCGGAGACAACAGTGCAAGAGTAAACGCTTGTAACTTTGTCAGTTTTCATAATTTTTATATACTTTTCGTATAATATTCAAAGGAACGCTTTCAGTCTTCTGTGACGGTAACCGCCGATACATCCTTCTTGGTAGGCGTGAGCGTTATATCACGTCATCAGTTACAATAATCCGTTTCGTGTCAATTTAAAATTAGTTATTTTTAAAAACACGTAATTCCGGCGCACTCGGTCGTCGTTGTCTTTGCCCGTCAATTGGTTGAGCGTAAAGTTATATATTTCTTTCGCAACTTCGAAAGACAGCGAGACCGCGAGTGACGCATTTAGTTTTCATAGGTATGACTAATACACATGAAACCATATTAGAGTAACCCCTGTTGGTAAATAATGTCTCGCGAATCTGGGAAACCAGCAGATTTTCGAATTAAAAGTAAAATAAAATAAAAGTTGAACGGTGTATATTACAGAGAAAATTGTTATAATAAAATCGTTCAAAAGTGTTAACACAACAAAAGTGTAAAAAAAAAGTAAATACTAATCATCATCGTTGTAATAACAAAATTAAGTTTTTAGTACACCCGTAGTAATATTTTTATTAAAATCATAGTTTCATAGTAAACAACAATCAATCAATAAAACATTTTATAATTGTAGAAGTAAAGTATTCAGGAGAGTTAATTTATTGATTTAACTGTTCGACACGAAAATGTGATTTTCGGTTCGTATGTAACCGTATAGTTGGGACACGTATGTAATCGTATAGTTTGGTACACAGTAACTGGATGAATGTTACTAGTTATAAAAATAACTAGTTTTAAAACAAGCGAAACCGTCGACGTAACTGGTTTCGTTTCGTTTCTTGATAGTGACTTAACGACCCACGTCTACTTCTTGGGTATTCGGCCCACTCCATTTCTGGGCGCCTTAGAACTTGCGCGCTCTTCGTCTGAGCCTATACTTGAGCAACTGATTACTTCAAATTCGTTAGCTAGAAGATCCGTGTCCTTGCAGGAACTCTAGTCCTAGGCCACAACGATGGCCGCACCGGTGCTTTGACCAATCTGCCACTAGCTCCGTTTAGGCAGCCGAAATAAGAGAGACGAAATACCGACTCCTCTTGTTCCAACCATTGGAAGATGTGGAGGGCGGTACGTCAACCGCCTTTTCAGTCCATTGCATCCTCTAGGCCGCATTTAGGCCTGGCATCTGCAGCCAGCTTGAGGCCTTTACGGCCTGTCTTACTTCACAAGCCGGGCCGGGTTGTTCCTAGCTTTCTCGCGACTTTTTGTTTGGATCAGTCATTGTTAAGATGACTTGAGTGTGAAAGAAAAAGAATTAGGAATCTATTCAAGCGATACAAGTTACAAACACATTCTTCTGACAAAAAATTGGTGTTACAGGGATGAACATGCTTGTGCCAATTATTGCTCTGTCATTGTTTTTTTAAGAAATGAAGGAGGTACTTCCCAACAAGACTTATACATCACAATGGATGCTGGAAAATTAACCTGTCCATCTTCCTTGAGTCGTAAAGCGGTTACGGAAGCGTGGCCATCTCCGTTAAGATCTAGGCAGAGACACCAACGCACAGCGTTGAGGTCAAAAGATCGTGAATTACTGCGTGCCCACGCAGCAGGCGGCAACCTGGCAAACCTAATGCTAAAGTCAGTGATTTACGGCCAGTCACGGCAGGCCCTGTATCACGGCTACGTAGCTAAGAATAGCGGTCTGTAAGCAGTGGAGGATGCTAAAACCTAGGTGAGACTGGCTACAACACTTCGACTGAACCTGGCAACATACACCGCACGGACATTGAGGACTGACGACGGGATAATGGAGCTGGAAGAGGAGGTAAACAAGTTTTACCACCGGGAAGACGACCAACTGTCCCAAGGAGGTCGTAGTTATCCGAAAGTCTCCCATTAGCAACATTGTTAAAAGCGAAAGTGCGTCGTCGTCAAGGGTTGCTTACCTAATACCCAGAATATCGCAAAAGAAAAAGTATTCACTGAAGTTCATACATACCTAAATGAACTACATACAGGTAACTGCTACATGCACCAACATCGACTCACTTCGATGATGAGGTGGAGGCAATGTAAGAGGATATCTCACGAGCCATACATTACTACAAAACTCAATACATGGTGCTGATGGCAGAATTTAAAACTGGGCAAATGGAAAGACGATGAGCTGAGAGTGAGCAATTTCAGAGAAGGGCAACGGAACCCAAGAGGGCAACAGCTGGCTGACTTTATGGAGAAATATTGACTCTTTATGATTCTTTTAAAAGGAGCCCCACAGGAAGTGGACCTGGATCAGCCCCCATGGTTGCATCAAAAAAGGGATTGACTTTGTCATGACGACCAAAGGCCAAATATTTAATGATGTTTCTGTGATCACAAGGGTTAAAACCGGCAGTGATCGCCGACTTGTAAGAGGCACAATAAATGTAAACATCAGGCTGGAGAGGCCTCGTTTGATAAAGTCCACGCTACCCCATCTCGTGCCCATATCCAAAATGCCGAAAGTTCGAGTTTAATAATCACTTCCAATGCCTAGACACTTGCAGCACTGTGGACGAAATGAACGCTAAGCTCAGGGATTCTGCCAATACTGTGGGTACTAGGTTTTATAAGGCGCACCGCAAGCCTAGAACCCAAAAACTCTCCGATCACACTCTTAATCTTATGGAAACAAGACGGAAGATGCGGCTACAGTCTTTTTCTGACATGTCAGACTACAGCTGAATAGACGTTTTCAATTGTATGCGGGTCTTGAGCATCTTTGAAACATATCGTATTCTCGTATTTTACCAGTTGAGGACGGAATTACAGCAGAGCTTTTGAAAGCGGGTGGAGAACCGGTACACGTAATTCTTCAGCGGCTCTTTAATTTCATCCTACAGGATGGATTACACCAGAAGCATGGAGTAGAAGTTTGAGGGTGCTGTTCTTTAAGAGAGGTGATTAAAGAATTTTTGAAGAACTATAGACCTTTTTCACTTCTGAGCCGTGTTTGTCCTGTTTTTGAGAGTCATCTTAAATAGTCTCGATTCCAGGCTAGACGACATCCAGCCACCCGAACAAGCTGAATTTCGAAAAGGCTTTAGTACCATAGACCACATATTTACGCTGCGGGAGCTTACACAGAAGAATGTGGAGTATAATATGCCTTTGCCTTTAGGCCTGGACTTTGTGAAGAAGAAAACCTTTGATTTTGTAAAAATTTGGGACATGTTGCAGGCCCTTTAGGGTTGCCAAAGAACAGTCGGTATATCGAGGTGCTAAGGTATTTGTACAGTAAAGCTATGTCCGTCCGAGTACAATGCAGTAGTACGATGCCTAGTCAATTGCAGAGAGGTGTATGACAGGGTGACGCCATATCCCCGAAACTGCACTACCATTCACCACTGCATTGGAAGATGCAGGTCACCAAGGTGTGAAAACCTATGGATTGGAAAGGGCAAGGTATATAAGCTTCAGTGGCGAGTGCATCACCTCACCATTATATTTGCCGAAGACATAGTCTTCATGGCGAAGTCGCTAGAAGACCTAAATGCTATGCTCAATGACCTCAACAGTGTCTTCCAACTCGTGAGCCTTAGAATGACCAAGGACAAGACGAAAGTCATGTCTAACTCATGTTATGCCTACGCCAGTGGTTGTAGTGAGTGCTGTTCTCAAAGTGGTCGACGAATAAATTTAACTGGTCAAATGGTCCCAGGTCACTATATTAGGTAAGGTATGTCCAACTTCGACGTAGAGGTTCATCGCGAATCCAGCTCGGATTGGCAGCGTTCAGCTAAGAAATATCCTCTCGGTCAATATCCCTAATGCCTGAATACTAAGGTCCTTGAGCAATGTGTATTGCCATTGATGATCTACGGCATTAGGGGACAGGGTCTTTCACTGCCGGCCGCATGAGGATGCCCCAAGTCGCTCAGGGAGCTATAGAACGGGCTATGCTCGGTTTTTGTCTGTGATGAAGTGCGCAATGCAGATATTCTGTGGGCCGGCCACCTATCTCGTAGAACCGATAACCGTTGGGGAAGAATGGTTCTCGAGTGGTAGCCTCGTACTGACAATCGCAGTGTCGGACCACCCCCCACGAGGTGGAGTCCTGTGCGATCTGTGGAGGTCGATTGGCGCTGGTGGCACAGACTTATGGGGGAGGCCTATGCTCAGCAGTGGGCTCAAACATGCTGAAACGACGACGACCAAGACACCTAACAAAATTCAGAATTGCCTTCGTATGGATTGGTGTTGGGCCTGACGATATTCCGTTTAAGACGAAACAAATTAGATACAGCTCGCTTTCTGCCAGACACGCGACAAAACTGGGATTAAGCTTTTTTAATTTTTGAAAAATAAAATGTAATTGCCGTAGCGCATCTAAAGTAAGCAATTATATTCTTATTCTTTTTACATCTTACATGTACGGTTATAATAACCCACAAGAAAAAGAGATATATTGTAGCGCATCAGTGTGCTCCTTCACTCTCATAGTTGTGCATGTAGTCGATGAGTGGGATAGCCGAGACGAACGAAGAGAGATCAGTCGCAGGCGCAACAATTTACATGCCCATCCAACGTAGATATCATCTTACTTTACGTACAATTGGGTAATCAGCCTTCATTGCCCTAACCAATTATAAAACACCAATGAAAATTTGTTCAGTCCCCGCACGAATTGAACTCACACGTAAGCATCTACATTGGGTACGGAGGCAGAAATAAGATTTTAAAAAATAGGTAAACTAGAATATATTATAATGAAAAAAAAATACCTTAAAAGAATCGGGTATTTCTTCAATAGCCCTGTGAATTAAAGTTCCATTTACAAAAAGGCAATTAGCGGCATCGTCCTCCGGAACAGTCAGTGTTTGGTATGAGAAGGACGCCTCCCTCTCCATTCTTTTAAGTAACTCTTGCGCCTCCTTGCTTGCGCCAACGCAGAGAATATCCGTTCCGGCAACTGTAATATATTTCTTCAAGTGTTTTGCACCTTTTGACACCTGAAATATGATAATAGTTTTATTAGAAAAAATACATTTTAGTTACATAAAAGGCTCAAATCACGGTTATTCATTTTGTTTTAGGCCCGGATGTAGGAAGAAGTCTGGGCCAATAACGCGGGCGTACTCTCGTCTAGGGGCTTCAAATTCAGACATGGCAGACCAATAGATCTTATTTTTAGCTAAAAATTTATAATTTGTATATAGTGGCATATTATATGAGTTAACAAACTGCGCCAGAGGGTACGGGACGACTGGTCCACCACATCGATTTTGTGTAGCAGTCAGGCAATCCAATAACCTCGTCTCCTTATGTAGGTGCCGGGTATATTTCTGTCAATCACCTTTGTCAGGGATGAAAGTTGCATGCAATAGTCAGAGTGCTAGTGGCCTCCCTGACTTTTTTTTTCGAAATATTGGCAAGAATTACAAATAGCAAAATACAAAGACAATAAAATCGAAGCGCCTTATTTATGCAGTTTCAGGGCAGAGTATTGAATATTCTGAAACTGTATTGCCCATTCGTGAGATTAGAATAACGTCCTTCAAACGCCTAAAGCTGGTAACCTGCAGTCTCTTTAAGAGCTTGCCTACAATATTTAGTCAGGAGGACCCCTTTTTGATGCCGCTGCTTCTGCCCGAATTCTATTTCTGTAGTCTTAAAGCTTGAGTAAAAAGGTAGAGAACATCGTCCTCACTGTGGGCGTACCCATGTCATGACAACGGTAGACCCGGAATGCCATCTGGATCCGGGGAAATGCTCAGAATGAGGCGGACTGTACATAATTACTCTGAGGTAACTTAAGGAGCTTCCAGGTCAGGGTTTACCTGATGGTATATTGTTTTCCCCTTACCGTCGGAATAAAGCCTCAGCGATTGCCGCTAAAAACTGGGGCGGCAGAGTCTGTTTTATAAGAGAAAACGGAGACAAATTTTATTTATTACTATTTTGTAGGCTAATGTCTATTAAACCAGGCCAAGTGCCTGTGGCAGCAGGGATCGCCTGAGCTCACACATAAATATCCATTTTCCTGTTTCTAAAAAAAACAGTCAACCATTGACCCGGTATACTAAACGTTTAGAAGAAACAGACCAGCTTTCAAGCTTCTCCAGCCCCCTACCCCAAGAATTCCTTGTGTCATTGCGATACCCTTTCGGTATCGAGTATTGACCACTGTGCTATGCTCTGTAACACCTTGAGAACACTCAGCGTAGCAATCTGTTCGAAGGCCAGTTGGGTTTCCTCCTCTGATTGTAATTATTTTCGTAAGGGTCTAGGTTTTCTGACCAAGGGGCGACAAGGATTTTCGTTTCAGGATAACGGGCCGCGGGGGACGATCCCAAACTTAAGACTAGCTGAATTGTTGCCTGCCTTGCACAGAAAATTATTTGGATTGATTGGCGACGACCAAATTATAGTAATATGGCCCAGCTTGCCCCAACGACGACCAAGCGCTTGTACGGTCAATACTCTTTTTGCACTACTCCGCCATAATTTGCCATGCCTTGAAGGCATAGAACATATAAAAACGCCACCGCATCTAGTGTTCTTGTCAATTATTGGAGCTCTGTGGAAAGAGAAATTGTGGACCAGTTAACGATCAGGTTCATCTTGATCAACCTAATTCGAAGCAAGAGTTGATAGAGTGGCATGAAAACAACAAAATAAGTTCAAAGTGGCACATTCAGCCGAAAAGAACAGGGCAACTGACTATTTTGATACAAAAGGAATTTTACTGATCGATTATAAAGAACGTGGTAATACTATAACGGGACGGTACTACGCTTCATTATTGAAAAGATTAAATGAAGCCATCTAAGAACAATTGACGTCGTGAAAAAAAAATGACGTCAATGAAGAAATCACGTCACTTCCTGAAACGATGTAAAAATGGATAGCGAGATCCATTAATGTATCACGTCTTCAAATATTATTATACGCTTACTTAAAATGGGGGTGTAAGGGGATCCACACAACATCTTAGGAACCCAAGCCAACCTCACCTGCACGTGGTGCACCCTGCCAAGCAACGAACGAGGCTCTGGCGAACTACCCACCAACCCGCATTGGACCAGCGTGGTGGGTATACGGTCCAATACCCCCAAATGATGAGACGAAAAACGCCCCGGCCCCCAGTTCCCGGTAGCCTTGCTATTCCTGGCCAAGGCGGCGGCCACGGTAACGGCAGGGCGGGGGGTGCTAAGAATCCCCGGGAGTACGTAGGCCGCCAAAACAAACTGACCATCGCGACATACTACGGACTCACGCTACGGCTAGATTCTCATTTGGCCCAACTGGAAGAGGAACTGAGGTGCATAAGATGGCACGTTTTGGGATTGAGTGAAGTCCGTAGAAAGGGCGAGGATACTCTAACCCTAGAGTCGGGCCATCTTCTGTACTTCAGGCAGGGAGAAAATCCATCACAGGGTGGAGTCGGGTTCCTTGTCAATAAATCCCTCATTGACAATGTGATTGAAGTATCCGGTGTGTCGGCGAGGGTTGCGTACCTTATGATAAAGCTGACCAATCAGGTACAGCCTGAAAATTATCCAAGTGTACGCACCAACGTCGTCATACCCGGATGATGATGTCGAAGATATGTACGAGGACATCTCAAGAGCCTTCATAACACCACTCAAGGCTCACTTCGACGTTGTCATGGGGATTTCAACGCCAAAGTAGGAGTACAGGCATGCAGCGAATCGATGCTGGGATCATTGGCTACGGAGCAAAATCAGGGCAAATGCTCGTCAATTTCTCGAGCGAGAGGGATGTTCTTAATGAACTCGTTCTTTAAGAAACAGCCCCAAAGGAAATGGACGTGGCAGAGCCCATACTATGACCAAAATGAGATAGACTTCATTATATCGGACAAAAGCGCATATTCAGGGATGTCTCAGTGATCACAAGGTTCAAGACCGGAAGTGATCACCGACTTCTAAGAGGCACCATGAATATAGATTTGAAGCTTGAACGGTCCCGATTGATGAAGTCTACGCTCCGGCCTAATCTGCTCCAGTCTATCATTGATCCTGGCAAATTTCAGATCAATCTGGAAAATCGATTTGCTGCCTTGGAAAATATAATCGACGTGAACGTTGACGAGGAACTCGATCGAGTGGTTAAAATTCTTCGGGACGAGGGTGCCAAACTCTGCGGTCTGCGACGTACGGGCAAAAAGTCTAAACTTTCGGGAGAAACACTGGATCTCATGGCAAAGCGACGAAATGATCCAACCGTCACTTCGTTAGAACAGCGGGTTCTCAACAAGACCATCTCCAAGCTGGTAAGGCGCGACCTCCGTCACTAAAATACGCTCTTAATACAGAGAGCTATTGAGCAAAACCGGGGGTGCAAAGTCTTCGTACAACAGCTTGGAAGAAGCTTGGAAGAATCTAACGAAGTTGACCAAAGAGGACGGAGAAGTCGTCGCTTCGAGACCAGAGGTTCTCTCGGAGGTTGAAAGCTTTTACAGCCAGTTATACGCGTCGCATTCGGCACACCCGGAGCCGGATGAGAAGGATTCTCGAGCCACTTTTACCCGCCATGTGTCGGAGGATCTTCCAGAAATCGGCCTAGACCAAATCGAGGGAGCTCTTGAGCAACTTCAAAATGGAAAAGCCCCGGGAGAGGACGGAGTCACGACGGAGCTTCTGAAGGCCGCCGGTAAACCGGTGCTGAAGAGACTCCGTCGTCTATTTAACTCTGCCCTTCTCTCCGGGAGAACTCCTGAGGCATGGCATAGGGGTTTGGTCGTATTGTTCTTCAAAAGGTGATAAAACCCTTTTGAAGAACTATCGGCCAATATCGCTCCTGAGTCATGTCTATAAGTTGTTTTCGAGGGTCATCTCGAATCGTCTTGCACGAAAACACGACGAAGCGCAGCCTCTAGAACAGGCCGGGTTTCGGAGGGGTTACAGCACCATAGACCACATCCATACAGTGAGGCAGGTTATACAGAAGACACTTGAGTATAACCAGCCCTGTGCATGGCATTTGTGGACTATGAGAAGGCTTTTGACTCCATCGAGACCTGGTCTTTCCTTGAGTCCTTACAGCGGTGCCAAATTGATTGGCGATATATCGAGATGCTGAGATGTCTGTACAACGCCGCCACTATGTCTGTCGTAGTCCAAAGTGGGCAGACTGAGCCTATCCCCCTGCACCGCGGTGTGAGACAAGGAGACGTCATGTCTCCGAAATTGTTCTCCGCCGCGCTTGAGGACATGTTCAGGACGCTCAACTGGGAAGGACACGGCATAAATGTGAACGGCGAGTACATCTCACATCTGCGATTTGCGGACGATATCGTCATCATGGCTGAGACCGCAAAGGACCTACAGAAAATGGTGCAAAGCCTGGCTGAATCTTCTGCACGCATCGGTCTCCGGATGAACTTGGGTAAAACCAAGGTCATGTTTAACGAGCACGTTGATCCGGGACCGATCACAATTGACGGCACCTCCCACGAAGTGGTTTCAAAATACGTTAACCTAGGGCAAACGCTCCAACTAGGTAGAAACAACTTTGAGGGGGAGGCCAACAGAAGGATTCGACTGGGCTAGGCAGCTTTTCATAAGCTTCGTCGAGTTTTCTCGTCACCCATCCCACAGTGCCTCAAATCGAAAGTCTTCGATCAGTGCGTCTTACCCGTTTTGACCTACGGTGCCGAGACTTGGACACTTACGGTTCGACTGGTCCACAAATTTAAAGTCGCTCAGCGAGCTATGGAGAGGGCTATGCTCGGAGTATCTCTGAAGGACCGCATCAGAAATGACGTGATCCGTCAGAGAACCAAAATCACTGACATAGCCTACCGGATAAGTAAGGTGAAGTGGCAGTGGGCCGGTCATATAAGCCGCAGAACTGACGACCGCTGGAGTCGAAAAGTTCTGGAGTGGAGACCGAGGCTCGGCAAACGTAGTGTAGGACGCCCTGCGGCAAGATGGAGTGACGACATTCGCAAAGTGGCCGGTGTGGGCTGGATGAGAATAGCCGAAGATAGGAAGCGGTGGCGTGCATTAGGGGAGGCCTATGTCCAGCAGTGGACTAGCGCAGGCTGATGATGATGATCATGATGATGATGATGATGCTTACTTAAAAAGTATTTTAATATGCCTTTATTACATTTCTTTTAAACTATCTATTGCCCGCGACTTCGTCTACGTGGTAATATAAAGGAAAAAAGAAACAATACAATACAAAATAGTCTAAGTAACTGCCAGTATCAATCATCTTGCAGTAAAAGTCCCATGTCCATTTTCCATTCAAGCCATTCAAGAGATTAGCCAGAAAAAACAGACAGACCGACAAAAATTTATAATTATGCTTTATTTATTTATTTAAACTTTTGCACTAAGTGTACATAAGCGGACTTAATGCCAAAGGCATTTTCGGCCAGTCAACCTTGGGGTGATGCAGAGATAAAAAAGTAGGGAGATGCAAATATCTGTATATTAGAAAAAGAGAAAGTAATTTAAATATATACTAATAAATAAATATATATAAATATATATATATATATCTAAAACTAGTAGTATAATATCTGTAAACATATCTGACTAAATAGTTAAATTTGAGTTCATAAGCAAGTGCTCTTTTACCTTTCTCTTAAAAGACACAATACTTTCCGCCGTCTTGATTCCTAGAGGTAACGCATTCCATAAGAGGACAGACTGTACGAAAGACGAGGAATGCATGAAGTCAGAACGGTGAATAGGGCATTGGAGTAGATGAGTATGCGTCGAACGAAGATTTTTGTTGCAGACAACACATAAGTATTGAAAATGGGAAGATATATAGGACGGGGCCACAGGAGAATTAAGAAACGAGTATAGAGTGGTAAGGGCTCGTAAAGAGCGTCGCTGGCGTATAGGTAACCACTTAAGTTGGGAACGATGCGCAGAGACGTGGTCATATTTACGAAGATTAAAAACGAATCGAATGCAGTTATTTAGAAGTCGGTCAAGTTTATTAAGGTGATCTGCATTCAGGTCAAGATAGCACACGTCACCATAGTTGATAATAGGAAAAATTAGGGCCTGCACAAGTGTCACTTTCGTCTGAATGGGCAAAAACTTGTTAAATCAATACAAGCACCGCAGGACACCTGTAACTTTCTGAACCACACTAGCTATTTGGCTGTTCCAATTTAGTGTCTTGTCGAGTCGGCCTAGGTTCTTTACAGTTTCACTAAATGGGATGTGATTGCCTTTAAAATTTATGCATGGGATTACAGTTAAGTCCAACTTAGCCAAATTGCGTGAACTGCCAATAATTATAGCTTGGCACTTAGACGTGTTAACAGCCAAACCAAATTTGTCACACCAGGTCTTTATTGTGGCTAAGTCCTTATTAATTTTACTGATTGCTATATTTAATTTATCGGTGGATTCGTGAGCGTACAGCTGTAGGTCATCGGCGTAAAGATGATACGCATATTGGAGATCAGAAGTGATAAAATTAATAAAAATCGAAAACAATAGTGGAGAAAGTATACCGCCTTGAGGAACACCAGACTTGAGATTCAGCCAGCACGATGACAGTTCATCAGCAACGACTGATTGTTGGCGCCCTCGAAGATAGGAGGTAAACCAATCCAGTACTTCCTCCGAAATCATAACATGGGATAGGACTGCAAGGAGAATGTCGTGACTGACCGTATTGAAGGCATTCGTGAAATAAATGAGCACCAAAGCTGTGACCATGATGTTATCCATGGCCGCCTTTATATCGCCAGTCACTTTGAGCAGGGCAGTAGTCGTACTATGTCCAGGTCTAAACCCAGATTGCAATGGACTAATCAGTTTGTTGATGAATATGAAGTTTGAAATTTGTTTATGAACACAAGACTCTAATACTTTAGAAAGGAAGGGCAAAATAGAGATAGGTCGATAATGAGTGAGAAGTAATGGGTTGGGGCACTTTGGGAGTGGACGAATAAGAGCTTTACGCCAGGAGTAAGGAAATGAACCTGAACATAAGGAGAAATTAATAACGTGGGTGAGCGTTGAGAGAAGGAAATCTAAGATAAAAATAATCATTCGCCGGCCAATCTTGTCATAGCCAACTGCACCTGATTTAATGCAAAGGATTGTTTTTTATATCATCGGAAGTAACTGGAGAAAATTTAAACGATTGAATACAAGGTCGCGTCAAACCATCTAAATAGGAAATGGTGTCATATGTTGTCAGATGATCTAAAGAAGTAGTGGTGGAGAAATGGTGATTTAAATCATCCAAGCTAATAGAACTGGAGAGATTTGACATTCGCAACTTACCGATACCCAAAGTTCCCAGAAACTTCCAGATATCGGCAGGAGAAGATTTAGTTATATTTTCTAGGAAGTAACGGCGTTTAGCTTTGCGTATCATCTGATTACACCGATTCCGTGCCAATTTGTAAACGGACCAATTTTCGTCAGTACGGTCTAATTTAAATTTCCGAAACGAGCGATTTCTGCGTCTCATGGCCATGCGGATACCTTCGGTCAACCAGGGTGCTGGTGGACGTCTTAATTTAACAGGTCTGATGGGGGCATGGGCATCAAAGAGGTTGTTTATTAAATCGTTGAAAGTGCTAATCTTGCTGTCAATATTGTCTTTCTCGATTACAGATCCCCATTCGACATTCTGTGCGTCCATGTGTAGTTTATCGACATTCATTTTAGCGAAAGAACACAAGTACAGTACCTTAGATTTAGGTTTGTTTGGAGGTTGAAGGGAGTAAGAAAGGAAAATTACGTCATGGAGCAAAAAAACAGGGGTTGAATGTTGGCCATGAGAGGATACTAAGGAAGGATTAGATGACAGGATCAAGTCGAGCCAAGTATCTTCACCGGAGAGGTTATGATGAGTGGCTTGAAGGGGCAATACATGTAAGGAACTTGACTCGACGATATAAAGGAGTTTAACGCTACGTGGGAATTTAGGTAAAAGGAGATTGGTGTTAAAATCTCCCATGATAACAAAGTGTGTATACTGTGAACCCAAAGATTCTAAGACTAACTCAAAGTCAGTGAAATAGTCTGCATTTGGGGGACAGTAAACAACAGCTAAAACCAGCTTCGCACCTTTGAGTGTAACCTCAAGAAAGAGGTACTCGGCCGAAGCTGAGTAATTTTGGGAAGACGAAGCTAAAATTTTATAGGGAATATTGGATCTCAGGTATATCGCGACGCCCCCTCCCCCTTTACCTATAAGATTCCGTATAAGAATAAAATCGGAAGAGAGTACAAAGTGGACGGCAGATGTGGTTTGAGCCAGCTCTCCGAAATCAAGACGGCATGCACGTTTGAGTCTGAAAACCCATCACTTAAATCAGAAAAATGGCTGGGGATACTTTGTGCATTGAGATGACATAATAAGTGGCTAAGGTTCCTAGGAAAGGTTTTATTTAAAAAGTCAGAAAGAGAATCGCTCAACAAATTTGAACTATCACCGGGGTCAGAAATCAAGGATTCATTCGCGGAAAAATATGGTTCATCATCAGATATTTCAGACATAGTAAAAATAAATATAAATTAATAAAAACAAATAAACATAATATATATATATATAAAAATATGCAACAATGCAGCAGCAATAATCTCTGCACCACCCGCCAGCATACAAAAACAATTATTACGGTACACTTAATAAAGTTACACAAATATATACGTAGCAACAAAGAGTAAGAAAAAAATGGCAAACAAAATTAAACAGTAAAAAATAAGCAGCAATTGTGAAGATAAAAAAAGTAAACAAAACCGAAATATATTTTGTGTTAAAAACAATTGACGAAAACTGTAAAAAGGAACGCAACTAAAAAAAACGAGTTGCTATGGAAACGTCAAACGCCAAAGTTAAACTTATTTGTGACATTACCCTAAGTGTATACTAGAAATCTATAACATTAAAAACAACAACAGTTATTACTAGGGATGTAACGGAAGTAGTTTTGTCGGAACCGAAACCGGAATCGGAACCGGAAGCAGGGTGACATGAGAGAGATTTATTATTTGAGGACAAATAAAACATTATGTAGTATTTTTTTATTTCAAGTTTCTGTTGTAACATAAAATATAAATAATGAACAAAATTGGCATATTTCCAAATAAAGAACAAGTTTAAATAGAATGAATTTAAACCCAAAGTAGCATGTATTAGTAATTATATTATACTAACTTACTAACAAACAAAAGCTTTAAAAAAATTAAATCGTATTAATTGACTCTAAAAGTAGCGTATTATATTTTACAAACAAAAGCTTTGTCTCCCTCTAATCTATTTCTTAAGGGGTCGTAGATTAGGCCAGCGCCACTAAAAAGTTGTTCGCTCGCTACCGAGCTTGGTGGACACGACAAAAAATGACGAGCAATTGATTGCAGGGGCTGGAATTTGGAATTACCATTAACTTTCCACCATAATAACGGATCATCACTAATACTAATACGTTTTTCTTTATTGAACTCATTTAGTATATTTTTTACGAAGACAAATTTATCAAAAACTCCGATTCAAACCTCCGATTAAAAATGTCGGAGCCGGAGTCGGAACCGAAAGTATAATAGTAATCGGAAGTTCCGACTTAACGGAACCGGAACCGAAGCTCGGTAAAATCCTTAGTTATTACATATAAAATAATTTGGATAATTAAGTATAAAAAGTAAAAACAGAACAGATCACAGATGTGGGCCATGAGAATTAATCATATAAATATAAATATCAACATCTACACAAGGCTTATCAAAAAAGTAAATATAAAAATGTTCAAAAAATACAAAGGTAATTTAAACTTTATAATAGTTTATGTTTTTAGTACTATGTGAATAAACAGAGGTTTTTGACTATCATAAAAGAAATCAAAAAAATAGAGAAGAAAAGTAAACATTTCGGTAACAAATTAAGGGAGTTATAGAAATTTAATTATTTATCGGGTAACTTTTTAGACGCCTGTGGATACTTAGATGTTAGGGTAGCAAGCTCATCCTCCGTGGTAATTTTATTTATTTTGCCTGAAGTTTTTATGATAATAACTCCATTCTGCGACCACACGGAGTGCATGCCAAAATGAAGGCGTGCTTTGGTAAATACCGACTGTCTTAAGCTTGTCAAAAACTCTTTAAGTGATGTGGATGTGCCCTTCAACTTTTTTTTGGCCCTCCAGGCTTCGTCTCTGGCAACAATACTGATAAACCTAACTAAAATAGGTCTAGTGGTTTTTTTACCAGGTGACCCAAGACGGTGGCACACCTTAATATCAGATGCGGACATCTTACCCGGGCCTAAATTATTATACCTAAAATTAATTTAATGCATACTTTTTCACTTTCAGCGACTCCAGCCACAATAATTTTCTTTGGCTCCTTGATTCAAAAATTTTGCTGGCAGGTGGTGATTATGATGTTGATTTAGGTTTACATAAAACTCACTGCTGATGTAAGTATTAGTGAAATAAACTATTTTAAAACAATTTTAATTTGTATTTACTTTAAAACTATTGAATAAATAAATTTATAAAGAGGTATTCTTGTACATATTTAAGTTCATATATTCTGCCACTGTTGGCAATAATTTCTTTCCTCCTTTTATAAATATAAAAAGAAAAATTTTAAAATATAAAATGTCATTGTGAATAAACTTGACAGGCTTGTTATAATAAAGAAATTCTAACTGGGTTTTATTGAAATATTGCCTAAATTCCAATAGATTATGGGCCCAGGCAACGTTAATTGAATATTTCAATAAAATTTTAAGTTAAGAGCAAGATCATTATACAAACCTACGATGGAGTCGAGCCAGAATTGAGAAGTTTGATGGGAGAAATTTCAAACAATGGAATTTCAAGTGAACTGCGCGTTAAGAGCAAAAGGGTTAAGCATAGAGAAGACAAAACCAACAGAGCCAAGTTTGCAAGTAATGGGACAAGGATGACGGAATGGCCATGTTCATTCTAACATCATCAATGGATTTAAACCAAATATCTTTAATTGAAAACTGTGAAACTGCTAAAGAAGTAATGAGGAAATTGGAAGCTATTTATGAGCAAAAATCAGAATACAACAAAATGTTAGTTCATGAAAAATTTTATCAATATTCTTATAGTGCCAGTGATACGATGGCACAGCATGTGTCCAAGGTGGAAAGCTTGGCAAAACAACTACGGGAGACTGGTGAGAAAATCAGTGATACAGCAGTAATGACTAAGATCCTAAGTACATTACCACTAACATATCGTTCACTTAAACAAGCATGGATCTCACTTGATGAAGGAATCAGACAATCCAAAACCTCACTTCTCGTTTAGTAGATGAAGAAGCCAGCCTTGCCAATGATGCGAGTAGTAGCGAGACAGCATTTCTAACATCAAAAGGAAATTTCAAATCAAGAAATGGAAAAAAACAGAATGTTTCTAATGATCAAAGAACGTCAAGTCATAGATTTGTATGCTACAATTGCAATAAAAGGGGCCATTTTGCTAAGGATTGTAGATTGCCAAAGAAAAAATATGATAAGAAACCCAACAATATGTTGGCATTCAATGCTGCATTGTATGAACATGATGAAGAGGCATGGATTCTTGATAGTGGAGCTTCAATGCATATGACTTTCAAGCGGAATTACTTCTGTGAGTTCAATGAGTCTTTACACAACAATTCTGTTAAATTGGGTAACAAACAGAGCATCAAAGTATGTGGTGAAGGAACAATATTGATAGACAAAAAGGTTAATGGTATATGGAGAAATGCAAACTGAAAACGTCTTATATGTACCTGAGTTAAGAAGAAACCTGTTTTCAGAAGGAGCTGCCATTAGGAAAGGATATATGATAATGAAGAGTTATGAAAAGCAATTATCTTAAAAACAATGTATGTTGTAATGAGTGGTTATCTTAAAAACCACTATGAATTAGATGTCAAACATTCAAACAAGAAGATTGTAATATTATGCAATCAGAATAAAAGTCTGGCATAAAAGATTAGGACATTTTCATCGTTGAAGGTTGTGATACCTGTTACATTGAGTGGAAACCAAGATTTTGTTTGTGAAGCATGTCAGTATGGGAAACAAGCAAGACGCCCTTTCCTGAAATCTACCAGAGGTCCAACACAGCCTGGTGAAATTGTGTACAGTGATGTATGTGGTCCAATAGAGGAACCTTCTATGTCGGGTATGAAATATTTTGTATTGTTCAAAGATAGTGCCACAAGTTATCGCCATGTTTATTTCATGAAGCACAAGAGTGAAGTATTCCAATGTTTTCTGAAGTATAATGCAATTGTGAAAAATAGATTTCAACGTGATTTGCGCATACTACATACAGATAATGGTTGTGAATATGTGAACCAAGAATTTACATCATTTTTGGAAAGTAAAGGAATAATGCATGAACGCACTGCTCCATATACCCCTCAACAGAACGGGAGAGCAGAAAGAGAAATGCGTTCCATCATGGAAACTGCAAGAGCAATGTTATATGCAAAGAACATTCCCTTGAAAATGTGGGCAGAAGCTGTCAACTGTGCCATATACTTGTTGAATAGAAATACATCAAGCCAGACGGGAGATATTACATCATTTGAACTACTGTGGCATGGGATGAAACCTAACTTGCCACATATCAGAATATTTGGATCCATTGGTTATGTACATGTACCAAAAGAAAAGCGGAAAAAACTTGCCAAGAAAAGTGTGAAGATGTTGTTAGTTGGATATGACCATGATAATTACAGAATGTATGATAAAAAAAACAAGAAAATTACAGTATCCCGAGATGTAAGGTTTGATGAATATACTACAACTGAATTAAAAGAAAATTTTATAGAAGTGACAACTGGACAAGAAGATCATTCTACAAGGTCTACTCCACAAGATGAGTTTCGACATGTTATTGATCAACAAGGCGATTTACCTGAAGAAAATAGTTCAGATGAGAGTATGATGAGTTTAGAAGAACAAGATGAAACCTACGTCCCTCCAAGACATATACAGTTGGAACAGGAAGAACAGAGAAATGTCGACAGGACATTACGTCCACGTCGAAAGGCTAACCTGGAAGTAAATTACACAGAATTTGAAATACCTAACACTTATGAAGAAGCGATGAATAGTCCAAATTCTCATCAATGGAAGAAAGCTGTGATAGAAGAGCTTCAGTCACATGAAAAAAATCGAACTTGGACACTGATTGATCAAACAGAGAAGAAACCGGATCTTGTAAGTGGTATTTACCATAAAGAAAATAAAGATGGAGAAATAGTACGATTCAAAGCACGACTGTGTGCACGAGGGTTCACACAAGTAAAGGGCTTAGATTATAATGAGACCTTCTCCCCCACCAGCAGGTATGATTCCATCCGGGTATTGCTTAGTATTGCTGCGAGAGACGAAATGCATATCGAGCAATTTGATGTGAAAACAGCCTTCCTGTATGGTGAGCTCTCTGAGGAAATATACATGGAGGTGCCAGAGGGATTGGAAACACAGTCTTCAAAAGTATGTAAGTTAATTAAATCCATATATGGTCTCAAACAATCATCTAGATGTTGGAATAAGAAATTTTGTTCTTTTCTTGACATTTGTGGTTTTAAACAATGTCCATCTGATTATTGTGTATTTGTAGGATATTTTAAAGATGTAAAAGTAATATTAATTCTTTATGTTGATGATGGATTATTACTGTCTAAAAGTAAAGCTGTATTATCTGAAATATTGAATATTCTTAAACAAAAGTTTGATATTAGGATGGTAAATGCTGATTTATTTATTGGTATGGAAATAAATAAAGAAAAAGATTGTATAAGAATAAGTCAAAGACAGTATATTAAAACAATAATAAATAAATTTAATTTGTCAGATGCAAAAAGTAGTAGTACCCCTGCTGATGCAAATGTAAATTTATCTAAGAATATAAGTAATGAGTCTATTAGTTTTCCATATAGAGAAGCAGTGGGAGCATTGTTATTCTTGTCATCTGTATCTAGACCTGATATAGCGTTTGCGGTTAATGTTGTTAGTAGATATGACAATAACCCAGGTCCTTCACATGTTACAGCTGTGAAGAGAATTTTACGTTACTTAATTAATTCCAAAAATATGTCTATTGTGTACCATGGTAACATTGAATTGGTTGACTACTCTGACTCTGATTTGGCAGGCGATTTAGATACTAGAAAATCTAATACAGGCTATATATTTTTACTAAATGGAGGTCCTGTCACATGGTCTAGCCGTAAACAAAATACTGTGGCATTATCCATGACAGAGTCTGAGTACATGGCTGCTTGTGAAGCTGCTAAAGAAATTTTATGGCTTAGGCAATTTCTTTGTGATATTGGAGAGCCACAAGGCTCAATTACTCTAAATGTCGACAATCAAAGTACAATTAAACTTATTAACAATCCTGTTTTATATAATATAATTTTATTAGAGAAAATGTTGCAAAGAAAATTATTGATATTAAAAATGTAGAGAGTTCAAGTCAATTAGCTGATTTCTTAACTAAAGCGTTGCCCGTAAACAAATTTAATTTAAATAGAGATAAGTTGTTGAAGAATGTTTAATACAGCTAATGTTTAACTAAAAATTTAAGTTTAGTAAGTGTTTAAAGAAGAAGAAATTAATTTTGGTTGAAATTATATACTTACAAGAAAAATCAATTGTTATATCTACTTTATAAATTTAAGTGGGAGTATTGAATAAATAAATTTATAAAGAGGTATTCTTGTACATATTTAAGTTCATATATTCTGCCACTGTTGGCAATAATTTCTTTCCTCCTTTTATAAATATAAAAAGAAAAATTTTTAAATATAAAATGTCATTGTGAATAAACTTGACAGGCTTGTTATAATAAAGAAATTCTAACTGGGTTTTATTGAAATATTGCCTAAATTCCAATAAAAACTATAATATTTTAAATTTAAAGTAAAGGAGCAATGTAAAAGTACGAGTAAACTTTTTGCACACCTACCCACGAAAAGCTTTATTATATGTAGTAATTGTTTATATTTAATTATTTTAATTTTACAAGCAGACACTCCATTTCTTTATTTGTATAAATTATATTGGCATTGTTTAAAAAAAAACTTTAAATTATTTATTTTTATAATAAAAATAAATAATTTAAAGTTTAGTGATTATTTATTTTTATAATAAAAATAACTAATTTAAAGTTTAAATTATTTAAATTTAAACTTTAAATTATTTTACCAACAAAATTACGAAAAAAAAAACGAACTCCGAATTATGTACTTTCCATTCGTTTTTCTAACTTCCTTAAAAAGCGAAGAGGTGAATAATTGAATATTTTTTAAGCAAATAAAAAAAATACAGACGAATTGAGAACCTCCTCCTTTTTTTGAAGTCGGTTAAAAAGTACATTCAAGATCCATACCGAATTTTACACAGTAATATATTGTCTAAGCTACACTCAAGAACTAACTAAAGAACATCTCATAGGATATAAGAGACATAAGTTTGGAGGCAAACAAGGTGAAATAAATCTTTAGTCATCTAAAAACACAGTGTTTGCCATTAACAAAGTAAAAATTAAAATATAATAATACTTTACCTTAAATTAATCTCACAAAGTGTTGATAAAAAGGAAAATTGGGATAAGAAGATTACCCTTAATACAAAAACTAAAACTGAAATAATAAGGATAGTATAGTAGATATAATAATAAAAGGTTAGATTCCAAATACGTTTTTGGATCTAAAATTGACAATATATCTTAATATATAAAAATCACGTGTTACGTTGTTTGTCCGCGATGGACTCCTAAACTACTTAACCAATTTTATAATATAGTTGCACACAAAGTGCAGTTTAATCCAGCTTGAAAGATAGAATAGCGTACATCTTTATTTATAGTCGCAATATTATTTTATTGCGATTTATTTTTTTATTATTATTTGATGCAAAATGTTTGCTACAAAACGATTGACAGTTGGCGATGTCTATTGATTGCGTTGTGTGTGTCAATAGATGGCGCTGTTTAGTAGTATAAACTTATCGTTGATAATAAGAGAACCGGGACCATAAAAATGAATTTTTAAAATAATTTTGGTCAGTTAATTGTATAATAATTATTTTCTATTGTTAAAAGCAATAATGAAATTTCATAACGCCGTTATTTTATTCCAGGTTATTAAATAAAAAAAGTAATAAATAAACTAGCTTCGTAATATGCGTATAAAATTGTAAATTGTATGATTTTTACAGAGCAAAATTAAATAAAAGTGACGTTGTATCCTATATTAAGGAAATATTTTTAGACGTTTTGAAACGGTGGATGCGATTGAAGGTGCTGTAAATATTCGTTATTTATTCTTTCATACTATAGTTTTTTTCCTTACGTTGATTGGTTGATTACATATGTAATCAACTCTTTTTCTTTGTTTTTTATAACCGTGCAACTTAAACGTCAAAATTATGTTTTTGGTGGTAGTGCTCCATATTCATGCAAATGATAACATTTTTAATTGAAAAGTAAGGAATTTAAAAAACAATAATACTTTTTAAAACTAACTCTTTTGTATAGAATTTGGCATGATATCAACAGAAAGAAAAATTTTGATTAATCAACTTCAGTCCACTTCAAATACCAATCCAATCGATTTTTATAAGTGTTATTCTTTCATTGTATTCAGGTGGAACTGTAGTATCATCGCGGTCCCTATTTTTTACAAATGACATTTATCTAATAAAACATGGTGGTCCTCATGACTGATATTCACTTTCAATTTATCTTAAGCCCTTAAATCGTTTTTTACAATGTAAAACAAATAAATCCTAGCTGCAGCAACGCGTGGCATGGTCTGCTAGTTTTAATCCTAGTATATATAAATCACGTGTCACGATGTTGGTCCGCAATGGACTCCTATACTACTTAACCGATTTTAAAATATAGTTGCACACAATGTGCAGATTAATCCAATTTGAAAGATGCCTGCTATTTTTCATTGTATTCAAGTGTATCATTTATATAATAAAACATGGTGGTCCTCATGGCTGATATTATCTTTCCGCTTATCTTAAGCCCTTAAATTGTTTATTACAATGTAAAACAAGTAAATCCTAGCCACAGCAACGCATGGCAGGGTCTGCTATTCAATTATATTTTTATTTAATTATTATTGGAATAATAGTAGGGCAATTGAATACAAAAATATTTCTGCCGGTCATCTAAAGTTATACTTACTAATATGTTTATAGAATACTTTGTTATATTAATAAGGTATTTTGCAAAAGAACTGCATGTGTTCTATTCAGACATCTCATGATTCAATGGTTGTAATTATTTATTAAGTAGTTTTTTTTGAGTAATTTTAAATTCAGTTTGTCCAAATAGGTAATAACTATATAACTCTCAATTAATTAATTAAATGTTGCATGTTTAATAATACTAAAAGTAGGAATTACCTAGCATATTATAGGTGTACCAAGGGCTTATAAAATTATTCCTATCATGGAAAAGTTATGACTCATTTTGTTGAGACACATCAAATTTTACAACTATACATTATATAATAGGTACACTAATAGATAGAACCAGAGGACTAACAGCATAAAATATATTTCATTCATACTAAATTTTTCTCATATTACATTTTTATTTAAATTAATCAGCCACAACAAAAAAATTGTGGCTTAAACCAAAATTTACACTTCAGTGTAATGTAATATTTAGCAGCATTATAAAGATTTCCGTCTAGCAGAACTCAAAATACAAATTGTGATAATTGAACATCATTAATAATTAAAATAACTTTTCTAAAATAACGACACAAAAAGATCATATACACATCATTTAATCTGTCCTAATAGACACTGAGCTGCCACAGCTCTTGCTAACTTGTAACTAGCTCTGACATTAATTAGGTCAAAGTCAGTCTAATTTATGTTAAGTGCCATTTGATATGGCTCTACCATTTGAACTTTATTGGCCGAGTAACCTGTGTTGTATTTTAAACTTTGCATCACATAAAAATCTAACCTTGATAGGGGTACATGGAAATTCAGGAAATGCTTCAGCAACCGCACTCGCTCCAGCTTCATTGCTTGTTTCAGATATGTCAACGAAAAATTCTCGCCCTGAAATACATGTTATAATGTGTTATTTAACGAAGTTATGTTATTAATTTACCTTCCATCAATTTTTTTTATTATATTTATCAAATAAACAATAACACAAATGAACCAAAGAGAAATCTTGATACATGTGTAATGTAATTTGATGATGATGATTTTAGAACATTACTAAAAAGCAGTATTTATTGATACTTAGTATTAAAATTATAAAGTATTAAAAGTAGTATTTATTATAACTTTTGTTATCAGCAAAACAAATTGCCATAGTATTATGATATATGTAACTTTTATTTGAACTTGACATTTTTAAGGTTATCCATGATCATTGAATGTTTAAACAAAATAAGGCTATTATTTTAAAATAAAACAAATTCTGGTCCCTTAAATAGAAAATTTTTGCAAATTTAGTATTGAAATGCTATGGTAATGCTATCTGCTAGCGTTATCTGTAATTAAAGCAAACCTGAACATAACATTGCATCTCCAACTAATTGGCAGTAATCAAAATACAAAATACACTTCAGGAATCAAAAAGATTCTTTTCAAGTAAAATCAAATTTATTGTAGTCACCAGCCTAATAGACGCCTGACAGCCCCTAGAATTGTTGCTGCAATTAAAAATATGAAGAAAATACTTTTCAGTGCAAACTGTGCAAGGATGATTGTGAGAAGGAAAGTTGTTTTTAAAATACTTCTAGACCCTCAAGAATGGATAGTAGGTTTTGAAATAGTGCATGGAGTGACAGATCTTAATTAAAAATATAGGGTTCAAAAGTATAAAAAATACAGTTATTTTGTAACTTACCAGTAAAGATTACATCAGAGCCAAGAAGTTTAGCATCTGGATCTGACAGCTCGATAACAGTTTGTCCGAGGTCTTTTTGCATGACTTCTTTCAATATTTTTATCTGTAACCATATGAAGAGCAATACTAACATATCAATAAATACTAGGGCAGATTGCATTGCAGTCAAATTTTTAACATGGGAACATAGTCTCTAAGTTGTGTTTAAGACAACCTAATTACTTATACTTTTTGACTTTAATAACTAGTGTCTATTTCCATTTAAAAGGAATCACTATACTTCAATTAAAGCCCTAATAGGCTAATCATCAGAAACTGTAATAATTATATATTGTTAATATATTAACTCTGATGTTTGATAATATGAAAACTAGAGACCCATCAGGCTTTGCATGTGTGCAATGCTGATACACCGAATACCATTGCACCTCTATGTCCCTGCATATTAAATCTGTAATGTACCTTCAGAAATATCCATTTAAAGTATATGCTGTAATGGACCATATTGATATATAACAAATGTACTTAATTGCATGAGTAATAATGCTTTATAACCTAAAATCGCTCTGTATATTAGCCATTTATTTTATTTATAGGTTAAAATTGCTTATTGTGAGTTATCTGAAGTAATAGATATCATATACCATTACAAACTTTTTTGTTAATAGTTTAAAATAATGTACTACAGAATTATACACCTTAGTATAATTCTGTAGTACATTATTTTGGGGTTAGTTTAGTTTATCTTCTGGGGTTCAACCAGTAATTGCAATGTAATGTCAATTTGTGACAAGATTGTTGCTTCAAATAAGATCTAGTAGAATAATATATCTTTGTTTAGAGGATATAATTTTAGCTATTTGTTGAACTCTATTCTCTCTTTGATTTTTGTTTCAATATTACGCAAAACTGACACTGAAGTTTGTCTCCACTAATCAATTACATCAGTGACTGACACTTCTATTACCCTAAATTAATGTATATATTAAGTGTTTTATATGATGCAATTGCTTATTTCAAATATTTACTTACTGCTAAAATGCTACACCTAAGATAAACAAAACAGGTACAAATGATTCTATCATCATCAGCCTTTGGATAGTCCACTGCTGGACATAGGCCTCCCCTAATACACCCCTATCCATCAGGGCGTTTTTTGGACCGTATCCCACCATGCTGGTCCAATGCAGGTAGGTGGGTGGACCGACTTTTTACATGCCCATCCGACGCATGGATCATCTTACTTTTCAGACAAATGGGTGATCGGCCCAAATTGCCTTAACCAACTAGGAAACAACTATGAAAATTTGTTGAGTCCCCGCAGGATTCGAACCCACGACCTCCGGATTCTAAAGCACACTCCTATACCACTAGACTACGGAGGCAGTTAGGCTACAGAGGCAGTTGATTATACTTATACAAATATAAAAGTTATTATACAAATGATTATACTGTGGGATTGTTGCTATGGGGGCAAAAATTACTAATTATTGTCAAACCAAGTTGTGTAATTACTTACATCAGCTCAGCAAAATAAGACATTTATTTAAAAACCTATAATAAAAGAATCACAATGAAGTCATACATATGCCTGGTGAATTGACTGAGCATCATTCAACTAAAAGCATGGCTACAATACACCTCTGTCATTATCGGTGATATTATTAGCCCAGCCGTCCCAAGTTAGTTGTGGAGCCAGCTTCGGATTCAGATTGACCAGAACAACAAAATAATTATTTAATTGTCAATAAATTTGAAGGCTCTGACATCCTACTAACTACCAAAGATGTTCTTGATAACCAAGAATGTCTATTACATGGCCCTCCTATGCATGGATCACTTTCTTTTTAGACATTTGGTGATCTAACCAATTACACAAAAACAATAACAAAAAATATTTTCCTGCAAGGTTTCGAACCCTCCTGTTTATAAAGCACAAGCCTATGTCAGCAGGCTACGGAGGCAGTTAAAATGTATGTAATTGTTTCCTACAATACTTAGTCCAAACCTGGTGAAAAAAAAAACATATTTTTGTTTTTCAGTAATAGCAAAACAATTGAATATTTTACAAAAAATATGACCAACTTCTAACAGCATATAACTATTTTACACAATATAAGCAGCTAACAACATTGTTAGAGCACATGCTCTTTATACAAGAATGAGTCGCATTTTCTGCCACCGCATTTATAACCTCTGATAGCTTTCAAGCTTTTTTCATTTCATCAAAATGACACACTTTATATACATCAAATTAACAATTTTTATAAAGCAATAAATTTTATGTGAACTTAAACAGAATGTCCCTGATTGCAATTTTTAAAAATGTTTACATTAAAATGGTTATTGTGTGTTGGTGCCAGAATTTTTTTTATTTCTCAAATATCTATTTAACTACTAACCATAAAATTATTAAAAAAATTAGGATCAATAAGCGAAGCTAATATGATAAAAAAAAGCACGAGCGCTAGAAGCGAAATAACGACGTAACACATATATTTAAAAAAACAAACAGCCCAAAATGAGTATGCCCTTCTTTTGGGAAGTGTACTAAAAACTATTAAAATCTATTAAAAGTGGTTATAGTACCTATAAATAGTTTACTTTTTAATAACCTTTTCATTGTAACGCAGAAAATAAAAATGTTTAAATTTTCAAAGAACATTTAAATTCTCAGTAAAATTTTTAATGAAAAACTTGCTTAAACTAACTAAAAACTAACCATTTCTCCTTCCGCACTCGTTGTTGGTCTAGTCAGCAGCACAATGCCGTGGCAGATAATCGCAATATCTTCCAGCAGCACATTCTCAGGAAAAGAGTAACCAAAATCTACCTCCACAGCTTCTAAATTAAGTTCTCTTAGAAGGCGCAAGTAACAGTCATGTTGACGCCTTGCATCATTGAGATCAGCTCTATCGGTTATTCGCAAAGCTGGTGTCACTTTACCAACCACAGCATGAGTGTATTCATGCATTTTAAAATCCATTTTATTTCGGGAAACGACGCCCTAGTAAATTAATGTGAATATCTCTTCATAAGATCTTAATATAATTAAACTAATTCAACCTTACGGTCCGTAAGAATTTTTATGTAATTTACGATTTATAAAACCCAGCGAAGCTTTAAATCAAATTCCAACGAGTTGTGCCAGCGAAAACTTGCCATAATAATTCAATTCAATCGAAACAAACCGCGTAGAGCCCGAGCACAGAGCAACTACCAATTTGCTACTTGATTTCTCTATCTAGTCTACTACTTTGCTACCACAGGTGCCATAGGCAATGAAGCACAGACTGTTTAACAAAAATCAACTAAGTAGTTTGTATCATCCCAAAAAATAGAGGATTTTTTTAAAACAAACAATTTTCCGTCATAGTAAAATATTATTTTTATAATCTAGACAGTTTATCTAAATAAATATCTTCTTGAAAGCGGTGTACTACTTGCTTAATAATAATATATAACTAGCTGTTGCGCGCGACTATGTCCGCGTGGTAATATAAAAATATTCTGATCGCTTTTTGTAAGAACAAAATAAAAATTACTCCCAATTCAATCAGCTATCTTCCAATGATAGTCCCGTAAAAATCGGACCACCCAGGACAAACAGACAGAAAGACAAAATGTTTTTCTTATATGTATCGGTTATGTACAATACAATCATTTAAAAGGGTTGTTTTGATGTTACAAACAGGCACTCCAATTTTATTTATTAAGATAGCACGAAAAGGCAATTATTTATTTATACAGAGTTATTTTTTTACAATCAATAATTAAAGAGAAAACAACAATGTGATGTACGTTTTATCTATCAAGTATACCTACTATTATAAAAACAAAGCGTATTAAATTAGAAAAGTAATTTCTATACAAATTGCAACAATATCGCATTAAAAAGTACTTAACTTTGGGCTCTATTTTAATGTAATTTGCGTTAAATTAAACAAAAAAGACCTAAATATGTGTCTAGTTTAATTATCAGTTCGTACATTTGGTATAGATCTTTAACCATCCAACGATGCCCCTATTTAGATATTCTAAATAAACATGTGTATAAAATAAAGAAACAATTGAAAGGGTATAACAGATAACAGAAAATGGAATACTGGTGAATCTATATGATGAATTACAAACAAAATGGCCTCACAAAATGTAAAAAAGCTTATTAAAAAAGTTTAATGAAGAAGGTATTTAAATTTCTGTAAAATATATGCAATAGGTACCAAAATAAAAAAATCAGATTCTCTTTTAAAGAATAATAAATATTAGAGCCTGATATTTTTGTATATGATAATAAAGTTGTATTAACTATACAGGTATGAGTTCTTACTTCATGACGGTTATAGCGGGTACTTATAATAATAATTTGTGAACAAGACAAGGCAAACTTTAATCTTTAAAAAATATATTCAAACAGTAACATATTTAATTTTGAACTAGTACATATTGAACTTAGTATCTTTCAGGATATTGAAGTCTAAAAAAATTTTTAAAGCTTTGCAGTTTTATGTTTTTCTTTTTCATTATAATATAAAATATGGATTCATTTATAAGCCCTAATTTGTTTGATGATGCAAAACAAGTAATTTCACATAATTTTTAGAAATAATTACAATAAAGGCAGGGTTACTTGAATTAAAAGGCCAATAAATTAAATATGTGTTACATTTATTATGGATTATAATATTGATGAATATAAAAAGTTGTTAAAAGTTCTTTGATGATATAAGCAAAGCAAATAGATTGAGATGATTATACTTGAGTTTACCATCAAATGATTAGTGACTTCCTAATTAAAATAATTCTTTATATTATGTTTTAATACTAACAACTACATGAAATTGTTTTCATTGTGTAGTACATGAAATGAGAAACATCTAAAGTTAGGACACACTAAAATGTTTAGATTACAATAAAAAGTTTCATACAGCAAGTTATAATAATAATTGGAATATAATTAATTAATAGCTAGATTTATGTCTACATACTGCACTATTGTACCTTAAATTTAATGCTACACAAAATATTTGCATCACTGGGTACTACGCCCAATGATGATAAAGTTTTACGCTGGATGCCCCCTCAGTTGTTTCATTCAAAAGTGAAACATAATTTCTAAACCAAATATTAAAATGTAAAAAACAAAAAACACATAAACATCTTACTTAATGTAACACACTAAAAACTTCAATATATTTTTGATGAAAAAATAATTAACACACAATATGAACTTATAAAAATAACAGATCATAAATAAAAAAATGCACTTAAAAAAAGTGGTACTAATATGGAATAGCTTAAGCTTAATTTTCATAGAATCGTCATTAGACTTTTTCTCTTACATCTAATAACATTTTAATGCATAAAAATTTATAAGGTTTCTTACATACTTAAAAACACTTTAAATAAGTCATAGTTAAAACTATGTAAGGAAGAAAAATGTTGATACAAAAAGTAAACCATCACAATGACAGAGTCATTTTTATTTATGGTATGTCAACAATTGTACCATTATTAATTGTATTGGAGGACATTTAACTTCAATCTTATAAATATGACTTAGAATTTGTATTGAATTGTAAACATGGTTATTTATCAACCTATAAAAACATTGTTGGAGCACAGCAATATTCAAACACTAAAAAAGTTCCACCAATTGAGATGCCATATGTTGTAATGCTATAACTTAACATTATGACATCCTCAGTAACTTAAGTACAAAATAATCTGATGATGGTTCATATTATCTGATCATCCTAATATAATTTTTAAAACCTCTAAAAGTCCTTTGTAAATAATATCTAAGTAATTGAAATATTATAAAATCGAGATCCATGTAAAAGTGGTAATGATATAAAAATCAATTGATTTTACATTAGGTGGAATCAGTAATGTAGTAGGCAAGATGTACTTAACAATATAATGGTTAGAAAAAGATAACTTAATTTAAATATTAAATCCATCCTATGATTACAAAGATTGTAAACTTTAAAAGTTGCCTTATTTTATAAAATATATTTCAGTGTTAAAATTGAAAAAGGTATAATTTAGTTTTTAATAAGAAAAAAGTTATATTTCATCGGAGTTCTGGAGTGTAATCAATCCTTGATACTCCATATCTTTGTACATTATGTCCTGATTTAATGTATGCAAGATTTCTTGGAATCTTTGTCTCAAAGCTAAATTCTCCATTCCAGCTATTTCATGTTGTGTCCGAAGCCTACGCTGTTTGAGTTCTTCTAACTCAGCTCGCAATTGATCAATTCTAAATTGCATATTATCCTTTGACATGTCCCGGGAAGACTGATATTCACCATCTTCTTCTGAGGAGATGCCACCACTCTTGGATACAACAGAAATGGCAGGAGTTGTAGCACGGCTGTGGCTTGCAGATCTTTTTGATCTAGCTCCACCCTGAAACATTTGAGACTCAAATTGTGTTGGGAAGTCCCGCTTTGAACTGCTATCACCGCCGCCATGCATAGAGTTTGTATCAGATAACCGACTATCATATGGTGATAAACGGCTATCTTCCATTTCAACATTAATGTTGTCATCCTCGCTATCACTAACAGCTCCACCGAATATGTCTACAACATTGGAAGATTCTGTGTTGGTGACATCTGGTTGTACAGCTTCTCTCTTAGAATTTCTATCAGCTTTGGACTTTCGATCAGGTTTAGCATGTGAAGATGATGTGCTAGGTTCTGGTTTTGGATTGTCATCTTCCTCCTTAACAACTTCCCATGTT
Source organism: Lamproptera curius (assembly GCA_029286875.1). NCBI lineage: Eukaryota > Metazoa > Arthropoda > Insecta > Lepidoptera > Papilionidae > Lamproptera > Lamproptera curius. Next base: position 1,633,811 of record JAGSMT010000097.1, on the reverse strand, counting down.
ATGCTGACAGCTTCATTGTCAGCACGCAGGAGCCTTTTCACTTCTTTTTCGATCTCCGGTGCTTCTACATATTTCTTTTTCAGAGTTTTTCTAAAGCGTCGTTTACGCACGTTTTTAGTAGGAGGAGTTATGCCATGGGGCCATAAAAATTTCTTGTCCACTTTAAACGGATCTTTTTTCTTATTCTTAGCAGGCGACTCTTCTTCAACAGTAGGTGTATCAGGTTCATCTTTACATATCATCATTTGACATATATCTGCGGTTTTGTAGAAACTTTTATTATCTATTGTTTTTAAAGATTCTATAATAGTTGGAAGATCGACTATTTTACCATGCATTAACCAATGATCAAATCTAACTTCACCATGTCTCATATCATTATCAATTTGAATACTCAATCGATTTTTAAGAGTCTCTCCAGATTTAAGTAACTCCCTTAACATTTTAGCTGGTTCCTCAGGAAGTCTAAGCACAAATTGTGACTCTAGTTCTGCAGGGTATTCAGGTTCTCTTTTGTCCCTACTCATTGTTAGTGCAATAGTCTTAAAATCACGTAGTAATTTAAATCACAATTACTTATCCTCCCAATCTAATTGAATATTGATCGAGTTCGAAAACAGGACATAGAAAAATAATATTTTATGCTTATACTACAGAATAAAAATATGCTTCAAATAGTTGGTACCGTAAAATGGGGTGAATGGAAACAGTTTTCAAAATAGCAAACAACATCAGTTTGATTATGGGTTCAGACCCCTCAGTTTTTAGAGGATAAATATTGCTAAAAATGAAATTTTTTTCTTTATTCATTTAATTTAACTGTCTTCCGTTAAGTTGAATTTCTGACTTTCTCAAACCAAATATTATATTTTCTTTAAAATTTTCGTAGAGTTTCTTCTTCTTCCATATTTTTAAGATCTTTGAAAAACAGCCCTTTGGCAGTTATATTTGAGACTTTTCGTGAGTTTTTTTCATTTAAGGAGAATGTTTCGCCAGCCATCTTCATTGGACGAAAGAATGCGGCATTTGAAGGCTGGGTAAAATGGAATAGTTTTGGAAGGTTGAAAGATGAACCCTCCGAACAAGTTCTCGCTTTGTCGCAGCGGCGGGGCTCAGTACCTGCGACCAGCCCAGCCGCGGGGAGCTAAGAGGATCCTGGCTGGCCTGTGGTGCAAGGCCGGCCGAGGAGGAGGCTGCTCTAAGCGGGCTGAATAAGCCCGCTTTGGATGCGCCTTTGAAGGGTGCGAGGGACGGGTTGCAGAAGGTAGGTGTGCCGCCCTTCCTGTCTTTCACAACCAAGGAGGAGTCGCGGGGGAAGAGGAATGTCGGTAGATCGTAGGCCGCTCTCCTTAACTCCTGGCTCCTATGGCCCCTGAGTAACAGACTCGGGGGAGGCTGTTACCTAACTACAGGGCCCGAGACGAAGGGCACGTTAGTTCCGACGCGTCTAGAGGGAGGCAGAAGGCCGTAGGGCCGTGGCGCTTTTTCGGCGGCCAGCGCTGGTGGGGCCGCAGAAGACTGCGACAGAATTGACCCCATCTCTAAGGCGCCAAGAAGGAACAACGTGGTGGTTTTAGTCGGTGCGAGAAATATGCAACCCGTCTTTGCCCGCAAGGACAGGTATGCGTAGGCATTTCCCCACGGTAAAAAAAAGGTTGAAAGATGATGTTAAATCTTATTCAGGACATAACTTTATTACACTTCCCCTTTTTACAGGGGACCATCTGAGTTGGTACCACCGCGGTGCCTATTTCTGCCGCAAAGCAGTAGTGTAAAACACTACTGTGTTCCGGTTAGAAAGGCACCGTGGCCAGCGTATTTACTGGGTAAACGGAGCTATGACTCACTGTGGCAGCGCGTTGGTGATACCACTAATATTGCCACTCTCAATGGGCGTCGGTGACCACTCATAAAATAAAAAAAAGAAGAATTCTTAAAATATTAGCTCGTTAAACCATCCGTTTTAAGAGCGGATATAACTGGTTCCAGCAGGTCCTTTCTCACATCTCATATCATATTAAGCTTCAGCGGTTCTTTTGCTTCTTGGCTTAGCCTTGTACATTCGCGAAAAGTTGGATATTTTATACGTGCAATGAAGTAAATAGTTGATGATTGTAATATTTATTTTATAAGCATGAGAGACAAATTTCAATATTAACAAAGTATAAATTTTCTATATACCCCCTACTTATGTCTATCTGAACGTTCTCGTCTCTCAATCAATCACATAGTGTGTGTCTATTGTTCCGATAGGGCTTACCTATATACCCCAAATAGTCTTAAGTTGTAAACATGAAAACATTTTTATTAATTTTAATAATTTTAAACTAGAATTATACTTACCGATGCACATAACTCGTTACTGCAGAGTAATATTCTAATAAAATCAACTTTTTATCTCTAAGCACATCCTTTATCACAATAAAATTTAAGAAGTAGTAACTACGGTAATTTATGTTGCAGAAATTACCGTAGATAAACCGCTAAAATTTAGAAGTCCTTCATATTCCTTGTGAATAACTTCAGGTTCTTTAAATATATCAGATGTAGCAAGTTTATTAAAAAATGGCGTTCATTTAAAAAAACAGACGAAATAGTTGATTTACTTATGATAATAATTGGCTGTTAAGGCAAAAAAGAACTTTTCTGGTTTTGTGTCTATTTACCGCTATTTTACGGTACCCTCGAAAATATCTTTTTTAATAATCTGTTAAGCATAAACTTAGGCATTAATAGTTTTTTTCAACAATCTGTGTCTATCATTGGAACACGTCAATACTAGTGCTGAAGAAAACTCTCAATTTACAGCAAATGAGATCTTAAACTCAGGTATAGTGGTTGTGTTTTTGCGACAATATGTCTGTACATAAGAAATTAAGTAAATGATAGTTATTAGACATATTACTATTATACTTTTGGTAATGTTGTAATTAAGAAGCATTATATTAGTTCATGGTTTATCTCTTTTTAGATCCGTAATTTTTGATACTTTTCCTTTTATTTTATTTTTTAATTTGAGCAAATCAAAATCTTCGGTATTTTCCACGGGAAACGGTTTTTACTTTTTATATAAATAGTGACATTATTTAATACTGTTTTCTCTGACAATAGCCACTATGAAGATGAAAGAAAGTTTAATTTTCCTGCTGGTGATATTCCATTGTTCTTATGCACCGCCTGTTTCACAAGACAAGTCAAAGGATAAAGACAGCGAAATAAAGGATGATTTGGTAAGTGTTTGATTATATAATTTCTTCAACATGCTAATGTGCTAAATCAAACAATTAGAGAAATGCCATTTTCCTTCGACTTTATAAAGAGTGGTTGAATATTTTTCTGTTTTCATGCAGCTGGGCGATTATTTTAGCTTTTTTTTTAATTTTATATGTGTCTCAAATTTGTATAATACATATTGCTTGTTTTGTATTTTGAATACTTATTATGGTGCATTTGTTTCTTTTATTTATGTGATAGTATTCATATTATTAGTTAAAGCTTGTTTTTAAAGAATCTGTCACTTGTTGATTTTATGAAATGCAATAGAATCAGTTGTATTTAAAAGCATGTAAAGTATATTAGGCCTACTACATGTACACTGCTTGTATATGTTTTCAAACTTAATTTTTATCATGTTTTCATAATTTCATAAATTTTCCATGTTTTAAATTATTAACATTTGACCAAACTGTTTATGTTTGAAAGGAGTTTTGATTTTCTACAGTATAAAAAAAGAGATTTTTTGAAAATGTGTCTCCTTTTACTGGCACATTATTGTTTGTATGAATATACTTACTGTTGCATGCAACTTATTTTGTGTGGTAATATTAAAAACAATTGTTTTAGTTTTTTTTAGTAGAATAAAGTTGCCTATCTTTGATGAGAAATACCTTCGAAATCAGCACAGCCATTCCAGAGTTTAGCCAGTGAAACAACACAGATAGACAAAAATTTAAAAAATGTTGTTTTTTGTTATATATTTTAGTTATATTACAATGTAATATTTAAAAATGATTATTTTGATGTTAAAAACAGACACTCCAAGTTTGTTTATTTGTATAAATAAAATAAATTGTTTATTTATGTAATTAAATATTATGTGCTACTGTTTTAATCATTTATCTCATAAAATAAAATGATAATATCCTTAAACAACGCACCATTTGTTTCCAAAACAATGTATATATACATACACTGGTTAAATTGGCTATAGCTTTCTGTTCAGAGACTTGTAAATTTTATTTCATGGGCAATTTATTATCTCTTTCATTTATGGACCCATAAAAATTTGAAATCATGCATATACCTGTAATTGATGTCTGTCTAAGTATGACATACTAAATTTAGACAATTTGTTTTTGGCTATGCGGTCTTCTAAAGGCATTTAATTAATATACTGCTTTTATCAATGAGAGAAAATACTAGTATGTTTACTTGATGCTTTGCCTATAAATATATATAATAATAATAAAGCCCTTATATTCCAAATTAACTACATCAACTTATATATAACTAAAATTTTACAATTTTTATGTCTCATAATTTGGTGTTTCCTGTCATAGGCCTCCTACAGTTCCCTCCACTCAACTCTTTCTTTACCTACTCTCGTCCAAGTCCAGGGTTAGGTGGATGTTATCCTTTTATCTTGTTTTTGATTGTCCAGTTTTTCTGGTGCTCTCGCTTAGATACCAGAGGGTAACTTGTGTGCTCCATTTGTTTAAATTGCAGCATAACATGTGTCCTGTCAAATGTACTAAACTACAGAATGACTAATTTTGTTGTTAATTCTGATTCCTAACATGCTCCTTTCCATTGTTCTTTGTATACTAGCTAGCCCTGCTCATTGCTTGTCTGTTAGTGGCCATAATTCGTAGCCATATGCCATGCATGGGAGTATACTGGTGTTAAAAGTCTTTCTTTTTTATCTACATGCTTAAATGTCTGCTCTATTCTGTTAGTTAAAGAATAAAGGGTTTCGTAGAAGTCTGTGACTAGTCTCTGGATTTCCATATGATTTGCTGTTTGCTTACATTGGTTTCTTTTTAGTTTATGTATCCACTCCATTCTATACTCTTAGTTCTCTCATAGATTTTCATGTTTCTCCTGCTCAATTTTTAATGTTTTCATTCTCCAGGTTTTTCTATCCTTTCTTATATTTTCTCGAATATTTTTCCTCAATTGGGTTATTAAGTTTCGATTTTCTTTTCTTTTTGATTTATCGGTCAATATTGCATTTTTTGTTTGAAGTAACTATAGTCTATATTGACCCAAGCTACGTATGTTGCCTTCAAAATGGGAAAACTACAGATTTTTATTTTGGATTTTATGACCTGGTAACATACACCTTTAAGACGTACCTTATTTGGAAATTGCTCATTACTTTGGAGTTAATACACTTCATTTCGCTAAATTTAGTCACTTAAATGGTTTGAATTGTATTTTTAATATAGCTATAAATAGGTTTGTAGGTTTGTTGGATCTTTTAGTATAAAGGTAAGTGATGTCGGGCAGGAATAAGAAACTTGCGACAAAAACACAGATTGCAATGGCACCTAGCAAAAGTGTTCAATCTTTAACAAAGCAAACAATATCCTTGTTAATTTTGACCAATTATAAGTATAATTTTTGTGCATATTATTGGTATGCTTATATTTAAAGGCCTTTCTTTCATTATAAATTCTAATATTTATTTTCATTATTCATTCTTATTTCTACGACATATTATAAAATTATATTTTTTCTCAAATATGAGTTGTTTTCAGTGAAGCATGAACAAAAAAAATAATACATAAAAATTAGCGACAAACAAAACTAGATAAACCATCTACTGGATAGAAATTGCTAAAAATATGTTTAAATTTAAGCGTAATCTACCTGTAAGCACTAAATCAATATAATAATAAATGGAGAGTTGGTACTTTTTTGCGGGGTGACGTCTGAGACGGTACAAACGTGTAGCCTATTTTTGCAGCAAAGCGGTAGTGTTAAAATACTACCGTGTTCCGGTTTGTAGGGCACCGTAGCCAGCGTATTTACTGGCTTAACAAGACGTAAAATCGTATGCTTCACGTTAGGCAATGCATTGATCGTTTGGATTACCCCTGGTATTTCCTATGACCATGGGCGACAGTGACCACTTTCCATCAGGTAGCTCCGCTGCTCGTCTGCCTTCGTAGGCAATACGGAGAATATTTACCACTATATTGCTCTAATGCCAACAAAACTGAGTATTACATGAATGTATCATCATTACAAATATTTTAATAATAATGTTTTCCCATTCGATTCTGACTTTTACCGCCGATCTATATTAGAGATCAGCCAATTGCGCAGAAGATAATATAGTGCACATGTGTACGCGTATGCATTAATTATTCCTTCACTCGTAAGTTATCCGTTCCATCCGTCATAGTCCGACGGGAGTGCAGACAGTTCAAACGACATGACATTTAAAACGTCAGTACATTTAAAACGTCAGTACGTTTTAAATGTCATTTCGACACATGGATCACGTTACTTTATAATCAAGTGATCGGCCCGCGTTGCCCTAACCAACTATGAAACATCAATGAAAAGTTATTAAATACGCGCAGGATTTGAACCCATGAACTCTGGTTTTTAAACCCAAATTCCTTACCATTTGGCTATGGAGGCAGTGATAAAAAAACGCGTAAAACTAAAAATTAGCTTGTTTCCCATAGACTGAAGACTGAATGTTTAGTTTGTTCAGTATTTCAACGATGCCCTTCAAACGGGAATATAGTGGAGCTTGCGCACGATTGCTTAGCGTCAATAATAGGCACCGCGCTGGTATTTTGTAAACTGAAGGTTACCTACTTTGAAAAAACTTGTTTTGCTCCGCGAATGGTTGAAAATTTCACAGGCTATTTATTATCTCAGTTTAATCTTTTACGAACGCTATGTTTTTTCTTTTTTCTACAGGAAGAGTACATGGAGTATCATAGATACTTGAAAGAAGTGGTGCAAGCCCTGGAAAGTGATCCTCATTTCAGGGAGCGTTTGGAGAAAGCTGACGAAGAGGATGTGCGGGTGAGAAATTTATATAATTTAAACGTAATAAACAGCTGCCCGCGACTTTCTTTCTTTATATATATATATTTCCTACTTAAAAATAGCTTAAGCCTTCCAGTGAAAGTTCCGTCGAAGTTGGTTATATACCACAATATAATCAAATAAAAATGTTATAAATAGAGGCTGCAATTTTATTTACTTCTACAGATAATAAGTTTGATCTTATTTCTTCAAGGCGTTTTTTAAAAATATATTAAGTGAATTAATTTGGATGACAAGTATCAAAAAGGGATTCCAACTCTCGAATAACGGTTGTTTAAGCAGTTAGGTTTTTAATTTAGTCACTAAATTATTTACTGTACAGTTATTACTAAATAATACCAAAATTCATCTAATCCCTATAACCGGTGGCGGCGGAAAATTCCCAAACAGAAAGCAGCTCGCCAAAATTAAGGCAGCATTGTCAAAAACCTAATACTCGTATTAAAAGTAGATTAATCAACCTTTCTGTCACCTAGCCATTTTCTAAAGTTATCATGGGGTCGTTTTTTAATCCATCCATAACATAGCTGAATAGCAATTTTTACGCGAGGCGACTGTCGTCTTATCTCCCGGCCGGAAGAGTAAACAGCTCTGACATTTGAGCAGCCGTGGATCGTAAAAAAATGTTACGAATCAACTTAAAAAGTATCTGAGCGACACGCAGTGGTTAAACCGGCCAAAATGATGCTTTTTGTTTTTATATAAATTGTTAAGAGGCTGTTTATATATGTTATCTCGTTGCTCCGCTCCAAAAGCTCCAATTTCGTTCATTCTATTTTTAATAGATTATTAGCTTCCCATTGGGACCATTTTTCTCAATAATTTTGTAATGAGTATTTTAATTGATATTTGGGAAAAAAATTACGGCACCAAAAATCACAATCTCGTCCGATTAAATTGCAAACGCTGCCAAAACCGTAAAAGATAGACATATAGTATGTTCAACACTGTTGTACTTCTTGAATTGGCTTATAATAAAGTCCATGATAGCATATATCTATGTTTTAAGAATGGCGCACATAACGCACAATGTAAACATTTTTAAAAATTGCTATCAGGCACATTCAAAGTTTGTTTAAGATAATATCAGAGATTTAAAATACGATGGCAGAAAACAGCTGACGCAATTTGTACGGAGCAGTGTTAGAAATCGGTCATATTTTTTGTTAATTTTTTTAAGAAAACAGATAATTTTGTCAAAATCATCCATAACATATAAATAAAATTAGTGCTGAACGAATGAAGTTATTTTTGCTGATATTTAGTCGTTTTTGTTTATAATGACGAGTAAAATTTAACAACTCTTTTTTGATATAATTTCGTTATCTATCTTCAAAGCGTGTTTCTTCACAAATATTTGTAACCAAGCATTAAAATTGTACATAGTCATTATTAAAATCACCCATCAAGTAAAAACCCAATAATTCTCTTCGACTACTTGAAATGCTATGCTGAAAACTACAGTTCTTTTTCACTTTTACTCGGCGTACACGCAAAAATAGGATGAATTAGATTTTTTTTTTCTCAAAAAATATGCGTAATCGATAAATTACGCTTACTACGTGTGTATTTTTAGTTGCCTATGTTTAAAAAAATCTCAAGTAGCTCCCCGAGTTCCCGAGTAGCTTACTCGGCGTAAAAATAAAAAAATACCCCTGCTGGACATAGGCATCGCCTAATGCACGCATTCTCATTTAGGGGGTGCTTGGACCGTATCCCACCACGCTGGTCCAATGCGGCTAGGTGGGTGGACCGACTTTTTACATACCCATCCGACACATGGATCATCTTACTTTTCAAATAATTGGGTGATTGACCCAAATTGTCCCAACCAACCAGAAAACAACGATAACAGAAAGGTATTTTCCCCGCGGGATTCGAACACACGGCCTCCGGTCTATAAAGCAAGGGCGAGTACCACTCAATATCACTTCGTAATTTTTTACTTTTAGTATTTTTTTAATAAGCATTGTAACTTTCCAAAAACTTTGTTTGGGTGACGCAGTTAGACGCATGGTAAAGCTAAAGATGTGATCTTTCGAAATATGTAAAAGAAACGGGTGAAGTGCGATTAAGTATAAACTTTTTCACTAAGTTAAAAATAATACAACGTTCAAATATGGAGCTCTATTCGAAGCTTTATATCTGTAACATTGTAAGTAATGTTAAATGTTTAGTAATACGGAAATAATTAACTTACCTCGAAATGTAGGAACCATTTTGTTTTACATCAAACGTAAAAAAAAAAAAATTATTACGTTCTTATTAAATATAGGCTCAAAAATTTAACAAGTTATACAACGACTAAAACTGTTTCATTGGAGTGTTATAGGTTTCTGAATAAAAAGTGTCAATCGATATAAATTCATTTATCTTGTACCTAAATTAGGTTACTAATTAAGAATCAGAGTAATTATTTTTTTTTAATTTTGGTTACTAATAAAGTTCACCTGCGTGCGACGTAGGCTTCAAAAATTTGCGCTGTAGAATGCTATAGTAAACTATTAATGCGCCAATGCATATGACCCGTCGTAATTGGCCAATTTATTACTAATTACAAATCTAAAATAACACAAAACCCAAGAAAAAAAAGTTTTTGTGATAATACTGTCAGAAATAATCTAATCAATATACATAAAAGAGATTCCCACCTATAATTGACTCATCACATATCTCTGGAACCATAAGGCGTAGCGACTTAAAATTTGGTAGGAATACGCCTTTCGCCGAGTAGAGGTCAGCTAAGAATTTTTTGAAGAAGAAGCGGATTTTTAAGAAATTCCACCCACAAGGGGGGTTGGGGCGTTGCTAGTTATATAATAAATATTTAGCCATATTTATAAAATATTTTTTGGTTATACGTGACGTTGTATTTTTGTGTACAGTCTGGAAAAATTGCTGAGCAACTCGACTTTGTGAATCACAATGTCAGAACTAAACTGGACGAGATCAAGCGGCGCGAAATGGATCGACTCCGACACCTGGTAGCGAAGGTATTTCTCTTTTTCTTTGCTTATTAATTAACGTTATAAATTATGAATTATTTTTTTTGTTTAGTTTTTACGTGATAATATATTTTCTATCGATTTTCATATCTCCATCGATTATTTAGGACAAATTATAACGTAAACATTCTTCGTTTACTTTTACTTTCTAGTTTTAGCTTATGGCTCTAAGCTTACAATGTGTTTACAATGTATTTATTGTATTTGATTTGTTCTAGAAGTATACTTGTAGTATATAAATCGTGAAATGAAATAAATTATGAAGATAATAAAAGCATAAATTATTAAGATAGTATGTCTGGTAAACGAAACAGTAGGTACAATTTATGCTTTTGTTTTCATTGTAAGTCCAAGGCCGTTCTGTTTTCCTGCGGTATCTGTGGCTGCGCCTTATAGTAAATTAATGCAATTACTTTTGAGATAAACATGACCTTTGAATTTGTTCTTACATCCATCATGGGTTAACTGCATACCAGTCTAGACTTAATGTCAGCGTTAAATGCGTAGTTGGGAGATTGGTCCGTAATAAATTCATGTACCTATCTTTTCAAGGTCTCGACTCCCATATACCATATTGTTATTCGAAAACAGCTCATTAAAATAATCTCCGGAAAATTTATGTGATCGCATTACAATTTAAAGGATTTATTGTTTGTTATCGTCTCCCTCGGTTTATTTATAGTTTTTAATGATTGCAAGAAATATGAAGAATATCAACGCAAAATAATAAGACTAAATTGTATTAGCTAGCGAACGAGCGCAACTAAGCTTTACATTTTACATTCTATAGTATTTACTATTAAACTAAACAATAGTTATCGGATTGCTTTTCAAAGATGCTAAATAACTTTCAGGTACTTTTGGACTATGATAAATGTAACTGTTTAGGAACTGTGTATTCTATTTTTATATTGACATATTCCTTAGACATTCCATAGAGTTTACTAATTGAAGTTTTGCGTAAACCAGCAACTAGAATTGACTAACGAATTGGACGGGAACACTGGCAAGTTGGCAACCAATGAGCATTTGGACCATGCCAACCCTCACACCTTCGAAATTGAGGATCTGAAGAAGCTCATAAAGAAGACCACGTCGGACCTGGCGGTCGCAGACCAGCAACGGAGAGATCAGTTCAAGGTACGTAAAGGATAATCACCGCTATGTCACGAAAATGATATATATAAGACAAGGGTATTAAAACATGGAGGAACTGCAACATTTTATGCTTTTATTTGTTTGTTTATTGTTTCAATTATATTGTAAAAGATGACAAAAAAAGTCCCGCTGAGTTTCTTTCGCCAGTTCTTCTCAGGTCAGAGGCGTCCTTTTCCGAACCGGTGGTACATTTTTGACAATCAATAAGTGAGTGTATCGCTCCTATGTTGAATTAAGAGATTAGAATTTAAATTTGAATAGTTAAATTGAAGATAAAAGTCATCGGAATTGATGGAAATTCAAATTTAAAATCGAATATCTTTTTTCAATATAGAAGGGTTGCACTCGCTTATTGATTGTCAAGGACGCTTGCACCGGTTCGGTATAGGACCCGTCTGACTCGAAACTCGGCGGGCTTATGTTTTTTCATTTTTTAGTAATCGAATATACATTCATATTAGTAACATACAGCTATATGATACGTATTTTAAATTTGAAAAAGCATGGAGCAGGTATTCCATTACCAGGTTGTATTATCATTTATAAATTCATTTATTTTTCAATACATAAAAGTCCCTTTACAACTTATTACTAGATAAATTAATTTTTTATTATTCATCAATCGCTGGAAGAACTTTTTTTTTTAGTTTTTATGTCACGCACATCACAATGACTTAGTAAATCGTGTCTTTTTTCACACTTACATTTAGATTTAAAATTTTAAACTAGTACGGTTTAAAATTTGATTTCTCTGAACAATTGTCTTGCCGATCCCTTGGGGCCCAGGTTAAAAACAATGTGGATAAGGGGATTACGTAACATCATTTTGTTTATAAACTGTCACCGAGGTATGGGTCAGTATCAGTAAGTGCCAATCGAGGAACAGAGCTTGACGTACGGGGTGGGTTTTACTTCTTTCGATTTATTTTACTTTTATTTGACCTAATTTGGGAATGATATTTATTAATAAATAAATTGAAATTATTTGTTAGTCTACTTGTTTTATTAAAAAGTTGGGGAGCGTCTAAAGGCTTTTTTCATATCATTCCTTTTGTGCAGGAATATTTTCTTGATTTTATGCAAATACTAAATAAACGTCGGGAATATTGTAAATGAAGCTAAACTCAAGTTTTTTTATTAATATTCTTTATGTCCATCTCATTTAATTCTAAAATTTCATTTACCTAGCTACGTTCCGGCGTTTTTTTAATTTGTATTATGAGAATTTGTTTATTTCAAAGTGAATTTAGATCCGATTACTTTGCAACGGCGTTTCTATTGATGGAAAATCGCGTTATAACTGACATTAGAACCAATTAGACCGCTCAATTTTTATTCTTCATCAATCTTTGTCCACATTAATGAATCTCTAATATTCTTTGTTCATGTTTAGAGTGCACAAGTTAGTCTTATACTATAATATCTATAAAATTACAGGAATACGAAATGCAGAAAGAATTTCAAAAGAACCAGAAGTTGGAGGGCATGGACGAGGCGCAGAAGAAGCAGTATATGGAGAAGATGAAAGAAGAGGAGGAAGCTAAGAAAAAACATCAGCCGGTGAGTGCTTTCTCCACTTTTTTCAATTTGCCCATGTGAAAAAATATAGATGTAATAAAATGATTTGACGCGATTTAGATGAAAGCTGAAATTTGAATCTCGAATATATTTTTAAGACAATTAAATAAAGATACTCTTTATTTAATTGTCTGTCGACGATATATCTGCAAGTGATAAATACTATCCTAATAATATTACCTCATTCGATTCCTTGATATTTTTTAAGTTTATTTTATAAAGTTTCTCTTAGGTCTTAGATTCATTATTCATTGTTTTTTCCGACTGTCTACGTATTTATTTAAATTAATTCAACCAGAAAATATGACTTTACGGATTTTAACGCGTTTATTTTTACATTTCAATTCAATTCAATTCCCGACGTTTCGAACACCTACCTGCCGTAGATCGTAGTCTACCCCGCGACCACGGCCGCTGAAAAGTTCGAAACGTCGGGAATTTAAAATGTAAAAATAAACGCTATAAAATCTGTAAAGTCATTTTATTTAATAATGTATAATATTCGCGCAAACAATAGAAATAATCAACCAGAAATATTTTAATAACTTGAGCTACACGTTTTATAAAGGTCTTTATAACCGACTCCCCAAAAGAAGGAGGAACTCAATTCGGAGCGTATGTTTTGTTTATTTTATAGATTTTGTTTATTCCTTTTTTAAATAATAGGTATTAGCTGTCATTTGGTCCCATTTTTTATTATTTTTAATAAGTAGTTTAATAAATATTAAAAAAAATCAGGACAATTTCGCCGTAAAAATCACAAGCTCGTGTGATTGAATTGAACGCTGCCGAAACCGTCGAAGGTAAACTTAAAATAGTCTATAAAAAAGCCGCGAGTGCATTTATCTATGTTTAAAAAATATTACAATAGCCATTTCATTGGAAAACATTGTTAAAATATGCAATAGGGAAAATTCAAATCTCATTTAAGGTAATATTGTGTAAGTTTACATAAAAGTTAATTCACTTTAAATATTCTCGTATTTATATGCATATAACACATCGTACATGACATTTTGAATAAATTAACACCTTAAAATATATCATAGATATAAAGCGCGTCGGCAGAAATCGCGGGGCAGTTTCAAGGCGGGGCACAAAAAAGCTTCGAAATGTCATAAAATGTATTTTTTTTTTTACCAAAATTTTTACGCAACAATAGTATTCAGTATATTGAAAACAATTGTTTGTATGTATAGTACATATATCTATCTCTAATATACCAGCAAAATTTTCGCCAAAATCGTTCGATTGCATTCAATTGTTTCGATTAGTGCAACATCACAAGGTAATTCAAGCGTTCGCGTGTTATGCAATGTTTATTAAACGCCTCAACGAGTTTGATTTTGCTTCAATTCGTTTCCATTTAGACGTCTTGAAATTTCTCTCGATAGGTTTCATTCCCTATACGGTTATCCGATGTTTTTTTTCAATTTTGTTACCGGCGGTGGCCATTGTTAAAAAAATATCGGTTATCCGATGTTTTTTTACAATGTAATGTAACAAAATCTTAGCTACACCAACGCGTGGCATGGTTGCTAGACGATAAGTTATCATCATATGTCATCTCTTATAACAGTTTTAGATTTTTTTTAACTCAACAACGTTTTTTAATAACAAACATATTTGGTACTTAAAATTTTAAAATTATTTTAAAAGAAACTATAGAAAAGACTTTTTAAAATTTACAGCGATCTTAATTTAATGTCTATAATTTCATGTGAAAATCTTTAACAAATTTTATTTGTAAATTATAATAATTTTTTTAAAACTTTTTAATGAACGAATAGATGCTTCGATGACTTCTCAGTACTATACTTGAATAATTTCTGTTAGCGATATGCGTTATTTTAAGTTATTGATTTCGAAATAACATTTGAATGCCCTAGATTAGTTAAAATTATATGTTTTTTTATATGGCGTAGCGGCGAGAATTACAAATGCTAATGCTCTCATGATGCGCTAATGATCTCAGCTGTTAAGGCTATTATAGATCGCTACACTCACTATTATTTGATAAATAGTCTTTACAATATTTTTTTATATTTATTAATATTTTTTAACAACATCTCCATTAAATAACCAAGATATATTAATAAAAACATTATTTTTTATCAACCAGGTGATTAAACAAACATATTATGAATAAATCTCTTAATGCCTTGAATTAGTTTAGTTATTATATTATTTTGCTGGTTTTTTTTAAAGTACTATGATACTTTTTCGTTTTTGGAGATAATTGTTCATTTAAGTGAGTCTCTATTGACACCTTCGAAAAAATTTTATGCTCGCGTATTTTGTATTGAGATTGCTTGATTATGTCGCTATTTAAGGTCGTCTTGAATACAAAACCGGAGTTGTGAAAATGAATTTCCGAATGCAAAAAAATAAAATTAAAATGAAATGGTAAAGGGGGGCAACTTAATCTGACCAATTATGATTTAATACCAAGACCGAGCATACTATTATCAATATTAAATTTAATTGGTTTGACTAAACTCACTGCTACTACAAACGATAGTATTGTAAACAGATTTCTAAATTTGTTAGGCGTGGTAGACATGCGTGCGATAGTAACAAGTTTTGACTAAGACACAAAAAATTGTTCTTTGAAAATTGCGCCTAATTATAATTTCTGTATTAGTTAATTCTCTAATATGCGTGCTATTTAGACCCTGTAGAGGTAATAAGGGTATAATGAGGGATCCAAAATTAAAAAATAACGGAACACTATTTAAATACCTTACATTTTATGTAACTAAAATTAATATACATTTTTTTTAACTTTATGTTTTTTTTAATTTTATTTTACTTTTGTCCACTCCTAGTGCTTCGATTATGATCATGATTTTTTTTAATGATAGGTAGTTGCTGTCATTTGTGACTATTACTTTTATAGATACTTAGGAAATTAAAAAAAAAAAAGGTCTTAAGAGATAGAGTTTTCGTAAACATTATGAATATTTAAATTGGGCATTGTAGAATATATATATTATTATATAATACTTCGGAGGGTGGCAAAAAACGACATAGACTCAGGGAGTAAGAGTGGTAATCTCGTTCGAACTTCTTTCCGTCCCATGTTTTATTCTTTGCTGGTAAGGCACGTTAGTAAGATTGCGTTGCCTTTTTTAATATAAACAATTTACCAACATATTGAGTTTTTTGGAAGTGTTGGTTTGTTAAGAATTAGTATTGGAGAGTAGTATTTAATTTTGAAGCCACAGCGTGACTTTAACCCTAAAGTTTTAAATTCTCCATGACTTGAATCATAAAAAAAATTTTTTAAATTATTTTGTTCTAGCACAAGGTTTAACCGACTTTTTATTCCCGTCTAAGCCTAACACGGACAGATTTCAGCTTTCATCAGGGATTGTTAGTTTCGATCTTTGAAAAAATAAAAATCAAACCGTGCTCCGTTTTTTTTTTTAATATTGAACTGGGCAATCCTTCGTAAGACAACTATATTAGTTATAGCACTAGTTGCGATGCCATTCATATCTGCATCCGTTGTGCTAGTAAAGAAAGTAGCCAGTAAAGAAAGTAGCCACTTGGTGGTGATTCCATAACTGGTCCCCTGTAAGAGGGACCTGCCCCTTTCATCATCATCTATACCTGATCCGAATAAGAGATGGAATTAACCTAAACAAAGTCTAATGTCAAAAGTTGCAAAGGAAGCGAACGCGTCCCAATTGGTGGACGACGGCTATTTTCAATCTCCGCGCAATTATGTTTGACAATTAACCGATACCGGAAGACCTTTTTGAGTTTGACATTAGACGTTGTTCAAGCAAACTTCATCTCTTATTCGCGGATTTGTAGTTTCGGTCATACTATGCGACGTATACCTAGCTCTATCATAGCTGTTTGGGTATTGTGAACAGCTCCACCACCCCGGCTCGAAGCCCCAACTGGAGGAGGTGTGGGAGAAACAGGACCATATGGACCAACAGTTTGACCCCAGAGCGTTCTTCATGACGCACGGTGAGTTTATACTAATATTGTACGTTTGTCTGTCTGTGGCAGCTCCATCATCCGGCGACAAAGCAACAGTTGCTTGAATTGTGGAAAGACGGTGACAATATGGACATTAGGGATTTCGAGCCGAGGGTCTTTTTCATGATGCATGGTAAGGTGCATGGCGTGTAGTTCGATGCTAGAGATATTTTTTTGGACAATTTTTTCGTCGTTCTTTTATCGTTTTGTTTTAGCTTTGTGCCTGGCTCGTTTCGCTATTAAAGCTTAGTTTATTTTGAGAATTCAGATTATAAGATTAGATGGCTTCATTGGCAGGAAGACTAGCAATACATGAAAGCAAAGAAAACCATTGTAACGAAGCGACCGTTGTATGAATAGTGTTGGAATGAGGAGGCCACACAGTGACATCTCGGTTACAATACATCAATAACAACGCTAGATGTATGGCAACACTTTGTTGCCTTCGTTTACTTTGTTAACGTCTATTCAGAGTCTAATTTGGCTAAACTGTACGTATCGGTCTGATTTTACGGTAGTGTTTTGTCTTGTTGTGTTAATATTTTAGGTTAGGGTTTTGTTTTTTCTTTCGCATTCGTCCCTGTTGGCTTCGCATGTTTACAAATTTGAATTATCCAATATGATTTTTTTTCTCTTTTCGTGAATAAATCATAGTAACAATATATAGTGGAGTAGTATGTGCATGACATGATTCATGATTCGAAACGTCCATTTGTCGTTTACTTTTACCGTCGATTTTAAACGTTTAACTTTTTTTAAAGACTGCGTGGAACTGTCATAGAAATTTAAATATTTTAAATTACATTTTTTTAATTATATCCATATGTTATTTCAAAAATGTGTAAACCTTAAATGTGTAATTATTTTCGTAATTATAGTTAGTATCACTAGATTGCCTGTTTGTGTTTGTGTTTTGTGCGTTGTAGAAATTTGAAATTATCCATATCGATATAGAAATTAAAATGGTCTTATTTATTAAGCTTCTAGCACTATAGATTATATCAGGTAAAGTATTTCTATATTATTAAATTTAATAATGCGGACTAAAATGTGATCTCCCTTTCTATTAATATGAGATGATTCGAATTGTTCGTATAGAGAATAAATTAATTAAATTAGATTAATTATTTTATTTTCGATTAAAAGGTAATATTTTAATGTCAATTACAGTAATAAGTAAACAGACATCAGCAGTTGTTCTTTCTAAAAATACCCCATACACTGGACCAATACAAAAAACTCATATACTTGAACAATTTAAAACGAAGCGTTGAGGCCGTTTCGATTGAAGTTAGTGTCAACTGCTTTGAACTGCTCACTTTAGCTTTGCGCTGTATGGACATAATTGCTCCAATTGTTTGCGGCTGGAGGACTTCAGGGTGGAAACAGTTTTCTCTCCGATATGAACCAAATTTGGTATTCACATTTACCTCAGCCAAAAAAAGAGGTTTGGCGTATGCCGTTTTTATTAGTTGATTGTCGCTCAGTGATTGATATGTTAGTTACGGATCATTAACATGAACGCTGGATATTTGACGCCACTAAGTCGTCATGGGTTTCATTGTAATTAATATCTATTCCAACTTTTCGATGGCTTCGTTGGCTATGAAGTATAAATCATATATTATTTTAATTTCGTGAGTGTAGTAAGTAAACAGCGTAAACAGGACAATCTTCCCGTTTTAAGGGTACCGTAGCCAGCGTAATTACTGAGTGAACGAGGCGTAACATATTGTTCTGCAAAACAGCATTTTGTTCTTCCATCAGCTTTTTTCTGCAGATGTCTTGTGTTAAAACTGTTTGCGCTCCTTCCTCCCTTTCTCATTTATCATTTTATCCGCTTTTCGCTAAACAATCCGGGAGCGTTAAGCTTTTCCGTATTTGTTCCTCCAACCGTTGTCCTACAGATGTGGACGGGAACGGTATGTGGGACGCGGACGAGGTGAAGGCGTTGTTCATCAAAGAGTTGGACAAGCTGTACGGGCCCAACGGACCCAACAAGGATCCGCAGGAGCGTGCCGAAGAGATGGAAAGGATGCGTGAGCACGTGTTCAAGGAGAACGACCGCAACAATGACGGTCTCATTGATTTCGCCGAATTCATGATGGAGACGGAGCGTAGCGATTTCAATCGCGACGAAGGTGAGATTTAAATACACTGATGCATGTATTTAGTGATATTGCTTTCTTATTTGTTAGCACTTAGAGTCCTTAACCAGTGCTACAATTTTCTTATGATATCAAAAGCGTCATGAAACTGCAGTTGTAGACACACTAAAATTTGTTATAATATAGTAAATCACCTAACAATACGTGATAAAAAAGTAGGCTAAATGCGATAAGCATAAAGACCTACATTTCTTTTATTTCTTTAAAAACGACCTTCTAAAACATTAGTAAAATAAAATTTGCATTTATAGCCTATAGAAAACTGCAGTGGCAAAATGCAACAAGGTTAATATATAAATATTGATACAGTCTGAGCGTAATAAGACATAAAAAGGACGCAAACAACGGTCCAGGGGGTTCACAATGAACTTTCATTGGTGCACCGTCAAATTGAATCCGCACGCAATTGTCTACCAATTCGAGCTTCTCTTATTCCTAGCTTACACATTTCGCGTTTCGTATTGGAAACAGTTTCTTTTATTCATCTATTAATTTTCAATTTCAGGCTGGAAGTCGATCGATGAGAACCAGATTTACACTCCAGAGGAGTATTTGCGGTTCGAACGCCAAAAGCTTGAAGAGATGCGCCTTTTGAGCGAACGCGGTCTGGTACGTAGCACTGTCTTTCGCCGTTTAAAGTAACTTCAGAACTAAGAATCGTCTCTCTTACTTATTATCTATACAAATAAATAAATTTGGAGTGTCTGTTTGTTGCATCTAAACAATCATTTAAATGGTGACATTTTGATATTTAAGCGATGTAAAATCAAACAAAGTAATTGATATTTTAATGTACACATGAAATAATAATAATAATATGCAAACGGAAAGTAATTTCGACAAAATAAAAAAATTACATACAACGGTACATTAAGTAAATTTTATCTTCAATAAAGTATCCAACTTTCTCCTTTACAATCTTCTTCTTTTCTAGGCATTCTGTAAATCTATCTTATTTAATTGTCTTTATTTAATGTGCTCAACTCGTTCTCTAATAACTGCCACAAATAACTTTTTAAACCTCCTGTCAAGTTCACCCCAAACGACCTCAACGGAAAAAGGATTAGGAGATTGAGATGGCCATTACATTATTTCAAAAACGTTTTAATAGTGTCCGACCAAAATATCGGTTTCGGCCGAGTTTCTGCCAAAAATCAAGATTCGGCGGCAGTTTCGGTTTTGGCCGAATATGGCCGAAGCTTTTGCCGAATTAAATTGTAGCAAAGTTAAGTGTATCGAATAACGAAAGAATCAGGCTTAAATTAGTCAAGACAACCATTGCAATTTACCTGAAAGAGTATCCATCAAACTCTTTCAGGTAAATTGCTTCTACGTGCAGGCATCAAAAGGTACTACTAACCAGATATTTGTTTGCTTCGTTTCGAAATGTGTTCTCGAAAAATGAGAAAACTAAGTGCGAGCTCTTATAAAATGCTACGACGCAAGAGATTTATTGCGATTTGAAGGCAACATAAGTAGAGTCTGCTCCGCAGTATTCCACTGTCGCAAAGTGGACTTATTAATTTCGTTTTATTAGAGAACAGTAGCTCAATTCAAAAATGTTAACCGAAAACTAGAAACAAAATCAATTGACATTTCGAAGACATTGTTGGATCAGTTTCAAGAAAATTCTGGAAACTTTTTATCTCGTATCGTATAGTGGATAAAATATGGGTTCATCATTTTGATCCCCAGAAAAAACAGATTTTTTTACAATGAAAACGCTCATCATCGCCGATCCCGAAGAAGTTTCGCGCCGGCAAGGTTATGGCCTGAATAATATGGGACTCTAGAAGTGGTTTTGTTAATTGATTACTTGGAGCGTGGAACCACTATTACAGGCCATATTATACAGCTTTAATTACAAAGTTCAGGTATACCATCAAAGGAAAAAGGAGAGGGAAACTTCTAAGGGGCGTGCAGTTTCATCACCACAAAGCACTTGTGCAAAAGCCGGCATTTGCGATGACTTTCAATAACAAGCTAGATTCGAATTGTTTGACTGGCCCCTTATTCAGCAGGTCTAGCACGTAGAATTTTTTTTTCTGTTTCCCAAATTGATAAAATACTTAAGGGAAAATATGTACGAAGACGACAACAATAATGGGTGCCGTACAGATCTTTTTGGAGGACCGGATAATTTTTTTTTTAAGTATTAAAGCATTGAAAACCGTTGGACTCGATGAGTAGAGAGACTTGGACACAATGTAGAAAAATAAATTATTGAGTAATCAAAATTCATTATATTCCATCTCGTTCTCCTTTTTCTTTATTCCTAGTAAGTGATAATAAAAACCAAATTATTAATTAATTAGATCCTAAAATACTAATACTTAGTATTCAATCAAAAAGTTGTTGCTATGAGAATGTTATTTGAAAAAATAAATTTTAATAATATTTTTTCATAATACATAAATTAATAATAAACGATACTTAAATCGTGCACTTGTGCATAATGCATAATGCGCAAAACGCACCAAATTTCCTGATGTGCAGTTAAGCGTCGATTCCACTTAGAAAGAGCTCTAATGATTTTGTCCGTTTGATTTGTTGTGGATTTGGGCCTACCAGGCTTTCACGTGCGTTTAAATGGGGTCTAATGAAGTTAAAACCACTAAGTTTTATCACTTAACCACACCATTGCATAGGATAAAGTACCCGACGGACTAAGTCATATCGTGGTTTCGTGAAAGGTAGAGAAATTCTTAAAACTTGATGAATATAGGACAATAATTTATTTGTATTGGTGTAAAAGGTTGTAAAATGCATTTATTTGTCTTGTTTGAAGGCAGATGTGCTTCCTAACTTTTGGATGGTAGTGTACATCAAAGCAATTTGGTTTTAAAGTGTTTGTTCTGGAAAATCTCAGGAATGGCTGGTCCGATTTTGATGAGACTTTTATTAGAAGGTGGCTGATGTAACTTTGACTTAAAAAAAAAATGATGTGCATATATTGCGAACGAAGTCGCGGACAACAGTTATATTGTTCAAGGTTTTGCATTTTTTATGTGAAATAATCCTTTATGGGATCATCTAAGTAACTACTGTCATGGTGCCTATTTCTGCAAAAGCAATTGTGTGGATGCCCAACTGAGTGTCAGTTTGAAGGGAAAACGTAGTTTTTGTTGTAGCTAATTTTTTGGATAAAGTTTAAAACTCCATGTTTTGGGGTGTTAAGTAGTCTTGCTGACTTACGTAACAGGTTGAATCGTCATTGCATTTTTCCAGATGTTTTTACGCTCTGAAATATTTAGTCTTCCCTTATTTGTGGTCCATCAACGTGAGGAAACAAATTATGACATGTTTTTATTACTCAAACGTAGTATAAACAAGAAAGCAAGTAATGTACCAAAATATTTCATATTTATTTATTACGTATATACTCTATATTTCGCCTTGATATTAAGCCTTCGGTTGCATAGATAATAATATATCTGCAAATGTCTTGTATCTTTCCACAGGTGGACTCTCTCGGTAGGCCGATACCAGGTGCCCAGCGTGAAATTGAAGAGCTTTACCAGCAGCAGGCGCATCATTCTAAGCAGCAGCCGGGTTACCAGCAGTACCAAGGGCACGTGCCTCCCCATCACTCGGGTGGTTACAAACAAGGATACCAGGGGCAATACCCGCCAGAACAAGCGCACGGCCAGGCTCAATTCCAACAGCCGCCACAATACCCGCCAGGACAACCACAGGCCCAAGCCAGTACCAACAGCCGCCTCAGTACCCGGCAGGACAACCGCAGGCCCAGGCCCAATACCCACAGCAGGCGCAATACCCGCCAGGTCAACTGCAGGGCCAGGCCCAATACCAACAGCCGCCGCAGTACCAATACCAGGGCCAACAGCCGCAACAGGGACAGTACCAAGGCCAACAACCGCAACAGGCCCAGTACCAAGGCCAACAACCACAGCAGGCCCAGTACCAAGCTCAACAACAGCAGGGCCAGCAGCCGCAACTAGGTGACTCCAAGGTTCAGCAACCGCCGATTGTTGCTCGAAATCTGAATAATCCGCCGCCGGAGAAGCAGCCACTAATTGGTCAAACGCCACCTGCCAGGGATCAGGCTCAATTACCAGACGAGCTGTACGGACAGGCCCAAGGTCAGAAACGGGCTCAAGGTCAGGGACAGCCTCATGGTCAGGATCAGGCCCAAGGTCAGAACCAGGGTCAGGCGCCACCAGTGCAGGCGCAGGAACTGGCAAGTAACGAGGCCCCCACTCCGTAGGTGGCCATTAAGCATGTCTAATCATCCCCCTTTACCAACACAACGGTGCCAAATGTTTTACTATTGCATGATCTATACTCACTCCTATATCTTAATCGTGTAACGTAACTTCGTTGTTGTTCTCTTATTATACTAGAGATAATTAAAGTGTTTAAAGGACGATCGGTCTTTTATTATATTTTTATTTTAGACGTATCGCTGACACCATGCTGTGGCTCTAAGCTACGATACTGTTATACGTCTAATAATTTGTCGCACTGTCGTCCTTTTTTATCTGTCTGTGTGATTCATATAAGGTCGGTAATGAAACAATAATCAAGGTTCGATTTTAGTCCTTTCCGGGATGCCTTGTATTATGAAAAAATATTTTATCGCTCTCTAAATGACATATGGCATCGACGACAACGGCCACTGATGATGTTAACGCGTTAAGTTAATTTTATTATTATTTTAAACGTTATTTTATTTTATGTTAATTTTTTTAATTATTAGAAATCAGATACATAAGTCCTTTACGTCATCTGCCGTTTTAAAGACGTAAAACGACACGTACTTTATTATATTTTCATAAGTCTGAGTTTGTATCACATTTGATGTGTTATGTTTACTATTTCTTTTTATTAATAAAGTGGTTATTGGACAATTACTCATTTTATTTACGGTATTATGTAAAATTGTATAGTATAAAAACTTCCATATATATTTTACAAATTCGAATATACTGGATTGAGTTTTTACGTATACCTAAACTGATAGCTGCTGATATGATGGTACTTCTGTTTATTAAAAATAAATTATTATGTATAAGATACGTGAAATCATCTCGGTAATAAATGTTTACAATTTATTTTCGTAATCAGCAAAAGCGAGATAACTTTTCGGGTTAAATAAATACTAGAGAAGTTGTTAACATATTATAAAATGTACTATTAAGTTAAATAATTTTATCGCGTTAATGTTATTTTTTAACTCTTTTAATCTTTTATATAAATATTGTATCTCGGCACTTTACAAGAACCATACTTATTTTATAGAATCCGTAGACTGCGTCTAATTGGGCGCTTTGACAGATCCTATGTCTGTCTTTGAATTTTGACATAGTAACAATTAAATGTTTTGTTTACGCGAATAGTTCACATTATTAAATAGAAGGAACTTTGTCGAACGAAATTTATATCGCTTTAACTTAACAACATGGTCGTGTAGATTATCATTAAGTCTCGTCATTTTAGTTCTTTCACTACTCAGATACTGTTGAAGAGCGCAATATATCTGCGGTCCTTATTCTTTAACGTTTTCCTTATTTTTATCAATAATTCGAGAAGAATGATCCAAGCAGACCGGACATGCCAGTGCATTAGATAAATAATTTTTCCATATCTTGAACCTTTATTATAATATTATATGTTATCAGAGTGACAAGTTTTTTATAATTAATATTTCATTTCACACTTATAATCAATTTCACATTTTGGAAGCCGACAATTTCGCAACACCTGTCTGTTATTTCATTTTATTTAATAAAGTCACAAGAATGAGGTCTTGTGACATAGATAATACATTTTTAATCAACAGAGCGTGCAAGAATATCTCTTATTTTCTTTAACTTCAATGAATTTGTTTGCTAAATGAGAGAGCTGCTACCGAGGCTTAGTTGAATATTCTGACTAACTTCCGATGGTAAATGATATATGTTGTCTAGTCATGCTTCTGCATAGCATAAGATAAATTGCATCGTGTTAGTCAATAAGTATTCTATGTGAAGGAGCTTTCCAGAAAAGCTATTTGTTTTTTTTTTATTAGTATATCTTCTATTTGTTAAAGCGATGAGCCGATCTGGCGGTAAGTGATACAGCTCACCGCCCTTTGATATAAGATGTTATGAGTCGTTTATCCATTAATTATACTGGCAACGATGGCCTTCAAACAGGAACACAGTAGTGCTTACACTTTATAGATTTGCGGTAGAAATCGACACCGCGGACGTACTGCCCCAGACGGTCGGACGGTTCCTCCTCCTGACCTAAAAGCTATTTTTATTCTCATAAATAAGACTTTAAGCATCGTTTCCTTTTTTGTTAACTTTATTTCAATAAAATGTCTTGTCTCCTCATATATATGTATATCCGTCAACGTTCGGTCTTCCATGGACCACAGATCCGGACTTGTCTATCTTAATGGCTTAAGGCTCTTCAAAATATTGCTTGATTTAAGGTGAAGTGGTGATCACTACGCAAGAACACTATTACATACTATATTTCATTAGCACCACATATGCTGTCCGCTGGTTTTCGGCGAATTTGGATCTACAGGAGACCGGATTGAAGAAAAGACGAAGCCGTAGCAGTTGTTTGCTAAAGAAATTACCGTCCTATGAGCTATCTGTAAAACTGCAGATGGATATCTAGATTTCACATAGATTTTAGTCATTATTGATGGTGGAAGCTATATTGAAAAATTTGTTGACGCAAGACAGAAGTCCTACAATGCTGTGTACTATCCTAAACACTATTCCTTTGCCACATCAACGATATATTACATCATAAGCCTGTGTTAGTCCACTGCTGGACATAGGCCGAATGCACGCCTCCTCCATTTAGGGGGTTATTGGACCGTATCTCTCCGTGTTGGTCCAATTCTGCGACTTTTTACATGCCCATCCGACATCGATCATTTTACTTTTCAGACAATTGGGTGATCGGCCCAAATAGTCCTAACCAACAATAAAACAACAATGAAAATTATTCAGTCCTTGCGGGATTGGAACCCACGACCTCCGGTTTCTAAAGCACACGCTCTTACCTCTAGACTACAGAGGCAGTCACGATATATTGTGCATCAGCAATTTATAAAACTATTCCCATAGAGCTAGGGGAGCTTTGTATGCTGATCGAAGAAAGATTTTAAGATATGCGTCAAAAAGTAACGAAATAATACTTGCGTACGTCGTCGATATTCTATAGAAGAAAATGTAGAATTGAGATATACCATATTAAGTTAATTTTCTCTTAAGAATACAAAAAATTGTATGTTCCCCGCTTCTAGAAACATTCCAATGTCTAGGGCAAAAATACCGTATACTTGAAAGTGGCATTCAGTTTAGGGTTAATATAGAATAAAAAGCCAAATTGGCTTTAATAACCTTAATGTCTTTCTTAGGAAACCAGAGTTAAAATAATACAATACTTGCAACCTTTAGGGAACAATAATACCGTCTTGTGACTGACTCTTATTTTCAACGTGACTGTGGCCTATGATTCCGATTCAATGTCTTTACTAAGAAAAACCTATTTCCACCCTTGCATATTCTATAGCCTGTACAATAGCAAGTGCTATAAACACATAATGGATACCGTTAAAACAACATTAATGGCTGCCAATAAACTAACGTGCGTTTCACGTTCCATATCTTGTCTGAAATGAACTGCCTTGTTGGAAACTGTCACCAGCAATATTTTCGATGCGATGCGATAGTTATATATTTAATTCATACCTTAAATAGTCATATAATAAAAAAATATCGTATTTTTAGTTCTGTTTAATTTTTATTAATCCCGGAAAACATGTGTCATGCACCAGTAATGAAGGATTTAAGGATAAATAAACTTAGTCAAATTGAAAAAGACGTCTATTTGTGCATTGGACCACTGTACGGTTTAGGGTAAACCGGTCACAATTCAGCCGTAGTTATTTAGGACAAAGGGCTAAACTGAATTCTAAATAAATAAATAAGTAAAGTGGTCATCTTATAATAGGAGTCAGTATTTTGAACCACAGGAGGGATATACTGTCCCAATTGCAACTAATTTTAATTGATTGTACTCTTACTACCGGATTCGTTAGTGTTGCAAATATTTTGCATACAAATCAGCTGCTGCATACAAATCAAATTCCGAAGTGAAACAATGCGACAACTCTATTGAAAGTTTCAATTAAACAAAGGCACGTATCTGGGCCAATTTGGACTCTGAATGGATGTACCAAGTAGCGTTATACAGGGTGGCCCATAAGTCCTTTGAAAAGTAAAATTTGAATAAAACGTACAAGGCGCGCGTGAGCGGTGCAGGGGAAGCCGGGGGAGTAACTTCGGTTTCTGGGAATTTAGTTGCGATGGAGCGTTTTACCGGAGCGGACCGTGCGTTTTGTGTGCGCGAGTTATATAAAACGACAATTCGGCAACCGTTGCGCGGCGCAAATTTCGAGAACACAAAAGTTAACACAACTTTGACGACACTCCAACTCTTCAAACGATTATGAACTGGGTTGCTAAGTTTGAGGAGACCGGTTCGACGTTAGATAAACCGCGGTTGGGTCGCCCAAGGACGTCACGTACGGAACAAAACATAGACACAGAGACACAGTCTATTCGCGAAAATTCGACACAGTCAACTCGTAAGCGCGCCAGAGCATTAAACGTATCCAGGACATCGTTACAACGGATTTTGAAGAAAGATTTACATATGCACCCTTACAAAATTCAATTGGTTTAAGAATTAAAGGAAACTGACGGTATTCAAAGACAAAATTATGCGAATGAAATGTTGAATCGGTTTACTTCCTTCAATAACATAATGTTCTCTAACGAGGCTCATTTCCATCTTAACGGGCATGTTAGTAAACAAAATTGCCGCTATTGGAGCCCCATCAATTCAAAACTATCAACATCAGAAGCCCTTACATAGTCCGAAAGTGACTGTTTGGGCGCATGTCAGCCCATGGTATCCTAGGGCCTTACTCTTGAGGATGGCAGAGGGCGCGCAGTTACTGTTACGTCGGAGCGATATGTGGCTATGATCGAAGAGTTTTTCATACCAGGATTGCAAAACTTTTCAGGCTTTTATGCCAGGACGTGGTTTCAACAGGATGGGGCCACTTTTCACACCTCTATGCCCGTTATCCGTCAACTTTTTCCTGGCAAAGTGATCTCTAAGAGAGGGGACCTTTCCTGGCCTCCACGTAGTCCAGATCTGACCCCGATGGTTTTTTTTTGTGGGGGCTACCTTAAGGCTAAAGTATACGACACAAACCCGCGGTCGATTGAGGCCCTAAATAAAACATCCGCAGAGAAATGACTAGCATTTCAGCAGTGATGTGCCGCGCAGTCATCGACAATTTTAGACGTCGTTTGAAAGAGTGCCGTGATTGCAACGGATTACATTTAGATGTTATTTTCAAAAAATTATTCCCGTTTTTTAAGCTTTTTTTGTAAATAGAAATTTAATTCATAATGTAATTAGTTTTATTTTAACAATTTTTTTTTTTATCAAAGGACTTATGGGCCACCCTGTACATCTAACATTGTTATTGATGAATTGTCATGACAACCGCGCTATATGTAGTAGATCACTTCGTTCGTATGGGCAATAGACATAGTTAAAAAAGATTTTCCTTTCGTAATTTTACGTAAAAATTCGTATTTATCTCAAAAAATGATTCAAAACAAAGTTTGTTAACCATATTGTATTCTCTTATCTTTATTTTAATTGAGAGTTAATCTTTAAAGTAGTCCACATAGTAATAAACAACAACATCTTAAATGTATTTGTTATTGAATATGTACTGGAAACCGATAAATTTGTTTATGCCTTCTTTACAGTACTTCCCCCTTATCTGTTAGACATATTGATACCAAAAGATTTTCCTTGTTTGGCGTATATAATTTTTCCTTGTTGTTAATAAGTACTAGGAAAATGGTGAAGAGAGCCGTTTAATAATGTTGTGAACAAATTAAATTTAAATTTCGGTGTCTAAAAAATTTTGTTATGTTCTGGCTAATAATACTACTTAATATAACCTTACTTTTACTATATTAGTATATTATCGATATATAATATATAAATTTTATCAATTAAAAATATTAATCAATAGAACGTCAATATTTATAAAAGGCATATATATATAGACATATGATTACGAATTAGTATGTAAAAACTACAATACTACAGTATTAAAGTTTCCGAATTAAGTGTTAAACAGCAAAGAACACCGAGAATATAAAAGAAATTCGCGAATATTATGAGGGCTTACTAACCTTATTGCGGTTTCCCAAGTAATTATACAGAGCTAAAATGTGTTGCAATTGATATTTCTTATTAATTTTTATTGAAGTTATTATTAATAAAAGTACCTAATGTCCGCCATTTTATCAGCTCATACCACTTATTGTTATCTTACGTTTTTAAATAAATTTTAATGGCTTATTGTTACTAGGAAGTCACGAACCTTATTACAAGTTCTAGATTCGTTAAAAAAATTTTTAAATTTTATGTTATAGCCGTATATTATGATTACTGTTCTTGTAAAAGTTGTATTAGGCATTTCTACGCCATTACCTTTTCTGTAAACCGATTTATCCATTTGGAAAATTTTATTTTGTCTTATATTTTGGCTTCTTTTATGAATTTTCGAAAATATCTTGCGTTCTATCTCAGCGAAAATTAATATAATGATTTCATTGTAAACATTATATCGTCTAACATGAAAATGTTTTAATTAACTGCCTTGAATCCATACCAGTTTTATGCCTAACCGGTGCGGGCTTATTATATCATATTAGTAGACGTTCATTAAGACCAAAGCACCCACGGGAACGAAGTAATATTCCGTCACTCAAATTTCACGTTAATATACTCTGGAATTTTGTAGATAAATTGCGAGACAAGTTAAATTTCCATTATTTCGCTATTACTAAATTGTATACTTAGCTATTAAGCAAGAGATAAAAATAGCTGAAACATTTGATTATAAAGATATCATGAAGTCACAGAAATACATTTAAATTCTGTGACTCTGGCGACTTCTGTTCTACTAAAGGTAATAACGTACTCCAAGCCGATTATGACTACGGCGGCCGATCTATATTAGAGATCAGCCAACTGCGCAGGAGATATATTCAAATTCAAATTCAAATATCTTTATTCAATATAGAAGTGTAACACTCGCTTATTGATTGTCAAGGACGCTACCACCGGTTCGGAATAGGACGCTCCGACCTGAGAGAAGGAAGAACTCAGCGGGCCTATTTTGTCATCTTTTAAAATAATCAAATATATACATATAAATTTTCTTATGACTACATACAGTTCTATCATACGTATATTATACTTGAAAAGCCTGGAGCGAGCATTCCATTACCAGGCTGTGTTATCATTTATAAATTCATTTATGTTATAATAACCTTTAATACATAAACGTTCCTTTACTACTTTTTAAATTTATTAACAGTTAAATTCTGAACGTTTACTGGGATTTTGTTGTAAAAGCGTATACATTGTCCCATAAAAGATTTACTTATTCTTTGCAGTCTAGTTGCTGGAAGAATTAAATTATGTTTGTTTCTAGTATTTTTGTTATGTGCATCACAATGTCACGAAAATCATATTCTATTTTTTGCACATACATTAGGTTTTCGAAAATGTATGAGAAGTAACGGTTAGTATTTTAATCTCTGGGAACAATTTTCTCAGGATTCCTTGGGACCAGGTTATAAACCGCTCGAATAGCTCGTTTTTGGAGGACAAAGATCGTATTAGTATCGCGCACTTCCCACAGGTAGAATGCCATAAGACATTACAGTGTGAAATAGCTAAAGTATACTAACCGGCCGTCTCACGAGAGTTTATTGTCTGATTTTCTTGACAGCATATACTGCAGAGCTGAGTTTATTCGACAGTCTATTAATTTGAGGGCCCCACTGCAATCTGGTATCTATTGTTATTCCCAGAAACACGGTTGACTCAACAACGTCTATCTCTTCCTCATCTATAAACACTTACATTTACTCGGTCTTACATTTGAGTCATAAATTTAATACATTTTGTCTTCTTCTGGTTTAGTAGCAGTATTGACACTAAACCAGTGCGCACTCTAGAGAAAGTATTATTTACATCGTCATTTATTGATGTGTGTCGTTTAACTTTAAATTAAATTATGGAGTATCATCAGCAAATAATACTATCTCATCGTTTTTATTAATAACATATGGTAAATCATATAAAGATGAGAAAGAGAAAAGGCCCAAGAATAGACCCTTGTGGGACACCCATATTTACCGGGGCCCCGGGAGATCTTTTACCATTCACGTCAACCCTCTGAGTTCGGTGGCTCAAGTACGAAGACAGAAGATTGAGAGCGGCGTTTCTTACACCATAGTGACGTAATTTCGTGACCAAAGTTTCATGCTGTACGCAATCAAAAGCTTTCTTGAGATCGCAAAAAATGCCTAAGGCATCCTGTAACGCGTCCCAAGCCTCAAAGATGCTCTTAATGAGCATAACGCCAGCATCAATCGTGGAGCGACCCCTAGTGAAACCGTACTGTTTGTTATTAATAAGACAGTTACTATTAAAATGTTTCATTAATTGGTTTAATATTTTTTTTTCAAATATTTTACTAAAAGTAGGCAAAATGGAGATAGGTCTAAAATTATTAGGGTCCATATTACACCCTGCTTTAAAACCGGTATAACTCTACTGTGCTTCATTAGGTCAGGAAACTCGCCTCTCTGGATGCTTACATTAAATATTGTTGCTAGATGAGGTGATATTACATCAATAATTGAATTTATCACCTTAACAGAGATTCCCCAAAGGTCTGCGGTTTTTTTAATATCCAATTGTCTACATGCACTTATAATGTCTTTGCTACATACATCAGTAAAATTAAACATTTTTGTACATTCAATAACATTATCTTTAAAAGTGATTCGGCAACTGTTGGAGAAGACAAAAGTGACTTGGTAGTCGAAACCGGAATGTCCGAAAAAATCTCTCGAAATAAGTAGCAACATCTATGTCAGCTTCAATTCTATGGTTATCAACATTTAAAGTTATTTTAGAGCTGCTCCTTGCGGCCTTTCCGGTTTCGCTATTAATAATATTCCAAGTCATTTTCACTTTATCTGATGAATTTTTAATTTTATTTTTAAAGTATAAACATTTAGCCAGATAACACACTTTTTTAAATATTTTAGAATAGGCGCTAA
This sequence comes from Lamproptera curius, assembly GCA_029286875.1. Taxonomy (NCBI): domain Eukaryota; kingdom Metazoa; phylum Arthropoda; class Insecta; order Lepidoptera; family Papilionidae; genus Lamproptera; species Lamproptera curius. Next base: position 1,601,624 of record JAGSMT010000097.1, on the reverse strand, counting down.
CATGCAACAAAGTTATTTTATGGGTATATGTTCTTTGACTATAAAGCTCATATAATCTCCGCCTGCTTTTATGGATTCCGACTGTTGCCCATTCACTAAACGCTGCAGAACCTTTAGATTTAACCGTTTTAGAAGTAAATATAGTATTAAATTCTTTTATTAAAGTGAATAATTCGCTAAAAAGCACATGTGGATTTTCATCATAATGTAAATAATTAACTATTTGTAATATATTACTTCGGAACTTACGCTTTTTATACATAGGAACAAACATTCTTGTTTCTTGTGAAGTTTTGTTATATAACATTTTATCTATTTGAAAGGAGGCCAATTGACCACAATGGTCAGAAGTTAACATTTTAATAATTGATTTATTTAATGGTTGACAATTAGTATATATATTATCTATACATGTTGCAGAAGTCTCAGAAATTCTTGTTGGTTCAATAAATAAATTTAAAAGGTTATATGAACTTACAATGATCTAAATCTAATTGTGGTGTTGCAATTATCTAATAAATTAATGTTAAAGTCACCACAAATTATAATATACTTATTAGATTCAGATAGTTTTAACAATATTTCTTCTAGAACAACTTCAAAAGGTTCATATAACGCTGTGGGAGGTCTGTACACGCATACAACAATGAAGTGCTCAAGCTCTGCACAGGCTATTTCAATAGTCCGTTCAACAGAGAGGCTCACAATTCTTTACGATTTTTAAATTTTAAAGTACTATTAATAATTATTAAAGAGCCACCGCGTATAGCTTTATCTCTACTGAACAGGCTAGCAACCTGGTGACATCCAAGATTTAACATTAACTGATGTTCTTGTACCTAGTGCTCAGTAATACATCAATTTTACAACTATTCAAGAAGAGTTCAATTTTAAGTTCCTTACTGGCTATTCCCTAAATATTTTGATGTACCAGGTTCATACACTGTGTGCTTTTACTCAGAAAATTTATTTTTAATAACATTATTGTTTAATAATAATAAAGTATTCTTTATTATGCCAGAGATTTTCTCCGTTGTCTCAATATTTAATTTAAATTATTGCTTGGAACGGATTCCAAATTATTAGATGTGACATTTTGTTCCTGTTCAATGGAAGCAGGAGTCAAGTTAGCCAAACATTTGGCTGAATTATTTAAAGTACAATAATATAGCATTCAAGCTAATTTTTTTCTAAAAAAATTTGATAGGTGCATCCTACCATATGTCAAATGAAAATTGTTACAATTAATTATATTATTAATGTCAATAATATCAATTTTGTTATGATATTTGTGGGTTAAATGTTTTCAATTTTTATTGTATAACATATACAAATAGTTATTTAACTTATATCTATGGTGGTTTTCCAGTGGCATTTCCTTAATATAGGGAAATGTGAATAACATTACCTTTTTTACATCTAGTTTATTAAGTCTTTCATGAAATTGTTGTAGGTGTTGTCTATTAACATTTCCCCTACTCCCAATTAAGATAGTGGCCCAACACTATTTTTGCCCCAGCAATGAGTATCAGTCAATATTTTTTTCATAATATGTAAATAACTTGCTCCTGGCATACAATAATTAGATACTGATTCCCCCATACACTTGTCTAAAAATTAATGAACCCATACTTCTTCCCAGTTCATCGCTGTATATTTTAATATAATTATGGGAAGAAACATGTTTTTTTTTACTATTATCTCGAAGGCTACTGTGAGGCACCACACTCTGAGACAGAGTCTTAGAATCACATTATATATTATTATAGTGCACAAGTGCACCCTCAAACACAGGTGAATTCCCTATTATTTTATACTCTCAAAGCCAGATGGGCGGAATAACAACACGCACGGAGAGAGATAAGGTAGGCAGAACTTCTTACACAGTTATTCGACGCATGAATCATTTTACTTTACAGGCAATCGGGTGATCAGGCCGCATGGCCCTAACAATATGGAAACAGCAAGGATTCCCCGCATGATTCGAACCTACGAGATCCCTAAATTGTACGGTTCACCGGATGGTAAGCGATACGACCAGCTTATTAGAGTCGCAGCGTAAAATATTGGAATCATGAAGTGTTACGTCTTCTTTACCCACTAATTATGCATTGTAAAAAAGTATTGTTTATCTATCTTTATATGGTACATAAAATCAATTGCTTTAGTTAGTCTCGCTAAAACTCGAGAACGGCTGAACCGATTTGGCTTATTTTGGTTATTAACTATTTGTGGAAGTCCAGGGAAGATAAGGTGACAACACAAAAATTAATATTAAAAATATCGGATAAAAAAACTAAATTTTATCTTTCTACCTACATATTTGTTCTCAAGAGGTGAAAAATAAACTTAATTTCATTTAACTACAGTCAGTACATTTACTGTATATTTACTGTTGTAAACTATCTATCAGTTCTTCATTTTATATGTAGATTGATATATCATATACAAAAGTATAGGTCTTTTATTTATCGATTGAGATAGTACGAATTCTGACGGGTCAACGAGTACCTACACTATAAATATGCGGCAGACATAGCTAACGCAATGGTACCTTCAAGTGATACGAAAAAGTTCATGATGCAGGCATACGTCGCATTATAAAGTCAGAAACATAAGAAGCAGTGGGCGGTAATTCAATATAACAATGAGTCTCGCTGCTGAAGGAAACGGCCGATAACAATTTGTTTGCATCACCACCTGAGTCATACGACAACGTGGGCTTTGTATGCAGAGCGCAGAACGCCCGGCGAATCAAGGCCATAAAGATCTTGCTGTTGTGATTATATAAAAACCGATGAAGGTTTTACGTTCAAGGTCAGCGTTCAGATTTAATTATTTTGTCATGGAATGTTCGAACTGCGGCGGCTTTTATCATTAACTAGTGACCCGCCTCGGCTCCGCACGGGTACAATACTGATAGCAAATCTATAGAAAAATATATAAATTTGTTAGCGGTTCCCTGCAATATTATGCATGAATTATACATATAAACCTTCCTCTTTCATTGCTCTATGTATTAAAAAAAACTGCATAAAAATCCCTTGCGTAGTTTGAAAGATTTAGCCCTACGTAGTGATATATAGAGAAAGCTACTAGTGACTAGTAGTCCGTCCACTGTTTTGAACGCGTTATTTTAATTTTTTTTATTGGAATTTATAGGGTATAATGTAGCCTGTGTTACTCAAGGTGAATGCAGGTTTCTAATGGTGAAAGAATGTTTAAAATTGGCACGGTGCTTTATTCATCACAAACACACAAAACTGCAAATATTTGCTACTTATAAAATTATATTACTAATATAAGATTTTTTTTATGCAAGGAAGACAAATGGTACCCATTAGGAAAGTGAGCGCAAGACAATCCGAACAACGAAAACTAAATTTTCCACCTCGACACATGGCATGTAATGTTTGTTTAGCCATTTATTGTACTAGCTATCTTCAAACCAGTACACTTAAGTAATGCATACAGCGTTACGTTTCTAGCTTTCTGAAAAAAACCTCGCGGTGGTACTTTCTTGATGTATTTGCCATTATTTATTTAATAGCTTACACAAAACACATAGCATATATCATAGCTTTAATCAGTTCATGTAACTGTATTTTTCGGTTTTAAGCTGAAGATTTTTTTTTTAAAAAGAATTTCTAGATACAAAAATATTTTCCTTAAATTTTTGTTCAGTGAAGGAAAATATGTATTTGCTATCACATCATCATCAGCCTTTCATAGTCCATTGCTGGACATAGGCCTCCCCTAATACACCCCTATCCATTAGGGGGTTTTGGACCTTATCCCACCACGCTGGTCCAATGCAATGGTTGGTGGATGGACCGACTTTTTACATGCCCATCCGACGCATGGATCATCTTACTTTTCAGACAATTGGCCCTAACCAACTAGGAAACAACAATGAAAATTTGTTGAGTCCCTGCAGGATTCGAACCCACGACCTCCGGTTTCTAAAGCAAACGCCTATACCATTAGGCTACGGAGGCAGTTCCATTAGGCTGCAGAGGCAGGAGGCAGTGGAGGTATTTGCTATACATATAGAAAATATAAAATTTTTTCCTACAATAATAATTCAAGTAGGTTAAAATAATAATGTATTTAAGAAAATAAATTAAATTTTATTGGTGTATAGGTTTTGAGTGTAATTTCATAATTATGTTTAATGCTCTGATGAGTTGTTCATCATATTATATTTTATTTTCGATTATTTAAGTATATGCACTACACTACTTCAAGTAAACGAAACCTAAGTAGGTTTCTGAACTAAAACCTTTTGTTTGATCTAAAATTATCAGTTTTAGCCAAAACAAAAAAAATAAGTAACGTTTAAACCTGATATGGACTATAAACTTCAATATTTTGGTATAAATTAAAACATTCCAGATTTGAAATGCGCTTAGACAGAAGACCGTTTTTTAACTTTCAAGGTGAGGAAATTCGTACACCACCATAACACAAAAAATCTCTTTCATGAGACGTTTTCCACTATTGCAATATAGAATGGTTTTCATTTTTGGACAATTGTGAGGCATTAATGTTCTATACAGACTGTCAAAAAAAATGTATGTGTCGTCATTCTTCTGAAACAACTGCTATCTGACAATATTTCCCGAATTAATGGGAAAACAACGATTACGTAAGGATGATTGTATTGATTCAATCCTACTATTTACGAACAAAAGACTAAATAAATTGGGCCCCGGTTTAGGAATTTACGAAAGTTTGTCACTAAATAAACGTCCTGCATAAAGAGGGCCAGTAGAACCTCAGATTAAAACAAACAATAAGAGTTTTGACTAAGATTTAGCTGTGGTCCATGTCTCGTTTCGATCTGGTATACTTTATTTGAGAAAGAAGTAAAATCGAATTTTCCTTATGCAATTTACGTCAGTGCTTAGGAATTGTGAAAAATGAACTCACAACGTGAATAAGGAATGATCAAAATGCACATTTTGTTACGTGATCCTAAATTTTTGATATAAACTTCCCTAATTTTACTATTTAAGTCTAAAATATTAAGTTAGGTCTAATGTTTTTTACTTTTTTAGTATCGCATAATACAAAGTTATGTAATAGCGCTATTAATAATATTTTAATATGAATTGCCTTGATAGGAGCCGTGTCTTATATTATTTAGTCATTTGTAAGCATATTAATTGACCATAGGTTTTCTTAAACTTGTATAAGTAAAAGTCAAAGGTGAGACACTTGGCGTTATTCTTATTTTTATTAAACATATAATATACAACTAAAACTTTACAAACAGTTTTGTAAACGTAATGGAAACGATAATAAGTGTAATATTGTATTACTGTTTTGTTCATAAAATTAAAATAATTCCAGTTAAGAAATCGTCCCACGACGTTACCAACACAATTTATCTTTATCAAGAAAATTGGCTCATCAATCAATTAAAAGGCAAGATTAAGACTAATAGATCCCCCGTTGGCAATTATCCTGAACAATTATTGTTATTTACCAATTACAGAGCATTGTATTCAATGTTTGAATTGTTAGTACTTAGGAACTATCATAAAAATAATATGATTTATTATCTCCTTAGTTGTTCTATGATTTCGATTGTATGATTGACAATAAATAATGCGTGGATTCACATAATATTAAGCACGCATTATTAGCGTTTAAATAAAAATCTACAACGCATTTAATAATGAAATTTTGTTTGCTCAGTAAAAATCAACAGAACACGCGGCTTATCTTGTTTTTTAAGATCTTATTAGTAACTTATTTAATAGTCTGGTAAAACAGTAGTTGAGCTTATGACTCCAAATAAAATTTGCAAGAGGAAAAAGTTTTCAAGTTATTCTGCTAAACCATTATAGGTGACATCATCACGTAAAGGTATGTATAGGTAATAGTCAAAGAGTAAGAAAATATTAGTTTTTAAGATAGTGCCTACACTTCCTACATCGTTGTTAAATTTAGTTGAAATATAATTAAAGTATAAATTAATGATTTAAAAATATTTACATCACGCTCTTCTGCCGAATTCAATATTTTATCAAAAATAATGTTTTTACATTCTACAGCATTATTAGCAGCCTCTATCCGTCCACTGCTGGATAATGGCATCTTTCAATGAACGCCAAGATGGCCGATCCCTTGCTTTTCGCTGCCAAATTTAACCGGCTACTGCACGAAGATCGGCATTCTACCTGGTCGGGGTCGACTAACGTTCCGTCTTCCGAAACGCGGCCTTTGACGGATAAATTCGTTGCGAATTTTATCCGAGAAAGAAACTCTGAGCAGGCGCGCCTCCAGCTGAGCTTATTCAGGCTTATTAAATAATTTCGTGAGAGATCTATATGGAAATAAAAGGAATCATTCATCTAGTTACCAAAACTTACTAATTAATATAACCCTCTATGAGTTACATTAAGTTCCGCTTTGTTTGAGACGCAAGTCCATAATATAATTATACACAAATCATTGTATGCTCACAATCCTAAGTCTTATTCGGACGACATCCTTTCACCTATAAGTGGTGAAAAGATGTAGTCGTCGCCGTCGTCCTCGTACGATCCTGTACCACCAGCATCCGCCAACCTCTTCCACCGTTCTTCTGCGGACGTCTGCATTACGTACTTTAGCACGCAGGGAAAAACCAAGCATGCGATGATGTGTGAAAAAATATATAAATAATTAAAAATGGGGTAATAGATAAATACCTACATTTTTTCGAGGTGGTAGGTCTCCAGTGGGACCAGTGCGTAAACTGACATATGACTTATGGTTTGAAGGGCACCGTAGCCAGCGAAATTTCTGTGTAAACAAGACGTAACATATCAAGTCTCAGGGCGATGATTGGATTTGTAGGCCTCTTATTCTGCGTTTCCTATGGGCAGGGCGTCTCATTTACCATCAGGTGAACGACATGCTCCTCTCAACGCTTTCACCAATAAAAAACGTATAAATAAAAAGATGATTTCAGCCCCTTTTTTTACGGTTTATCTCACTTTATATTCGTAGTTCTAGGAATATGTTTACTATCCCCATAAATATGAGATAAACATTAAGGCGCACTTTTTATTTTTTATATTGAAATATCGAATCAACAAGGAAAATTATCTAAATTTATAGGCATAGAACTATTGTGATGTCGAGCTAATGCCTTTTGTATTATATATTCTTGCACTTTAATGTACTTATTAGCATATTTACAATAATCATAAACGGTAAGGACTAGAATCTAAGTTTTGGTATGTCATTCTACAATCGATTATAGGACTATGAGGCTTTACATTTTTAAAATAATTAACTAATATCATACGAAATCGAATGCTACTTGACATAAAAGACCGCATATCTTGGGATGTTCAGGGTATTTAAAATTATACGTGTAATAACTTCCTACTTAAACGATAGCAAGCCATGGTAATTAACTGTCCGTTCCAGGTTAAACTGAGAAAACATGTTGTTCTCTTTTTATACTTTGTAAAACATTGTTAAAAAGAAAAAGAGTCCTCTTGAGTTATTTCAGCCGCTCCTTTTAAGGGTACAGATCTTCCAACTCCTGAGCTGATGCTAGTTTAATTGACAATCAATAGAATAGGAAAGGGTAATGCTTTAATATCGGATACATATATTAATTTTGTGTCAGACTAAGGTGTTAAAAAGTTAAAAATGCCTTTGTAAATAACAAAACTTATGATCGTGTGTTCTCCAAAGGTTGGTGGCCTGGAATGGCTATTAGTTTTAAGATTGTAGTAGTAAAGAAACAATTGTGCCGATAACCCCAAATGAAAATTCCGCATTCGCTATCATCACAAGAAGTTAATAAAGGGAGCGTTATTATTAACAAGTTTTGTGCATAATTTATTTATCATAAGTTGACTCAATTAAAATATATACCTTCCAATCCGTCTTTACTGACAGATTTTAAGCTGAGCATGATATAAGTGCAACTAACGACAAGTCATATAGTTTAAATTATCTCCTCCGTAGCCTAATGGTAAGGCAGTGTTTAAAGTTTTAAATCGGACGACGGGGGTTCGAATCCTGCGGGTAATCAACAAGTTTTCAATGTTGTTTCCTAGTTGGTTAGGGCAATTTGGGCCGAGCACCCAATTGTCTGAAAAGTAAGATGATCCATTCGTCGGATGGGCATGTAAAAAATCGGTTCATACAACAACCCGCATTAGAACAGCGTGGTGGGATACGGTCAAAAACCTCCTACGGAGAAGGCGGTGCATTAGGAGAGGCCTATGTCCAGCAGTGGGCTAACACAGGCTGATGATGAATTGAATTAAGTGCGCCTTTTCTAAAACTTAATTTTAAAATTTTGCATTAAAGTGGAAAAAATAAATAAGTAATGAAGTATACATAAATGTTTGATTGTGCTCTGTGCCAACATATGGATATGGTATTTATATGAATAGTATATAAACAAATGTGTGTATAGTATATTTGTAATATACAGCATGTATATGTATTATTAGTTAGAATTTTAGCCTTAAAATGTTCAATCTAAATAGCTCTGAATGGTTATGAAAGTTATAAAATAGAGAAAAACTTTTAATATTAAGAAAACACGAAGTTCAAAGGTAAAGCTCATTAGCGCACTTTATAAAACATTAATCTCTTGAACACAGACCGAGTCCCTGACTAATGTTTGCACGTTTTACACGTTAACGAAGTTTCTAATGAGATTTAGTACAGAAAGTTTAAAAACTATAATACTAATATTTTTAGGTATATTACTTTAGATTTTATTTAGTTAGAGTTCTGCATCTCTGTACAATATTAATACCATGGTTTCTGGTATTATTTCAAAGTTAAAATCTATTCGATAATGTTAGGTTACTTACTTACACTTTAATATTTCTTTCAACTTTAGCAATTATCTTGAAAAGGCTTCATAATAAACTAGATGGTTGTAAAACAAAGAATTGATACTAGGGAGGTCGTAGATTATCAGCGGTTGCAGTTTATTTAGATAAATAATTGCAACATAATTATAAGAAATACTTGTATGTCTGCCGATCAATACGAGACGATTAAAATACGTAAGCAGTAAATTTGGTTTCAGATTGTCTACTCGTCATCATACAACAAAATATAATAAATCTTTACAAGCATGAATTAAGCAATGTATAAATTAGATATTAACCGAAACACAGATAAAAAAAATTGAAAGCGAAGCCGGTTCTCGTAGCTAGTGTCGCTTCTATCGTCTATGCCCTCAGCTACTCTTTGCCCGGTGGCTATCCGTACGCAGAGCGACCGTAGCAACATTCGACACACAGGCTCGGTTGAGAACGGTCAAGCCACTGCACGAAGAATGCGTGCCCTCATCTTCGCCGCCGCCCTGGCGGTTGCCGCTGCCAACACACCAGCACCAGTATCGAAGGTCGTCTGCTACTATGACAGCAAGAGCTACGTCAGAGAATGTAAGTGTGCTGAGCGCTTTCATACCACTGTCAGTAGTAAAGTATTCTTAGCGAATTTCTTCGTTATCCGAACCGGTTCCCGAAATATTTTTATTGTTCTAACGTTCGTTGAAGTTTCTAGAATGATTTTTAGATATAATAGTTTACGATGTTGCCGAAAATATGTTTGTTAACTTGCAAGTAATAGCCGTGTATTTACTCATAGTAACGCAAGCGCACGCAAATAGCGATAGGAAATCAATCACGCTGTAAATCTGATGTGACGGAAACCCGTACAGTCTTTATTTAACCATTTCAGTTATAAACAATAATTAAAATTTTGTTACTAGCTTTTCATATTCATAGAAAGTTCTGGATGAAGTAATGAAATAATGAGTTCGTCATTATTAATAAATTATTTCAAAGAAAGGAGATAAAAATAGTTAAGATGTTATTAACTAAAATTAAATCTCAGTTTTGCTTTTAAATAGCAATTATTTTTACATTTTAGAACTATTTATTACATCAATATAGTATTGGTCATTGCAAAATTTGGCAATAGAGATAAAAATTATTTGACAATGATCAAAATAAAATTTACAAAAACAAATTTAGAGGGAAATATCAAGTTACCAGTCGGCTTTTACCGTTAAAATTTTCATTTTAATTCAAATTTGACGGCACATTTCGCGCGTAAGATTAGATCAAGTTTAAATTTCTTCGGATAAGACCGTAACGTTAGGTTTTACCTAAGTCTGTTTTATTAAAAAGAATTATAACAGGTAGTGCATGTAATTTGCTTATTTCGTTACACAATGACCATACATGACGTTCTTAATAGAGCTATGTGTAAATTGTTTGCGTTAACATTGAATTCGCTTACATAACGTCTTTTGCTAACGTTAGCCTGGTTTAAGCATCTTTGTTTCGTAATGTGAATGCAAAATATATTTTTATTAGTTCATTCAACTAAGTAATTTCATGAGCGAACTTAATTTAAATTAAACCTTAAAGTTATAATATAATATAGTCATATTAGATAATCGTTATGTTTTGAAAATTTACGATAACGTCCCTCATAAACCAATTATATAATTTATCGATGCGAACTTAAAAACAGTGGAACTTTTGTAAATAATTTAAAGTAATAATCAAAAACGAGTAATTGTGTTTAGTTGTATTTAGGTAAATAAATATAGTTATATAGTAGGTAAATAAACCTTGTCACTTCACAAATAAAGTGTATATATATATATATCAATAACACGTTTTTGTGTGCTATTGAGTACGACTTGGTAATACAAAAAACAAACTGTAACATCAACTATCTTCAAGTGAAAGACCCGTCAAAATCGGAACAGCTATTCCAGAGATTAACAGACAGATACAAAAATGCTGTTTGGTTACATGTGTTTATTAAAATATATGAATTATATATCACAATGTTATAATTTAAAAACGGTAGTTTTAAAGTTACAAACATACACTATTTGTAACTAAATTTATTTCTATAGATATTTTCCATGACGTTAAAATCATTTTTACTAATGTAAATACATATCTAGTGGTAAATTGAAGAGAAAATGTCGTATGATTTCAGTCTTGTTATTTATTAATCTGTTTCTAAACGTTAAGTTCGTCAATTACAATCCTTCTAAAACAGTATAATAAACCATACATATTTTTAATACTGCTTATATTGCTTAAATTAATCATAGGATCGAAGAAGGCTATTTCGGATTTTGTAGAAAGGAATTTCTCATACACGTATAAAGCCTTGCCAGATTTTCAGAAGAGTAACATAGTAAATTAATATTACTTCAGTCATGATATTAAACAGATTTTCTAATTCTGCTGTTTAAGCTAGTTTGGCTACATGTATATTTACTTTTATTCACTTTTTAGCAGTTTGTGTCTAATTAAATTTAACTACTTTTCGGTTCCTCTATGGAAATTGTTCATGATTCATAGTTTTTTTGTTGAGCGGAATGGCAAGAAGCCGTTGACAAAACAAACGAAAAGAATTGAAGGTAAACTAATAATAAAAATCAATGCGAACTCGTTTGACATTGTGCGAAGCGATATGCAAACAAGTTTTTTACATCTCATACCTACTTCTTAGAAGTACCAACCGTTGTAAATATTAAGATTTTATACGTGGAATACAATATATGGAATTCACAAAATGGAGGTTAATGTACGTTCAATACTAATAGTTGTTTGTCAGAATTTAATATCAAATTGGTTTAATACTACTAATTAAATTGTTATTCCAGACTACTAATTACCAATATCTTTAATACAATTTAGATGACCGTCGAGCGACTCTTAGGTCTTATTTTTACGGTACCAAGACGCGATTTTTTGGAAAAGTTATAATTAGAAATTTAAAAATAAAATTTTACTTTCTCATTTATTTGTTTTACAAAATTTAGGCTAGACTTTATCATTTTACGTTTACTATGGTGAAGTTATATATAACTCAAGATTACCTTACTTGTGTTGTAATCTAGAAATATAACTGAACGAAACTAAACAGTTTAGATTATTAAGGACAAGAGGCTTTGAATTATCGTAAAGTTTGATACAATTATCAAACTTCGTTCGTTAACAAAATTTGAGACAATCTTTGAGGCATTAAATTATAGGTAACATATGAGACCAATAAAATGTTTATTGCTATACGCAAACGTTCTCCACAGCTGTAATCATTACGCCACATTACCTTCGAACTCAACCGCGGATGAGGTCAGCCGAGATTTATATATTTTTTTCCTTAGCAATTACAATTTCATCCCAATTTAGAATTGTTCGCCTTGACCCTGTCTGTGAAGTTTTTATGTTCGGCCAAACTAATGTGTACAGATACAAATTTTTGGGTATAATTTTAGTTATTACCTATATAAAAATATATTTTTATGAATGGTAACTTTTGATAAATAAACCGAGAACCGATTTAAAAATTTATAACATATTAAAGATTTATAAACCACATGAATTAAACTGTTCATCGGAGATGTATATTAATAATTTTTGTATACAAATAACTGTGTCCCCTGCGTTTAAGTATATATTATATGCTATAAATATATAGTTCCTATGAAAATTAAACGCTATATAACGTTCATTTAGGCCCCTGTCGTATAATATCACTATGCGTACAATAAGGACGGTAAGTGTTTAGCTTTCCTTTAGTAACATACTAAAATATTTATTAAATAGATGGATCCGTGTTATATCTATCAAATAGCTAATGTCTGTGAATATGACTTCATCCGCGTGGTAATTTAATCCAAATACGTATTTTTTTAATGGCCTAAGTTGCTTTCAGTTACATCGACTATCTTACAGTGAAGCCCGTCAAAATCAGACTACCCATTCCCGAGAATGACGAGAAATAACAAACAGACAAAAATGGAATTCCCATGTCGTTTTGTTATATGTACAGGTCATAATATTTCATAATACGATGGACTCATTTTAAAATGGCTATTTTAATGGATTTATTCACATGTCATTTTATTTATGCGTCGGTATAACATGTAAAAGTCGGTCCCGGTTGTCAAGACCACCTTTGGCGTCGTTAGGCGTTATAGGAAGACCAGTGCCTCCAAATTTACGGACAACTAATTCATCTTCAGAACGAAGTTTACCCTTTGGGTTGCGGAGGTCAGAAGCCAGATTGCTCTGCGTAAAAACTGTTATCCTGGTAAATCTGGATGGATTAATGTCGACGCCATGATGACTTGGGAAAATGGCTAGGTGAAAGAATGGAAAATTCACATACATTATTCCTGTAACTTACTTTGTCATCACCATGACATCAGTGTCCGCAAACTTATATTAATTACGTGTAAAATGGAGTGCCTAACTTAAATTTTAATCGTAACTTTGTTTGATTAAGATAATTTTAATTGTTATTTACTGTTATTGACCTTAATGTGATAGTTAATCATCACGATGTTTATTAACTTATTACTAATACATAGAATGTTGATTACTTAGAAAAGCGATGACATTTGGTCTTTGTACATTCGGTGTCAACATAGAGATAAAAGAAGCAAACAGGTCCGCAAATGTTCTAGAACGTTCACGTTTATTTTAATTATCATTTAATATTTGCCTTAACTTGTTTGAGTATTATACTATAGCTTTATACTTGGGCCACTTTCTTATAATAATAACAGATATTTAAATTGTCTTAATATAACATTATGTTATTCGTGGCTTCCTTGTAGATTGAATAATTGCTTTATTTTTCGGTGTTTTAAAAAGTAAAATAAATTTTTAAAAGTTCTTTTTTTGTTTTAGTAATTGTTTTATTCATAGCGGGAAAAGTTGTAAAGCAATTTAAACAGTAAATCGTTGCTTTTAGATCTGACAAAATTTATCTTTAGTTATTGAAACAGGCAAGTCTTTACTTATTAGACCTAGATAGAAACATATCACTTTTGTGGCCAAATAAAACATTGACTTGATTGAACATTTCACAGAGATGTTAATCAATGAGCAACAATCCGCTAATACGTATAACACTTCGTTGCTCTATAGTTAAGTCAAATTATTCTTGGAAGTAATGTAGGCAAAGTAACCCATAGCAACGAAGCGAATCGTACGTATGGGCTTCTCAATTGACAACTGTCACTCAGTGGTTGACATCCCGTTGACAAATCATGAATAATAACGTTAGTTGTATGACGCCGCTGCGTTTCCATGGATTACTTCGTTTCATCATTATCATCATCAGCCTGTGATAGTCCACTACTGGATATAGGTTTCCCCTAATACACCTTTATCCATTAGGGGTTTTAGAGCGTATCCCACCACGCTGGTCCAATGCGATATGGTGGGTGGACCGACTTTTTACATGCCCATTCGACGAAGGGATCATCTTACTTTTCAGACAATTGGGTGATCAGCTCAAATGGCCCTAACCAACTAGGAAACAACAATGAGTTAGTCCCCGCAGAATTCGAACTCACGACCTCCAGTTTCTAAAGCACACGCCATACCACTAGGCTACGGTGGCAGTTTTACTTTGTTTACTATAAATAATTTAAACAATAGGTTTTAGTTTATTATTTGTTTTATCATTTATGTTTTATTTGCTGATTGGTTTCGGTGTAGGTAACTTTCAGTTAGTTGATTTATTTATTTATTAATAATTAAAAATAACAAAACTATACGACTATGCTTTGCATGTTATGAACAACTTGAATGGCTTTATCCTTGAACCTGACTCTGAAGCCGGTAATTGCGAGTACGATACCCACTGGAAGGATATATCTAATGCGTGGTAATAAAAATAATATGGCTTATTATGTGTAACCTTATTTACAAAAGAAACCTATGTTTATATATCAAAAGCTGCCTTAAACCTCGCCCGGATGGCGTAACTACTCCGATATGATTTTTAACTAACTTACATTAATATTTTAAATAAAAAGAAATGACTAACTGTGACAGTGAGAAGTCAGTGTAAATCTAGATGGCTGGGGATCATATTTTTTAGTATGCTGGGGGTTTTCGGTCATAAAGAAGCCGCTAAAGTGGATTCGGGGATCTATTTATAAAAGAAAAAAAGAGGAAACAGAAAAGAAGTAATATAAATAGACTGATATGCAAAATAGGGTGTGAATGTAAGAAAAAAGTTAATAAGAAAATGAATTAGAGATTAAAAAAATTATTAAGTTGCTTTGGTAAGGATTTTTTGTGGTGGATTTTTAGTGGATTTTAGTGCCAGTATGATTTCAATCATCCTTTCAAAATTATTGAAAATAATTGAGTACAATATTATGTTGTATATTAAATAGATATAATTTAAATCAGCTAACTGTCTAGGGGATAGCGTAACAATGCACATAAAATCAAGTTTATAATATTTGTACAAACAATACATAACTGTCCACCAAAGCAGTACTCGATAATATTCTTTGAATGGAAAAATTAAAGGTTAAAAGTTATGGTAGGTTCAAAATAAACGCAATTTTCTGAGACTGTACAAGCATAATGCGAAAAATAATACCTTTTATAAATTAACGATGTGGTTTTAAGGTAATACGTGTTCCAGTTGCTCTTCTATGCTCAGAAGAATTAAATCGTGCAATTTTTAGAGTTGACTTTACCTCAAGAATAAGCGATTCTTGTGCCATCGTTTCCGTTCAAAACAACTATCAGTTCTAAGTGGTTAATTTAACGGAAACAAAGGAATATTCATTGCACGTGACTCTGAGAACGTTGCCCACGCCGTTAGACGTTCCTCGTTTGAAATAATTTATTTATGTAGGCGTATGTCGCGAGGGTCACAGTATTATGTTTTCAATGCGCAATAATATTACCTTAAGACCTAAAACAATATCTTATAAAAGGCAGTGCGTTTAGAACAAAGTTCAAGCAATTTCATATGTTATTGCTATAAAAGATATAAGAAAAAAGAATAAAGATGCGAAAACACGATCAAAAGGTTGCTCTGACTGAATGTTGTTCATAAGAAAAGCAGGGTAAAATATTCACGGTGTTAGGTCATCGTGGTATGTTACGCTTCTTTATCTAGTATTAATACTAACGTCGCACTCCGTAAGCCACACTGCTTTGCGGCAGAAATAGGCATCGTATCCTTACCTTGCAAAGCAGACAGATTAGAAATTTTCCCTGGAATCGCAACATTTGAAGCATAAGTTTTCTTTGCAAAGGCTTCAAAAATGATAATAATATATTTTAATTTTACCCATTAAAATTAAACTTACGCTAGTGTCCACCATTTATTTTTAAATGCAATCGTATAAAATGATAATAGTCGAGGGATGCATTTATCCAGCTCAAGCGCGCATGCTGCCGCTCGACTTGGACCCAGCGCTCTCTTTCTGCACCCACTTGGTCTACGGATATGCCGGCGTCCACCCGGACACCTACAAGATGGTGCCGCTCAACGAGAACCTGGATGTAGACCGCGCGCACGCCAACTACAGGGCGATCACGAACTTTAAGACCAAATACCCAGCCTTGAAGGTCCTCCTCTCCGTCGGTGGAGACGTTGACACGGAAGACCCTCAGAAATACAACTTGTTGGTAAGTCTCTCCATGTTCATATAACACTAAATATTGAAAATTTGATAGTTGACGATATACCTTATAGCATGTTATTAAATATCAAATTAGTGTCACCGATGAAAAGTTTGACAATTGCAACTTTTTTTATATAGCTGGAATCACCACAAGCCCGTACCGCATTCGTCAACTCCGGAGTACTCTTGGCTGAGCAGTACGGTTTCGACGGTATTGACCTGGCTTGGCAGTTCCCTAAGATTAAGCCAAAGAAAATCCGCTCTACCTGGGGTGAGTTGTATTAGTGTTAGTACTAAACTAATTATATATAAACGCATTTAAAAAATAAATATTTTTATCTTAAATAAATATTTCTTCTTGAACAAAAACCATAAATTTTTCCCAGCTAACAAAAAATAATTTGACAGATACCGATCGCAATTTATAAATTATAATTTAGTTTTCATCAAATTAAATACTGAATAATTGTTGGAAAGTATTTGAGAAAATGTACTAAACAATACATTTATCAGTAGTTACAATTCTCAAGGTTATTTTTTATGCGCAGGATCCATCTGGCACGGAATCAAGAAAACTTTCGCCACCACTCCCGTCGACGACAAAGAACCAGAGCATCGTGAAGGTTTTACTGCCCTTGTGCGTGAAATGAAACAGGCCCTTAGCCTGAAACCTAACATGCAGTTGGCTGTCACCATCCTACCTAACGTGAACTCAAGCAGTAAGTACCTATACATAAAACAACCGCATTTAGTGAGAATGACCGCATTATTATGAAATCGTTTCTTGTAACTTTGTCGCTTTTTTATATACAGTAATTTGAAATCCTTGAAAAAATTATATATGGAACTTCCATTGTACTATTTCTATTTTATTTCTATTCTACTTCCATCCACAACATTCCAATATAATATTAAAACAAAGCACTGTTTAAAAAGCAGAAAATGCAGTAAATCTATACAAAATATGTAAGAGAAAGTCTTTATTAGCGGTGACGCAATGGATTACATGTATAATTATTTACGCCACGTTATTTGCGCCATTCGCAGTCTACATCGACGTGCCCGCGATGATCAACTTGGTCGATTTCGTGAACTTGCAAACTTTCGACTACTATACACCAGAGAGGAACCCCAAGGAGGCAGACTACACCGCTCCAATCTACACACCACAGAACAGAAATGAACTTCTCAACGCCAACGCAGCTGTCAATTACTTGTAAGTTGCATGAAAGTAATAAGTACTACGTACAAGAGGAATGAGCTGTTGTCGCATTATTAAAACAGAGCGAGAGCTAGTAACTGTACCTTTTGTCCCTCTCGGGCGATGGTGACTATATTTAGATTTGATTTAAGGACAAATGTTACAAAATAATGCTTGTGTCAGGAGATCATTGCTTAAGATCGATTTTAATCGAAGATGCCAACGATAAACTTAGCCCTATGTGGCACTACACACTCTCGTTTTGCTTGTTTCTTGTACTTGTTGTACGTAGTATTTATGTACATAAAGTAATAATACTTTAATGATAAGTTGTATTTTAGTGTAGATAAGTGGTAAAGTTTAATAAAACATTACATTTTACGATACTCATATAACTAAGCTGTAATTTAACATCTTTTGCGACTTTATACAAATATATTAATTTGTTTACCACTTTAGGTATGTAAAAATTTTAAGTAGGTATGAGAGTATACAATAGTCCCACACTTAACTTTCCGCTCCCAACAGTATTTAATTCTCAAAGAAAGTCTTTACACGTATTTAAATAAATTGTAAAAATAAATAGTTAACTACCAATTACAATTACACAGATTTATGTAGAATTTAAGGTTTTGATAACTCGTTATTCTTTTTTAACCTATAGCACTCAAGCCGGCGCACCCTCGTACAAAGTCGTCGTTGGTATTGCCACCTTCGCACGCACCTGGAGCCTTGACTCTGATAGTGAGATTGCTGGCGTGCCTCCAATTCATGCCAATGGCCCCGGGGAAGCAGGTATAAACAATAACAGATATAAAAATTAAAATAAGTTTATAATCTCTTATATTTTCACAAATGCTGCACATAGTTTTTAAAAGACTTTACAAATTACATCGCCTTTGTTTTGCGTAAAAACTAATAATAAACTCAATAACATAATTACTATGTATACTTGTATACCTTATATCTTGTGACCAGAACGCTGCGATGTATTCAAATCGTCGAAAATATCGTTAAATGTTCGAACGCGATGAAATTTATTATTAGTATCTTAATAAATTATATTGTAAATCATATTTATTTTTAAAATGTACGTATTTTAAATTTTACATTTCATGCAACATATAGGAACATTGTGTTCCTATTAATTTCGTAGCAATAAAGTGAATTATCCTCTAATGCAACGTCAAGTCTTTGGCTCATCGTCTTCATTAATTGAAAGATTCGCTTGTTTCTTGCCACAAAAATAGTTCTTTAGTATTTAATTAATTATAATTACATTCGTTTAGAATTAGTTTAAAATAATTTAAATTTTTTTAACAGGTCCGTACACGAAAACCGAAGGTCTTCTGAGCTACCCCGAAGTTTGCGCCAAGTTGATTAACCCGAGCCACCAAAAGGGATGCACCCTTACATGAGGAAAGTGACTGACCCCAGCAAACGTTTTGGTATGTAGCCCGTCTCTCAATGCTTTAGTGGTTACGTAATTAGGAATCAGCAGATGCTTTTGAATTTTCAGAAAAGCGCTTAAGCAAGGACGCTGATTTGTCTAATATTTTTGGTTGGTACTGTATTATAGCTCGCTTATGGCTATTGGTTTATTTAATAGCATATTGATAATATCGTATAACGTGCAATACACTAGCCCTGCAAGCCCTTTACCTTTCCTTTCCTTCATTATAACAGCCTTTAGCAGTATGCTTATTCATAACTTTATGCGCAAATCTAAATTCTATAATGAGTTCGTTTTCTGCTTATTATGTAATAACGCTTTATAAGGCCTAAACCAACTTTTATATCCTTATCTATTTGTACCATACAGATCACATGTTTGTTGTTTCTTATTAAAACACACTGTTAAAAAATTTATAACTAATATACGGCTTAAGGCGTTTCGCTATATTCAATTATTATATTACCATTGTTTTTTATCTTAGGAACTTACGCTTTCCGTCTCCCTGACGGTGACAGCGAAGCTGGTCTCTGGGTGAGCTACGAAGATCCTGACACAGCTGGTCAAAAGGCTGCGTTTGTCAAGTAAGCGTATAAGTTTTTGATATTATTTCTTTATAAGTTTTTTTTAAGTACTAGGCCATTAGCCAATCCATAAATAAATCACAAAAACAGATATGCTAGTTAGTCATTTGGAAAAAAGAGAAGGCTGACAAAAGTGAGATATCACGCTGAAGGAGGTAAGATCTAGTTTTTACGGGTGGCCGCCTAGAGAAACACCATCGCGATGTTCCTTAACTCAGGTCCGAAGCAAAATAATAGCGTTTAATTTTTTTCTGGTTTAAACGTTACCGAAAAGGGTGTTATTACTGTGTAAAGATAACATGTATTAAGCAGATTTTTGATATCTTACGCTGTGGCGGAAAAGGTTTATCACTTACCACCACATGGACGTCCAACTCCCTTTAAAACAAAAAAAAATCAAGTTTGTATTCATAAAAACTTACCTCTGCACCCGACTGTCTTGTATAAATGTTTATATTAGTAACTGTATTATTATTATTGTACAGTGTAAAGATGAAAGTGAAAAATAACAAAATGATAGATGTAAATAGTAAAGGACTCTGCCTCCTTTTCTTCTTTTTTCTATTTCTCGTTTAATAATGAGTTATATTATATTCACTTTTCCTTTTCAGGTCTAGGAACTTGGGTGGAGTTTCTATAGCTGATCTCTCTATGGACGATTTCCGTGGTCTGTGTACTGGGGACAAATACCCGATACTTCGCGCCGCCAAATACCGTCTATAGATCGCTATTAATCTATTGTACAATAAGCTACATAATATTCAGCTGATTAAAATAGATTCGCGGCTTCGATGAAAAATATAGAGGGTTATAAGAAAAAAACATGCATATACTCTGTACGTAACTTTATACAACCAATTTATATTTTGCAGTGAGTTTTAAAAATCATCCCGATAATTGATTTAATATTATGATTATATTCAATAAAATATGCTATTTTATTAATTACTCTTGTTTTTTTCTTACCATGTCCTTTATTTACAAGTTTTCTTGAGTGTTCTAAATTTTTAGTGAATCAATTTACAAATTTAGTACTTTAATTATGACAGACACAATATAGTTAGTGAAAGAGATGAGTATAACCACTTTTTTTATTAATTCTATAAGGTTTAAAGACAATCAAAACAAATATCTCTGACAGAACTGATACATCATGTTATTTTCAGATTCAAAACTAACTGATCGTTACAGAACGTTCTTGAAAATTATATTTTGTATTAATAGTTTCTTCTGTAAACACATTCCTTTTACAATTCTTGATTAATAATAATTTTTATGTCGAAATTTTTTATTTTCTTTACTAGACTAATATTGAAAAATTGTTAAACAATTTTTCTTTGAGTGTTTAGGTTTTAACTCTAATAATCGACCGACTGTACATCAGTTTCCTTTGCAAAACATGATCTTCCACGTAGACTTATGCTTGTTGTTTCGGAACTTTCTGCTATCCAGATTTTCTGAATAAAATTTGTCGACATTTTCCTTTTCAACCGAAAGTTAAATTTTTCGATGGATGAACTTGATTAGTTTTGCTCGTAATTTGCAAGTACTAGACGTCCACATCAATACAAGATCGGTCTGACAATTCTGAATCAATTTGGCGTCCTATCCACGAATAATGCTTAACTTGACTTTGCTTATCGGCTGAAGTATTTTGTCATAATTCAGAAAACAGACGGAGCAACAATGTTAGAGTTTGTCCCAGAGGATCACGGACCACGATAATTACATTAGACTATAAGTAAAATTACGTTTATTTTAGATAAACCAATAACAACAGAGAAATGTTGATTGTCCATATTTAACCACATACGAAGTACAATATCATTATAGAAAATTGTTTTTAAAAATATATTTAAAATACTTGTATTTATTGAAATGATAAAACATCATTATAGAAATTTTTCTTAAAAAATATTTTTAAATATGTTTTTAAATATTAATGGCAGTGTTTCCTTCAGTTGACTGTAAGCGATAGACATTTCAGTTCTGTTATTCTGACGTTATATTGACAGTTTGAATATAATCAAAATTTTCTCATCTTTGCTTTCTAATCATGAATATTCAAAGGTTAATGCTTTTACAAAACCGGTGCCGTTATTTGATTCCAAGAATAATTCTCACCACCCATACTGATACCTGCCCAGTGAATAAACAAGAGGCTTCACAGTCTACTAAAAAGCATACTAGATGTCCAAATGGAGATGTCCTACTAAAACGTTCACTTAAATCTGGCAAAGTTCGCTTCGGTTTTATGCCCGAAGAGTGGTTCGTATTCTTCTATCCAAAAACCGGTGTAACTGGCCCATACATTTTCGGCATTTTGTTAACTAATTATTTGCTGAGCAAGGAAATATATGTTATGGAGCACGAATATTACCTTGGACTTTCTGTACTAGTAATCACTTTGTACGGCACTAAAAAGTTAGGACCTATTTTAGCTGCAGGCTTAGACAAAGGGGTTGATGCAGTAGAAGCTGAGTTGAATGCTTCTAGGAGGAAAGAAGAGATGTACTACGAGAATATTGTAAAGGAGGCCAAAGATTCTCAATGGAGGGCAAAAGGGCAGAAGCTATTGATGGAGGCGAAGAAAGAAAACGTGGCAATGCAACTTGAAGCAACATTCAGAGAGAGGCAAATGCAAGTGTTTAAAGCCGTCAAACGTCGTCTAGATTATCACATGAATCGCCATCGGTTAGAGAACCGTATCCGTCAAAAATGGATCAAAATTTGGATTGTGGAAAATGTTATTAAATCTATCACACCTGATTTGGAGAAGAAAATTCTAGAAAGAGCAATAACAGACCTGAATGCCTTGGCATCACGTGGCAGTTAATCAAGTAGAAAATAATTTGCTTTTTTTAACTTTTATGTCCAGTCACAAATGCTGTTTATGTACACCATGAAATTGATTGCGTTACTGAAAATTATATTGCGATAAAGTAAATACGTAGTATGTGTACTTTAACAAGATTTTTAATTCTTTTCTATGTATCTTTAACTTTTTTAACAATTTGTAAAACCAAAACAAATGAAAGTTTTGTTTTCATGAAGACTACAAAAAAAACTTCTACTACAATGAAGTTAATAGGTTGGTATTCAAATGCAGTCATTATAATTTTTTTTATTATGTTTCTTTATCAAATATTTATATGGCAAAAGATAAGATTAAAATAAAGATTTTTATTAAAACATTAAGTTAACCTTCTATGGACCGGTTCGTCAATACAAAAATAAATCTAATTAGTAAAATTTTAAAAGAATAAAGAAATTTAAATTTACTATTAATACGAAACAGGTAAGTTAACGACTTTTCAAACATAAAGAAGTCATTCAATTCGGATCGTATGTTTTTTTTAATATATGTTCTAGTGGTCGGATTTTGTTCATACTTTTTTGTAAGATAGATATTAGGTACTTATTGGTCCCATGTTTTTTAAATAATTTTGTGATAAATAGTTTAATAAATATTTGAGAACTAGAAAATAATACGGCACCAAAAATCACGCGTGCGATTAAATTACAAACGCTGCCAAAACCGTAAGAGATAGACATAATTGTACTACTTAAATTGGCCTGGGATAGCACATCTATGTTTTTAGAATGACGCACAAATGCTGTTACAAGTTGGTCATATTTTTTTTTAAATTCCACTTGCGTTAATTATAGATGTAATATCGTCTGATCCAAAAATATTATGCAAGATACAACCAGTGAGCCACGATTGCGACGACTCAGGTACACTGATCCCACAGTAAGTAATATCCCGCTTTATGTATGATCTTATCAAAATATCGTTTTAGTATTTTCTCGTAGTTTTATGATTGTATTCATGAAGTAAACGTTAGCCCAGCCAGTTTTGTTTCACAAACCTAACGTGAATTTTAGTTTATTTTACTTTGTTTCGTGGGCCGCGGGCTCATTGTGGTGAATCTCTGCGTCAAAATGTATTCATTGTTAATTAAAACTATATTCTTTACCAGTTTATTTTTTGCTCTTTTCTGCCAGTCAACTTTGGGGTGATGCCGAGATAAAAAGTGGAAATTAATCTAATTCGACTTGACGAACTGACACTCTTTTTTATTATTTATTATGTTAAATATACACCTGACTTACCTAAGTATATAAAAATAAAAGTTTTTTTTTCTATATCTTTTAATATTAAATCCTTTGGATATTTGCTGAAAGTCGTTTGGCCCCCGGTATTATCAGACTGAAAACATTTATATATATAAACATTTTGATAATTTTTTTTCCGACAGTTGCGTCAGTTCCGTCTTTGCACGTGCAAAAGCATATGCAAAGACGGGACTGGCATAGGTTATAATAGGGCGAATGACCATCTGGTCAAGCAACACCTTTTTGCGCAGAGATAGCTTGCTTTTTGGATTGATTAATGGGAAGAGGCGACCTAGGACGTAGGCCGCTCTGTTTCTGACCCGGTTGAGGTGTGGGCCGATGGTTAATGATTTAGTCTAACTGCCTTCGTAACCTAGTGGTTAGGGCGTGCGCTTTAGAAACCGGAGGTCGTGGATTCGAATCTTGCGGAGACTCAACAAATTTTAATTGTTGTTTCCTTGTTGGTTAGGGCAATTTGGGCCGATCACCCAATCGTCTGAAAACCACAACGAACCACAGTCTGACCAGCGTCGTGGAATACTATCGCCCACTAACCCCCTAATGGAGAAGATGTGCAGTAGGGGAGGCCTATGTCCAGCTGTGGACCAACACAGGCTGATGATGATGATGATGAATCTAAACAAACATCGAACAAATTAGCGCCTGCGTCAATTTAATATCAATATACATTTCAGTAAATTATTTTGATGTGGTTATATATATTTTTTAAAGTTACCCTGCGTGTTACATTGATTAACATATTTTAATTTGTATAGTTACTACTTTGATGTTAAATTTCAAGATTGCAAGGCGGCACTATTTGGAAAGTGCCCTTATAATGTAAACAAGTTTAATTCTTTAAAGGACTGCCATGACATGTGTCGCGGTGAGTTAAGTTCTGATTTATATGTATAAGAAATGGTTGGTTTGTATAATTATTCACAAGGATGATTGCAAAAACAAAAAGAAGTTTTGTATTTAATATTTGACTGCCTCCGTGGACTAGCGGTATTGGCCCTTGCTTTACAAACTGGAGGCCGTGTGTTCGAATTCCACAGGACAATTTCTGTTAACGTTGTTTTCTGCTCAAATAGGATTAGAATATTATAGGCCAGTAGAAGTGGCTAGGTGAAAAAAATCTAACTAAGGCATTCATATTACAAAAAAATGTTCTTTGCTGTTTTTAAAATTATTTTGTTAGGGTATAAATGCTTTATTACGTAATTTAACGCCCTTTTTTATTCCGTTTCTGCATTTCCTGATATAAGATGCTGGGTTAAAACCAATTGACACAAACATCACGAAAGAGGTTTATTGCAGACTGCAGCATGATTTTGGAGACTGTAACAGTTATCAGCCATTGTGAGTATTACGTGTATAAGGATTAAACTTTTAGATATTGGTTAAAACGTGCAATTGTAGACTATATTATATAATATAGGATATAGTATAATAATATAGTACTATGTATTAATTAGAACCTACTAAGCTATGACCAAAATGTAAGAGTTCAACATTCGGCTCTTTGTAAACTACTTCATTTTTCGTATAGTGCAAATCTGAAAGTTGTTCAGAATCAGTAACATATTCTTATAAACTGATTTTCAAACTAAGTTAACTTTCATAATATTTTTCAATGTATTACTATAAACGAATGTTCATAGTTACAAATCATCTTAAAAGTCCTGTTAATATTTGATCAATGATAGAAATCATAGCGCCAAACGAACAGTTTTTTTTGGTAGCAAGAATGCTTTCAGACTTAAGTCTTTGGTAAGCTTCACATTATAAAGAGTTTGCGGAAAGCTTTTTGCTAAAAATAAGGTACGTGAGTTTGACATTCTTTAGTGTCTCCTAAGGATCGTCTACGTTCAGTTTGCTAACCGGGATGCCGACGTTCTGGCGGCTGTTTTCATCGGTTGCTGGGGGCGGTGAGAATCGCCATGGAATGGTGTTTGTATGCTGCTAACCCTACTAGTGTGGTGTGTAAAGTTAGGTCATAGGACCTCCGTTGGGTCCGGCGTCTAGGTGACTCCTTTTTCGTCCGGATCGTGGAGGACGCTACGGACGATCAGCTTGCTAAATGCGTCCCGTACGCGTGCCAGCTAAGCGCAAATGGAGACCATATTTTCACTGAAACAATTGTGCAAGAAATAGCGCATTTAAACGCTTGTAACTTTTTCAGATTTCATAATTTTTATTTCATATTTTGTTCACTGTATTTTAAAGCGAAACTCAGTTAGCATGTATAAGCTTCATACTAAACAAGAAGTCATGTGAATTTAACTTTTTTTTTCTTTTTTATGGCATACGCAGGCAGACGAGCAATCGGGCCACCTGATGGGAAGTGATCACCGACGCCCATAGACATTAGCAATACCAGTGGTATCACCAACGCACTGCTTACCGTGAGACATAGGGTGTTAAGTCTCGTTTACCCAGTAAATACGCTGGCTACAGTGCCCTTCAAACCGGAACACAGTAGTGTTTTCACACTACTGCTTCGCAGAAATAGGCACCGCGGTGGTACCAACCCAGACGGTCTCCTATACAGGGAACAGGGTAAACAGGGGACCTACCACCGGTAAACAAAAACTTTATTTACTTTTTCATTTCATAATTATTTCTTTTATTTACGCGATTATATACATATCAAATCCACTATTTGGATTTTCGCGTTACTTAAAATATATTTATTCTGTTGGTATACCAACTTAGTCTGCCCGTGATCATGGATGCTGGAAAGAATCCGAA
Source organism: Lamproptera curius (assembly GCA_029286875.1). Classification (NCBI taxonomy): domain Eukaryota; kingdom Metazoa; phylum Arthropoda; class Insecta; order Lepidoptera; family Papilionidae; genus Lamproptera; species Lamproptera curius. Next base: position 1,575,048 of record JAGSMT010000097.1, on the reverse strand, counting down.
ACGTCGGGAATAAATATATTTTTAGTAACGCGAAAATCCGTAAATAGTGGATTTTCATTTCAGTTAAAATATAACATTTTAAAATTTAATGATAGATTTAAATAATTGTATTGTACACAGGTGGTTCTTCGACGTGACGACACGGACGTGTAGAGGCTTCTCATACAGTGGATGTGGTGGTAATAAGAACAGGTTCCCAACCAGTTACGAATGCGTGAAAATGTGTCGTGGCGTAGTAGGTAGTGAAAGAAAATAAACTAATTTTTCGGGTTTTAAACGTATTTGATTTGTTGAAACAATATTTCTAAATAACGGGGCAGTTCTGGTTTGGTTACCACTGTTCGTGTATTATGTAAAGATTTGCCTTAACCAGATTAGGATGAATTAGAAGACAGCGAATTTGTACCACTGTATCCTATTACTAAGTATAAAAATGCTAATATAAATATTTTATTTAAAAACATAAGGGTCCATGAAATCCCAGCGAAAAACTCATTCTTTTTGGAACACGTTTTAAAGACCGTCTAGGGTATATAAATAAAATGAGCCGTATTTAATAGTTATTTTAAGACGCTGAGCTTACTTGTTACCCCAGATCAATGCAGTATTGCGCGTAGTCGCTACGTCATTGCCATCACATCTCTTGACATCTAATTTATCCGTCGAATGTAACTATTATCTGATTAAGGTCAGATGTCAAGTGCATTACGTACAAGAACGAAATAAGATAATGAAATCACTTAAACAAAGTTACGCTTGGCAACGCAATAGTGTCGCTTAGCGATTAGATATCACAGACCGTACTGACCGTACTGAGTACTAACAACAACGCTTACCGTTTTACTGTTAGTTCATATAATTCATATCCCGTAAAAAGGCTGTTTAAAATGTTAAGTTTAAACGTTTACATAAAAATGAAAAACTCACATCTGAAAAAAACCTTTTTAGTTGACCGGGATTCTGAGTAATATGATAAATAAATATGTAATGTACGTTTTTTAAGTTATAAGAAAAATATATGTTAACTTGTCTTTACGTAGGGTTTTTTTTTACATAATTCTTTACATGGTTGGATTGCGGCCAAATCATGGCAATTCGACGTGACTTTGATCGTTAATTTGATAAATATTGAATCTCAAAAGTTTAGGTCTAAACTAAACCTTGCATAAACAAAATCTTGCTTAAAATTAAACTTCTTTCGTCCTTGCTCACCTACTCCTTGCATAAATACTCTAGAGTTCGTTTTCGATATCTAAAAATATATAATAACAGTAAATGTATAAAAAAAAACTCTGAAGTCGAGCTTATAGTTTGATGTACCATAAAGACCCAACTCTGAGCAATGTTGATTTTGAATGCGACTGATGGGCAAATGGATGTTATAACTGAAGTCGTGTCTTTAGCAGTAATAAAAAAAAACTCAGTGTCAAACTTGGACTGGCATCAAAATCTTACTGGTTAAATATAGCGCGGTAAATGACCAATTAGAAAGTTTTGAGTTAAGGCGTCATTGGAGTTTAACATTTCACTTCTTCTTCATTTTGTTTTTGTATATACTATTTATTTAGCCCTAGTAATTACAGTTAATGAATAATCATCAGCAGCAGAAAAAGGCGTCGTTATGGTACGATACGAACTGTTGTGGATGATTTAAAACTATAATGATATTATCAAAGCCTACATATAATATATATATATATATATATATATATATATATATATATATATATATATATATATAAAATATAATATATATAATATATAATATAATATAATATATATATATATATAATATAATATATATAATATAATATAATACAATATAATACGAGGGCCGATCTATTTTAGAGATCAGAAAACTATGTAGAAGATATTATATTGCATAAATGTACACGAACACAGTTTCTTCATTCACTCTCATAGTCTGATGGGACCGATAACTGACATGGCTGTATTTAAGCCTCTTTGTAAATATAGAACAAAAGAAATTAACACAATTATTTTCATAAGATGTTTAAACTTTAAACTTGGTTTTATGATTTCAAAATTAGAAAAATATATAGTCTAATCAGCTGTAAATTTTTTACAGTATTATATATCAGTAAAAAACGCACGTTATATTTGATATCTAAATAAATAGATTTGTAGATATCCTATAAAGTTATTAAAAAGTAATGTAATGAGATTTGATTCAAAATTACAAACTGATAAAAAAGGCTTTAAAACCATAATATTTTGGTTTGATCTTATCTCTGAAAGTTAAATTTTAAGCTTAGAGTTTTAATAAATAGTTACAATTACTAACTGCCTAATTTTGTTTCAATGAATCTCCGTAAAAGTTTTCAGACAAAATTACTTTAACGAGTTCCATAACTTATAACAGGCTCTTTTGTCTTCGCTCGGGATCATTAAGTTTTTTTACGAGGTATTCTAAACTTTTTAAATTAGTAGTAAATATTTTTATAGGAAAGACTTAGTACCTTTATTAGGTTTTATGTTTTTTAAAAATTAGTACCAATAATTGTGAAGCTAATTAAATAAGTATAACAGCAAGAATTAAAGCAAACTTCGGGAAATTATGGAGCAAAACACTGCAGTTTTCTCTTCTCGCGCAACGCGATGAAGAAGCGAAGAAGTAATAGAAAATAATAACGTAAAAATGTATATCATATAAAAATGAAGTCGTTCGTATGTTTGTTTTGCGGATTCTATAAGGAAGTACATTAAATATTACATTTTCGAAAATTAATATTTGGAATAACATTTCAACTTATGACAAACGAAATTTGTAAATTATTGATGCAATATGCATACTAATAGTCCTAACCAGTATATGATAGGCTTAACCTTTACCATTATTCGTCTCTTCGGGTAGGGCTTCCAGTGATATGAGTACTTGTGTGTCTGTCGGCTCCTAATTAACTCTCTGTGGTAAATGAAGAGCGATATGACGTTAATGGGGCCTCATTAAACTCAATTTAACTAGTGGACGTTAAGTTCAATGATAACCGCCAACTATCGTGTGTGATATGTCGGTCTAAAGCACTCTCGAGCCTCCACGCTGAAACGCTATTCGCAATAACATTGAACATAACGATTATTTGACTGGGCTTGGTTTTGACATAAACATATTGAAATGTAATTGGTTATATACCGCCTTCGTGGCCTAGCGGTATTGGCCCTTGATTTATAAACTGAAGGTCGTGAGCTCGAATCCTCCAGGAAAATAACTTTGTGATGTCGTTGCTTTCTTATTGGCTGGGATAATACGGGCTGGTCACCGTTTCGACAAAAAGTAATATAAAGCTTTGGATGACCATGGAAAAGTCGGTCCCGATTGTCAGGACCATCTTTGGCGGTCGTTACAGCTAATTTATTACTTAGAATGGAATGTACTATTTGGATTATGAGGTGAAATGCCAATGGCTCTGAATCGACTAGACTTAGAGGGTAGTTATTGAAATGTGACCAAAAGTAATTAATATTCTACATTAAAAACTAGTTGTGGCTGTGTACTTCTCTCGTTAATGTTCATTTTAAGAATCATAACCCAGGGTTCTTATGATGAAATAAAACACACGTTTTTTTTTTTCAAAATATTAGGAAACAGCACATGCAGTAATAAATATTAAATGTCAAAAAGTTCAATGATACGCTAATTATTTATCAAATATAATCAATGAGTGAAGCCTATGTACAACATTTGACATTGATTTAGTCTGAAATGAATCTGCGTATATTACATTAGACCTCGAGAACTAATTTATGATTTATGGATTTAGCCGTTTGAAGTGAATTAACATTGTTAATACACTAGTTTTTTCGAAGTTCCTTGACTCTAACTTACATTAATTATGCATATTTAAAAAAAATACACCTTGTAAGATATTTGTTATCATTGGATTAACTTCGAAATATCTCTTCCTAAAGTCAATTAAGCGCACATTACAAAATGTTATTGTTTGAAAAGGATACAATATAAAATAAGAGTTGGTTTAATGGTCTCTAGCTTATAAGCTTTAAAAGTAACATGGATTTATTCTCACGAAGGTTGCATTACCATAAACGAGGCCGCCGAGTGAATATAAATGAAATAGGACATCACTGTGATATATTTTCACCTTCAGAAAATATACTGAACAAAATGAACTTCGATAATATCACGCGACGTTAAACGTTATTGTGATTTGAATGGTTTTCACTGAATTTACTTTTATCTATATTCTATTAATAACTGCCTCCGTAGCCTAGTGGTATTGGCGTTTGCTTTAGAAACCGGAGGTCGTGGGTTCGAATCCTGCGGGGACTCAACAAATTTTCGTTGTTGTTTCCTAGTTGGTTAGGACAATTTGGGCCGATCACCCAATTGTCTGAAAGTAAGATGATCCATGCGTCGGATGGGCATGTAAAAAGGCGGTCCACCCACAAACCCGCATTGGACCAGCGTGGTGGGATATGGTCCAAAACCCTAATGGATAGGGGTGTATTAGGGGAGGCCTATGTCCAGCAGTGGACTATCAAAGGCTGATGATGATGATGATGTTGATGATGATGATTCTATTAATAAATGATAATGTGAAATCGGCTAATCTTTATCAGCTAATAGCGGAAGATATAGTATAAATGTGTGTGTCTAAACTAAGAAAAACTTCCTTTTCCATTACTCTCTGTAGTAGTAGAATAGATAACCCGAGAGAGATCAGTACAACTGGAGGGAGGAGACGCATAAATTATCTTACTTTACAAGCAATTGGTTGATCTGCCCGCAAGCAGTAAGTACTCACAAGCAAGTAGTAAAAGCTAGTCGGCTACGGGAACAGTTAAACTAATAAATTATATCACCTCTTAAGCAATACTTGTGGAGTCGACTAGGCCTCGTGTTTTTTATTTTATTTTTTATAATGTTAAAAGAATGTTATAGGAATAGAGGTTATAGTTTAACGCATTGAGTTAAAAGCATTTCACCTGATAGATCCCTCCATACATGTGTGACAATGCGGTGAAATATTTGATAATTTAAGTTTGATATCCTTTTGACTGTAATTGTGCCATTTACGAAATTTTACGGTGCCAAGTACGAAAGTAATAAATTGGTTTACGCATTTAAATGCGTAATAATATTCGGCAGCATATTTGGATATTTCTCAAATCGCTATGACTACAAAAGGGCGAACGGCCCTGATCTTAATTTCATTCGATGTAGATTTATGTGAGCTTTACACGGTTTAGCTTTCACGCCCTCGAACATTTTGGGCCAGAAATAGAAGTCTTTTGAGATATTTCAGTTAAGGGCAAAGGATACTAAAATATATTTATACCATAAAACAAAATTATTTTATTAAATGTATAATTTTTCAAATAATTTAGTAATAACAGTTTATAATATTAATATATTTGCACCTCCCACTTTTATCTCTGCACTACCCCAAGGTCGACTGGCAGAAAATGCTGTAAAGACTATTGCATAAAAATAGTAAACAGATTTGAAATCAAGGTAAATATAAAATTATTATCGTTATCTGGATTAAACTTTAACATAATTTTTGAATATTTACAAAAACCTCTACATTGCCATCCGTCGAGTTAATTTAGATATTGCATTATTCTTCTTATTATCGTATTGTTGTTTCAAATCCTAACTAATTCATAGGAAATCAATACAAAAGAAAGCGGGTCATTAATAAGCTAACTGGTAATTATTTTATTTGGAGGAAACCAAAAAGTACAAATATAAGAAACAATTGAACTAAATTATATATTGTTCTGGTTCAAAAAAGTGTTTTGAGTTGCTGCTCCTCAAAATGAGTTCTAAAATCTGCGGAATGTGTGCATTTGTTTGGGAAGAATTGCCAAAAACATTGTGTTAACACACTAAAGAATTACACATGCAAGTAACAAAAAAATATATATAGACGACAAAGTGATGTTTCTTTTAATAATAAAAGTTCACAACGATACCTGCAGAAATAGCCTTAGCCTAAATTAAATTAGTCTTCTTATATACTCCCGTAGCGTAAACGGAGCCTCAATAGTGCTCGATATGCTGAGAATATTAGATAGGAATTTTACTTGAGTGAAAACGGAATTCGGAGTTCTATTGAGACATTATAGGGCCGCATTTCGTGAAGTCTGTCCCTCCGGTATGGGTTAATTAGCATCTATATTAAACACCAGAGTGCTACCATTATCATTTTAGTGGCGAACAGTTTTTTTCGATAATGGACTTTCGTAGTAGTTACGGGTCAAAGTTTTATGGCATAAAATGCGTAAGTAGAACAACATAATGCACGTGTACAGCACATAAAATGTTCTTATGACATCGATTAGAAAACTAGTAATATTTATTTAGATATTAAAATTCTACTTTTTTTATTACATAGCAAAATTATTTAAGTTATTTTCTATAAGTAAAGTGAAATTTTAAATTAAAGTAATATTGAGTTTACAGTAGATGGGGAAATGTGTTCATCTAACTTTGAATGGAAATTCTGTACGAAGTATGTAAAAGTAAAACTTTTCTCGTCGAGTCATCTTATGTTTTGATGGAAACTTTTCCTATTTAAACTACATTTCCACGTTTAGTTTCACGTTTTGCTACTCTCTTGCGTCTCTACTATGCTACAAATTTTCATAAGTATTATAATATTTAAACATATAATGTGTACAGCCCGTCGGGAGTAAGCTAAGAAGAATTCCGCTTGGTGAGTCTTGAGGTCTTTTAAAATATCTAGATATCGTAACCATGGTTTCATCGTAACAGGTTAGTGCTGTAATATTTAAGCCGATAGAGAAGACATGCCAAGTGGAATGCAACTAAAAGTAGAGTAGTATTTTTAGACTTTGAGGTGTTGGAAGAAACACCGCTAGCGCAAGTGTCTCGTGCAAATGCCAGGATCTCCTAGTGAACACGGCTTAATGGAAACGGATGCAAGAAAGTTCTTCTTGCCTTTTTCCCAATTTCTCAACGGAAAGGCTTCTAATCTATGTGGATTTAGCTGACAACAGTTTTTTTGCAGAGCAAATGGCGTCTGACCTCCAAAACCCAAAGGGTTAGCATCCTATAACAACTGTGTCCGCCCAACCGCATAGGACCAGCGTGGTGGGATGCGGTGCAAAAACCCCCTAATGGAGAAGACGTGCATTAGTCGAGGTCTATGTGCAGCAGTGGACTAACACCGGTTGATGATGAGGATGATTAACGGCTGCAAAAGATGATCTCGACAACCCGACATGATAGGCAGCGATGGTAGAGTCATGGAAGAGTTTTCAGTTCTTCGAATCAATTTCCAACACCGTTCCAAAACCACATTGACTTTTCGCCAGGATGACGCGTAATGGTGCTTTTTACCGGTAATGGACCGATATAATAATTTTTGTCCCACAAGGCTCATAGTCAGTTCGACAAATAAAAAATAGGGCTTGAATCACCTTTGGCGTTTCATGATGCGTTACGTTATGTTTGCCTCAATATATTATTATTTTTATTATGTAATATAGTATATACTTGCATTTTATATTTATGTTAAATACGATTTATTTTAATATTACTTTTGTAATTAAACGAACGTAGAAATCACTTATAAAACGTATTTATAGTATTTTGACTACAAAAGTAATTTTATGACAGACATAGTCAGAACAAACATACAAAATATAAATAATGAGCAGCAGAACAGTAAAATTATTAAGAATTCTTTCACGCACATTTTTAAGTAGAACTTTTTGAAAGGCTAATTTCATATAGAATGATTCCATCATGATTTCTTGTAGAATGTATCATATATTCCGGAGAAGTAGAGTTCTAATTTATAGGTCTGACTTTCAACATTAAATTTATTTGTACAAAACAGATCTTTATTTTCTCATCCCATTTCAAGTAAAACTTGTTTTTTTTACTTTAGTACCACAGACAACTTAAACATTACATTATTTTTATTATTATTAATGATAACTATTAAATGCCTCAAGTTCGACTTGATTTTACCCATCCAGTCGTATTACTTCCTGTTACGATAATTATTTTAAAACTTTAAGGATAATAAGCTAAACTCAGTCACAGTTTTTGAATACATTGACAGTCGGTTTAAAATTTGGACGCTGTGTAATACAAATTTTGTGCGATATTTGCCATTTTGCAGTGTGTTGTAATGAATAAATGACATTACTAATTTATCGTCCCGTGCGTGATAATTTGTTTACAATTTTAATTAGCAAACAAGCGTAGACGATAATTAGTGAGCCATTTGTGTATGTTTTAATGGAATTAGTGTTTACGTCACAAAGTAAAAGCTGAGGCAATTTAAAAGTAATTATTTACAGATAATCCGTACCAAAACCAATATAGTAATTGTGTTTGTCTTTCTTTACCGTCTAATCTATTGAACCGAATTCGATGAAATTGGGTACATACTCAGAATAGATTCTAAGAAATCACACAGGCTATTATTTATTGCATAAAAGTAAACTTAATTGAAGGGAATGAAAGTATATATATGGCAGTTCGTCTTTTTAATATAAATGATAAAATTTAGTGTCAGAAAGTACTTGAAACGAGCCAAAAATGTGTTTTTTTTAGAAATTTTGAAGTTTCAAACTGTACGGTGACAAAATAGGGTTTAACTGAAGATGCTAGTCAGTTTGGGAATTCTATCGTCGTCAAGCTTATTTCTCATTCATATTCGCAAAACATTTCTCTTATCATACGACGCGGACAAAGTCACGTGTCTGTTCTATATTTAAAAGAATTCATTTACGTAGGTAAATATTTTTGTCAAATTTGGTGTACCGGTGGTAGGTCCCCTGTTTACAGGAGACCGTCTGGGTGGGTACCTACCACCACGGTGCCTATTTCTGCCGCGAAGCAGTAGTGTGAAAACACTGCTGCGTTCCGGTTTGAAGGGCACCGTAGCCAGCGTATTTACTGGGTAAACAAGACTTAACACCCTAGTCTCACGGTAGGCAGCGCGTCGGCGATACCACTGGTATTGTCAACGTCTATGGGTGTCGGTGACCACTTCCCATCAGGTGGCCCGACTGCTCGTCTGCCTGCGTATGCCATAAAAAAAAAAAAAAAAAAATTCGTAATCCATTGTCGGGTTTTTAAATAAAGCCAATATAAATGCACTTAAACAAATTTGCTAAGCGGTTCCTCTAACCGTTTTTCCGTTGTAACAGATTATCTCGGCCCTTTTTTTGTATTCTAGTCACGGCTTGTGTACTCCATAATTTAACTTGGCTCCGATGTTTTCGCTCCACTTTATTTCCTGAGATTTCTCAAAGGATTTGTTTCGTTGCGGACGCGAAAAAATGTCAGCCGCGTTCATTAATTCAAAAAAGGGCTTCCGTGTCGTTTGTTATTATTTACATTTTATTGTTTTTGTAACTTAAACATGATGCATGAGTTATTTTTCTTTACGAAAAGTATAACGATACTTTTTTTAACGAAAAAAAAGGCCATATTTATTAATACAAACCCACCAATCTGCATTGGTCCAGCGTGGTGGGATACGGTCCAAAGACCCCTATTAATGGAAAAGGCGCGCACTAGGAGAGGCCTATGTCCAGCCTAACACAGGCTGATGATGATATATAAATACGTACGATTTCGACGTTACGATTTTCTGCTGTTGCGATGTTTGCAGATGTAAAGGACTTGAAACGAAGCTGTTTTACGAATTTTATCTGTTCAACATTTAGAAACTTATTTAAAAATAAAAACGCGGTCTGTACCGTTACCATGGACGTTGCAAAGGGACTTAATTGTAAGCTAAATAATCGCGTTGAAATCTGTAACGTAGGTTTATGAAATTATAATATTCGCGTGAATGTGAGATATTTTGATTAAACGGAATACGACACTACAATTAAAAACTTTCACAAGATTTTGTTTATTTTATAAAAAAGGTGTATTCCAGATATTATAAAATAACGCCAGTTTTAAGTTATTGATCTATATCTTCTTAGTAAGTATTATATATCAAACAAGAATAAATTCTAAATGAGCTACTTTAAGTATAAAAAGAAATAAAATGTAGTGAAGTGTGACATTTTTTTAAGTTGTAGTTGAAGTGAATTATGTAACTAATTGATGTTAATGTACATTACTATAGAATAGGTACATAGATATACATATACAATAGGTACATAGATAAGAAACGCCTAACGCGGAAAGCGTTCTATTTTATTATTTTGTTGCTACATTTTTAATATGCTTATTCCACACCAAACATATCTACTTGTATATTATTTACATATTACTTATATTTTAAAATATGGTTCTAGTTTATTAAATTTTATAATTGTGAAGAAGCATTACTTACTCTACTTAAATGAATTTAAAAGGAGGGCGCTATGGCGGTGTTGAATTAAGAGTTTAAAAAAATCTTTCTAAGTATTAAGTCAACACGCACTTGAGTCTTTTATTTTCTTTAAAATCGTTGGAGAAAAGTAAATATTTGAGGCCGAGACTAGCGCCAGAAGATTTTTTATTTAAATACGAGCCTGTGTTCTCGAAAAATTTGTGGAAAAAGAATTTAAATATATTACTTTTATATGGATTGGTAGATTTTATTGGTATAAGTGTGTGATTTACGTTAGTAAGAGCTCGACAAAGCCTAAAGTAAGTAAATCATTTTTAAATTGCGAATTTTGAGTTAAATTATACCTTGCGCCTTTACATCTTTGAAAAAATAATTTAGAAATATTTAAGCCACAAAAGGAAAAAGATGACAGGAAATTTTGTCTACGTCACCTATCGTTCATTTTATCATTATTTATTTTATTTGCTTCTACCCCGTAGAAAAAAAAATTTGCGTTTTTAGTAAATGATAATGTTATAAGCCTTAAAAAACGTATATAAGGAAAAAAACGTTCAAAATACATATAGATTTTTTATGTGGAAACGCTATACACAAAATTAACACCAACATTTTTATGGATCATAATTAAGCTATCGGCCATGATCATTAAGTTATCGACCAAATTATTCAAATAGACTAGAAATGTCAACCAAAATAATCAACATAATAAAAAACTTAAATCTTTTACCGAAAATCATGCTTTCATGATGAATAATATTCACAATAATCTCAGATTTACTTCGTTCAAATTAAATGTTTCATCTACTTTAACATATATTCGTCTGGACATAATCGGATTAAAAAGGCAAATTGAACTGCAATTTTCTCTTTGTTGATAATTGAGAATTAAAAATAACTTATTTACATCGAGTCCAGTCGTATATGTGTAAAGTAATTATTTTATGTCGTATAGTGTTTGTACTTATTGACTTTCCAATTGATGATTTTGAAAGATCACGACGTTTAACTTAATCTGACAATAACATTAAAAATAATTTGTAAACCCAATCCTAAGAATATTATAAATGGATAAGTTTACATCCACCTGTTTGTTACTGTTTCAATCAACAAAGTGAAATATTAACAAAAACATATGATCGACTTCTTACAGAATATAACCATTTTCTGACAATGTGCCCTCTGCAAGAAACTGTCCAGCGCTTTCTCCCACCGCATCTTAAATGTCTAATATCTTTTAAGGTATTCGTTTTATCAAAATAATGCGTGAATGAGTGTGAATTTCAGAACTTATTTGGCTCTTGTATCTTTCTGAAGAAAAAAGAAGTCTAAAGCTCCAACTTTTTGGCGTCCTTACGTTTCTTATATCTTATTATACTACATAACTGCCTCCGTAGCCTTGTGGTATAGGCATGTGCCTTAGAAACTGGAGGTCGTGGGTTCGCATCTTGCGGGGACTCAACAAATTTTCATTGTTGTTTCCTAGTTGGTTAGGGCAATTTGGGCCGATTACCCAATTGTCTGAAAAGTAAGAAGATCCATGCGTCGGATGGGCGTGTAAAAAGTCGGTCCACCCGCCAACAGCGTGGTGGGATACGGTCTAAAATCCCCTAATGGATGGAGGTGTATTAGGGGAGGCCTATGTCCAGCAGTGGACTATCACAGGCTGATGATGATGATGATTATACAACATTAAAACAAACGGTTGTTCTTTCTTCTTCATAGCTAAAGTTTTCCTAAGTTGAAACATGAAGTAGACTCATGGGAAATATAGAATGTACACTATTGTGTCCCAGAACTACGTCTTCGAGCAAATATTCTTTGTGTTTGCAAAACATTCATATCTGGTTTTCAGAAGCATCTTTTATATTTTCTTGTAACAGGTGACGATTTAACGTACGGTAAAAAGAAAATACGCGTATTATTATGCAAAAGCAATGATATGTAGCAACACTTAATAGTACATATGTACTATATGTCGGCCGTAACTGTTAATTTGGTATTGACTATAATGATTTAAAAATAAATATTAAAAAAAGAGTTTCAAAGTACGGCATAGAAGTACTTTGCAAACTGTTGTTTATTTAATTATTTATTTGCTAATCCACAATAAATACAATATACTTTTACATAGGTAATTGCACATTATGGACCCGGTTTGGGCACGGCAAAAGTTAAATCTATTTCAATTTAATATACAACTTAATATAATTATAAATACCTAATTTATCCTTAACTACTCATATTTGTGGCGTTCTTTTGAATAGGCTTCCTATTTCATAATAAAATTTTATGTAATGAAAAAAAAATGGAATATATTGCGAAAAAAAATTGTAAACAATGAAAATAATATTTTCATGAAATATGATAGAAAATTTTAAATAACACCTTCTGTATTGCCTTTAACTAAATTCAATAAAAAAAAATATAAATGAATTTTGTTATTGCATTGAAACAGAGTTTTGGTGTTTATTATATGGGATGTATTCTTAAACATTCAAAAAAATTTAAAATGAAGTTTCATGACATGTTTTAACGATATCATAAAAATAAGTCAATAAACAAACTTAAGTACAACATTTAACAGTATACACAGGACAGGAGCGCTCGAGTGTAATTAGGGATACCTTCACAAATTGCTTTTAGCAAACTGTACAGCGTAGACGGTGATTCAATACTTTGTTGTGCTATGGAATATTAGTTAGGGAGTTGACTGAATTCAGGACATAGTTCAAAGAGCAAAAGGCACTGATAGAGTGCATCTCACCCGCCTCGAATCACGGAGTTCATTATACTTCAGAATAAGATTTAAATTTCTTTTAGGCAAATAATAATTGCTCGCTCTTTGCAAACATTAAGCGATATTTATCCAATGTTTTGCAAATTGCCTAGTTCAAGGGAATGGTAGCTTCCTTAGACATGTGGGACTGATGTTTACCTGTCTGGAAACATAACATCAGGAAATAGAAAAGATACAATAGAAAGAAAGCAACATATTGCTGGCGCTTATAGGTTCTTTACAGTTGCACCATATGGCGACAATTTCATTTTTTGCAACATATTCAAGATAAGCACGATAGTTCAGAAATATAACGATACATTACATTTACTTGAGATTTATAAGTGAAACTTTAAGAAAAAAAATATGAAAGACTTCTGACAGTTCTTACTTTTTTATATTATAATTCAAGTCTCGGTTAGGTGCATTAATTGCCACTGTGCATTCGAGCCAAGGCTTAGTATACAAGGTGAAGATAAATAAGCAAAGATCTTGTAGTGATTTTGTGTCTTTTGCAATAATTTTGAGTTGCGATTGAAGCAAACATATTTTTATAGAATAGATTGCTCTCGCCATCCATCGCGCTCCCCCATGATGCAAAGCTCGAGGCCTTAGTGAGTAGAGTTTTATTTTATTATCTGTATCTTCTCCTAAGAACACAGTGATAGGTCCGCCAATTCGTGTAATCGTCTCTAATAAAAGGTTCGTCCAGCTCAGTCTTGTAAAAACTTAATAAAGATGTAATATTTGTCTCAGCAATATGTGCTTTAACGAAACTCAGAGGTGGCTCAATGTTATCAGTGTTAATATCTTTCCAACTGTCTCTTAACTTTTTGAAAATTGGAATATCTGGGCTACTTGTAATTTGCTTTACCTTGGTTTCGAAAACAAATTTAAGCACCAATTAATAAATATGATGACAACAAGGAAAACGCAGCTATTCTCTTTCTAAAGTTTGCTCCAAAATAATACAAGCTCCACTGAACTGGCCAGTATTTGAAGCTGTTGCATCACAGCACATTATCTGTACTTTATCATGGAGGTTTCAGTCTAAGAGTGCAGTTAAAATGGCTTTTGCTTCATGTTTTCCAGAAGAACGCTCTAACTTTGGTACTGCAAGAAGCTGTCCTCTATCGTCAAATGAAGCAATAATTGGCAAGCGTTCTTCTTTTGAACTTCGTAAATCCTGGACTGTGACTACGTCAGGCAAATTATTCTGAAAGCCAGTTTTTATTGCTTTTGCCCTGGATTTTCTCGTCTGAGCACGAATTCGCTGAACGCGAGGATTAGTTATTAGGAAAATCATCGGTGTTCAGAACAAGTGCTTCTACAACCGCATGGAGAATTTAAACTGAGTCCCTTATGGTTAATTGACTACGATCTAAAGCTGCTACCAGTTTAGGAGTAATGAAACTTTTCGTGCCTTTTTTCAGGGTAAGGAATCTGAGTACTAAGTTCAGAGTTTGAAGTCTTTTCCATTATCCGAATACTCAAGAGATTCCATGCTATTTATCGAAAAAGAAGATGCAACAGACGATAACTCTCTATGTTTTATCATTTTTTCCTCTTCTTCCAACCGTCTTTGCCTAATTCGTTCTTCTTTCTCTGCCAATTTTTTGTCAATTCCACCTAAGCATCCCGGACGGCTTGGCTCTCTCTGTTTCCTTAAAAAAATGCTTGTCTTCATCTATCTTCATTAGATCAAAGGCATCAGCATGTGCATCATAATTATCAAGGTCTGTTGCAAAACCACTTTCAAGGGTCTTCAACGTCACCTGTGTTTTCTTACAGTTTTTTGCAGCTCCCTCCAAACATGATATAAATCAACAAGTTTCTTCACGCAGTTAGGAAATGCCTTCGTAGGAATTCTGGCTTTTTCCCCAAATATAATACACTCTCTCATCACAAGATTCGCACTTTCACTTACAGTCAGCTTGACTTCACGAAAATTGTAAAATAAAACGGTGAGAACTTGTCGATTAGTTGGTAATTTTGCACCATTTATCTGGTAGCTTAGCAGTCCGATAAAGTAAATATTTTGTTTATCACTTCGTAATCCCACAGACATCTTCACACAATAAACAACAACGCACTAATAATGTTAGAAATCACGTATGACATGACAATTGAACGCAGTAACAGCGCCCACGCAATTTGTGTGAACAAGTTAAAAACTCAAGTCGGCACGGGTTAATATTTATTTCTAGACTATATTAGGTCAGTACGAAAGTTTTTAGAAGGTATGCGTAAAAATATATCGAAATTGAAATATAAGAGACACCCTAATATTTAGTGTCGAAACACGATTCAAATCACATCAAGAAATGGAAGTCTCATCTTTTCTTGATGTGATTTATTTATATTTCAATAAACATTGTAGCTTCCCGTAAACTAATAACGTTCTTATAAAGCAGTTTTTGTGTAACATTAATAAATGACATAACATAAATTTCTTTGCCAAAAAGACCGATATGAAGTGAGATATGTGTGTATGATATGCATCATATCGACGTTACGCACCAGACATTTTACTAAAATCAATTTCTTTATGTATCATGTTACGATCCGATTACTTGGAAAAATAAATTGAACGGAAATTTTCGCCATTGTTAATAAGCGCGCGTGAGTACACAACAAAGCAGATTAAATTCATATTTATATTCGAATCACAGATATTGTTCCTATACAATATCATTTTCATTGTTTTATTATGGAGGTTATGATTTAAATGGTATTACGGTATACTATATTATTACGGCCAACTGCGTAGGAGACATATAATTTCACAGAGTGGTCCGTCTTCCTTCATTGTCATAGTCCGCTGCGACGAATAACCGACACGAGTTTTTACATTATTATTCGACGAATAAATTATCTTACATTACAGGCAACCAGGTGATTAGTTCGCATTGCCATAACCGACTAGAGACATTGTAACATTGTTGGAGTCATCAATCATCAGAATAGGTTAGAAGGCACTAACGTTTTTATTTAATGGTGCAATTGTAACCAAAATGTATGTTATATGTCATAATATCATATTTGGTTATTATTTGGGTTTTCTCCTGGTAGTATCGGCACTGCAGCTATCAGAATAAACTGTTTGTATTGCGGAATATTTAGATCTGGTTATTAAATTTATTTCGTTTTGAGTAATTATTTCCTTCAATGTTCAAAGTTTCGCTTGTAGGGTACTTATTTCTGGTACTTTGTTCAAATGAACTAGCCTGCCACTTAATAAATATATGTTTTTTTTTTTATTTCTTCTATTTTATTCGGAAAACTATAAAAAAAGTTTTTGGTAATAGAAGTCTTGACTACATTAGGAGGAATCAGTTTCCATTTGTTTGTTACAAAAGTTCCTTGGAGCTTCAACTCGAAGTAGACTCATGGGAAATATTTAATACTAAAGCTAGTTTCTTAGAATAACTCTGAATACCGCAGAGAGTGATATTGGAAATATATACTGACGTCAGGCTTTGTACGCTTCCTAGCATTTGTTTGAATTGAAAAGATGCTTATATAGTACTTATTCAGTACAATGTGCTAAATATATTCGACATATTTATATATTACGTTAGCAATATTTGTAAAAAATATAAATATTTAAGTGTTTTGCAGTTGTTTCATATTCAATGGCTATCACACCTCTTAGTTAATTAATTTGTACAAGCCTTATGACCATTCTCTTGTAGACATTAATCACTTTTGTTGCACAGGTTTTGTTTCTATGTTTTAATTTAATTTGTTTAGAAAATGTATGTTCTCGGTATTTATCTACCAGAATTGTTTTTATTAATTGTACACTTCTCTAACGTAGGGACATAAGCATGAAAAGATGAATGAGGTAAGTACAAAAGCGTTATTTTGTAATGTGAAATAAAATAACGCCGTCACTGTATTGTATTAGAAAACCATACAAGGATTCCCCTTCTGAGAACCCTTCTAGTATAAAATAATTTTCTATTATTAGGTGTCGCTAACAAAAGAATGATGAGTAGGAGGTTGTGCCAAGATCCTGCCCGATTTACCTGAGATTATAAGCTTATAAACACTATTTCCAAAAAACTATATCATCATATAGTATCAGAGCTATATCTGTGATTATTGAATTTAAAAAAATCTCCAAAATCTTCTATATCTTATGACATTTAAGGCTGTGTTAATAATTGTATCAAAAATTTGCTTTACTTTTACTTTTTTACTAACAAAACGAATACCGTGTTCTCAAGGAGTTAAAAAAGTGCACAAAGGAAGCGTGCTAGTTTGTAAATGAAAAGATATGGGAGCAGTTGGCGTCTATCTTGTCTCTATAAGTTTACGTGCCTTTTAGAAACAGTGAATGGGCTTTTTCTGATGGAAGTTTATTTACTGTCTTCTATTGCAGTGCCACTGCCTCCGTAGCCTAGTGGTATGGGCGTGTGCTTTAGAAACCGGAGGTCGTGGGTTCGAATCTCTGCGGGACGCAACAAATTTTCATTGTTGTTTCCTAGTTGGTTAGGGCAATTTGGGCCGATCACCCAATTGTCTGAAAAGTAAGATGATCCATGCGTCGGATGGGCATGTAAAAGTCGGTCCACCCACCAACCCCATTGGACCAGCGTGGTGGATATGAGTCCAAACCCCTAATGGATAGGGTGTATTAGGGGAGGCCTATGTCCAGCAGTGGACTAAAACAGGCTGATGATGTATTGCAGTGCCAATTTCGTAAGTCTTAAGAGCGTTAGCCATTTTTAAAGTAAACTCTGAAAACGTAGGTTACCACGATGATAAAAATTACTGTCAATATTTTACAAATAACATTGACAATTATTTGATAATTTTTGGGAAATATAACGCATGATGTGACAATAATGAGACTCACCGTACCCAGTGGACCTACATATATGGTGTCGGCCTTGTGAAAAACTACAAAAGTACTATAACCCCCTTACAAGATAGGAGCCAGATATGATATACGTTAAAAAAGTAACGTAACAGCTGAAAAACATGTTCGAAATTATTACCCTAAATACTGTACCACTTAGCTAAGTTATACAAAATAGTTATCCATATTAGATTTAAGAAAAGAACTCAAGTCATGTTCTTTGTTAAGAAAATTGTGTTAGAGCTTTGCAAAGAGAATTCCTTTTTCGTTCTAACTACTCGTTGCTCAGCTTATTACGTTAGGCGTTTAAGCTGAAGAATCGCGTGACAATGGTTTTATCTAATATAACATTTATATCTATTAAAATTTTAAAGTGATTCGCGACCTTTGTAAGACGTTACTCAGTGCTATGTTTAATATAATTATAATGTAAGACGTGGGGAGATAAATTAGTAATTCGAAGTCTAAATGTATGCCTTCTTCTTAACTCAGAAAAAGCTTATTAACATTTAAATAGCGCGGGTTAATATACTACTGAACGTAAGTAATACTACTGAACGTGGACTTGATTAAAGTTTTACATCAAGGCGTTGGTACTCAAGAAGTTCACTTGACATTTATATAAAGTATTATTCCTCTAATGCATTAAGATTATAACATGTGTTGATTTAGTGTTACAAAAAGACTTTATTTTAGCTTTATTTGAATTTTTTTCATATTAAGTGTTAAAACCATTAACCAGTTTTTTATGGACACTTAATTATAAGTCGTTATTTATTAATAAAATTTTTCAGTGCGCAGGACACTGTGATTTTGTTATCATGCGTAAACGAAGAATAGGTATAATGTAAACAAATAGAACTCGTCCCCTTGGCTTTTATGATGTTACTGTTTACATCATATTAATTTCTACACAAAATCTATCTTACTACGATAATGTTTCTCTGCTAAATCATTTGGATAATATTATTAAGTTATTGGGTTTCCGGTTAAGGTTAGGTTAGGGAAAAAATAACTTACGACTAATTTTATAAACTTGAAAATAAATAAATGAAAAAGGTGGCTATTTCGGGGGATAACTACCATCATATACATACACATCTATACATAGCAAATGGAAAGTAATTGGTTGCGAGTCAGCGTATATTATTGTTGCGGGGATACAACACAGATAGAATTATAAAGAAAAATAATATACCAGAAAAGCTAATAGAGCGTTTGCCATCCACAGGTAGATAACGGACGCCGAGTGCTCTATGCGCCTTTTCTTCGTACTCAAAACTTCTCAGCTGGAAGAAAGACTAAGATATGCTGTTTGCTACGTGCTGTCAGATTAGCGCGGTGATCCACCAATTAGAAAGCATTAAGTCAAGGCTTCATTAGAGTTAAGCATTTAATTTTTTTCGTGAATTCTGTCTTTTCAGCACTGGTAATCACAGTTACTGAAAAATCTAAGCAGCAGAACAAGGCATCGGCAGGTACAGTTAAAACTATAATAAAATCCTCCAAGCCAATTTCGACACGACAGCCGATTTTTATTAGAGATCAGACAACTATGTAGGAGATATTATATTTTATAAGTGTACGCGAACACAAGCTCTTCATTCACTCTCATAGTCATGATAGGACCAATAACCGACACGACCGTATTTAAGTCTCTATGTAAATACAGAGCTATGGAAATTAACTCAATTATTTTCATAAGATGCTTAAACTTTTAAACTTGATTTTATAATTTCAAAATTGGAAAAATATGTAGTCTAATCAGCTGTATTTTTTTTTACAGTATTACATGTATCTACATATAAACTAACGTAATAGCTGATATCTTAAAAAAAAATTGTAGATATCCAATAAAGAAATTAAAAAGTAAAGTAATGAGATTTAATTCAGAATTACAATCTGATAAAAAAGGTTTAGAACCATAATATTTTGGTTTGTTGTTATCACTGAAAGTTAAATTTTAAGCTATGAGTTTTAATAAATAGTTACAATTAGTAACTGCCAAATTTTGTTTCAAAGAATTCCGTAAAAGTTTTCACACAAAATTACTTTAACGAGTTCTATAACTTACAACAGGTTCTTTTGTCTTCGCATGGGATCATTAAGTTTTTTTACTGGGTATTCAAAAGTGTTTAAATTAGAAGCAATTATGTTTATACGGAAGAAGACCCTTATTAACTTTTACGTTTTGTTCAAAATTAGTATCAATAATTGTGGAGCTAATTAAATAAGTTTAACAGCAAGAATTGAAGCAAATTTGGGGAAATTACGGAGCAAAAATACTGTACTTTTTTCTCTTTTCTAAACTAACGTTTAAGCGAATAAGTAACAGAAAATAGAAAAACGTAAAAATGTATATTATATAAAAACGATATCGTTCGTACGTTTTTTTGCGGATTCTGTAAAGATCTTAGGTAAAATTTTAAATTTTTGAAGTACTTGAAATATTGCTGTTTCGTAAATTAATATTTGGAAACACATTTCAACACATGACTAAAAAACTGTAATTGATTAATGCAATTTTCATATAAATAGTCCTAACCAGTATTTTTTTTTTTTTTTCGGATGAACTCACGTTGGTGGAGTTAACCCTACAACCCGTCGGGTTCGAGGGCTGTGCAACTTTAAGTGTGCAAGGCTTCACCTCTATTCTGTGAGCTTAGCACCGGGGACCCTGAAGGGGACCTCAGCTCAGACCTGCCACTTTGTTATATGCCGTAAGCGTGCTTGATCGAGGGTGCCCACGAGGCCCGGCCTCGGCTCGATCAGCCGCTGGTCAGGTCCATGCCTATAGCCCGTTAGCAACACTTATCGAGGGTGCCCCGGTGGGCCGAACCTCGGCTCGATAGGTCGCTTTTGGACTAAGTTATTGAAGTTAATTTTTAACCCCCTATCTGGATGGCGAAAATCGGCCTGGAACGTGCCGATATCTACTGAACAGAGTGAACTGTTGCCCTCGAAGACGAGGGCGGTGTGCTTCGTCTCAGTGCTTTCACGTGCTAGTATGACAGTTGTTTCGTCGTCCGTGTCGAGTAGAACATGGCGCGCTCGCCTATGTTTTTGTTTTTCCGTAGCGAATTGATTGGTACGTAAGCGGCGGCGCTTCGTACCAATTCATTAGGATTTGCGAAGCCGAGTCAAAGTATCTGATGGATGCTTGTTTAAGGTACTCGCGGATTGTGGGCAATTCCAGATCCATGTGCAGGTCATGGTTGCGCAGATAATAAAGGCGCACCCGTGGCCCTGCGATGATCTGTTTCAGGACTTGAAGCTTGTCTATATGGGATCGTTTTGCATATGCAAAGACAGGACTGGCATAGTAGGATAGGACGTACTATCATCTTGTTAGCAGCACCTGTATTGCGCAGAGACAACTTGCTTTTGGGATTGATTAGGCAGAACAGGCGACCGAGGACAAGGCCGCTCTGTTTTGACCTGCGTTATGTGCGGGCCAAAGGATGGTGGTGGTCTAGGATTACCCGAGGTATTTGGTCTGGCTGACCCAAGGGATGGGGCAATCAAGGAGGCGGACATTTGAAGAAAGCATCGCTTTCGTTTCCGAGAAAAACAGAATGGCGCGCTTTTGGAAGGTTGATTTCGATCCTCCATTTCAGAACCAATCCCTAGGGTCTTGGCTGCGGATTGGAGTCTCTCGGATAAGCGGATAGGACATTGACCGGAAGTATAGATGCAGGTGTCATCTGCGAATAAGGCGGTGTTTACAGTTTTGAAGGATGGGATGTCGGTAGTGTAAAGGGTGAATAACACAGGGCCCAATACAGAGCCTTGAGGTACGCCGGCTAGGACCGGGTGTGGTTGCAACTAGGTGCCCTCGACGCGGTATCTGAACGTCCGATTCCGGAGAAAGTCTCGTATTATGAGTACGAGACGGTCGGGCACGCCGAGCTTATATAACTTGTATATAAGCCCTTCGTGCCACACTTTATCGAACGCTTTCGCCACGTCGAGAAAAAGTGCTCCTGTTATTTGACCCTGTGTCATTTTGGCTCGGATGTGTTCCGTAATACGATGAACTTGGTTGGTGCATGAGTGTTTGGCTCGAAAGCCGAATTGCACTGGAACAGGAAGCCCTCTCGAATTCATAAATTCGTGTAAGCGGGCTAGGATTAGGCGTTCATAGATCTTCCCAAAGCCTTTGAGGAGGCTAATGGGACGGTAGGAGGTAGGTTGGGAAGGTGGTTTGCCGGGTTTTAGGAACCCTATAACTTCAGCGTCCTTCCAAGTGTTTGGGAAAATACCCTTGGAAAGAGCTGCGTTATATATGAGGACGAGGAGGCTAATTAGGTGAGTCGGTAATATTTTTATTACGCGGTTTGTAATTCCATCGGTGCCGGGCTTTCCGTGGTTTAATGTTTTGATGATTGACTTGACTTCGCTTTCCGTTACCGGTGACGTTATATCGCGCGGAGATGTGGGTCAACCGGTCGACCTCGCTCTCTACCTTTCGAGGTGAGCGGCGTCGACCGGTTGAGTGCTACGTGCGATTGGGCCTCGAGGCTGTCGGCCAGGCATTCGGCTTTTTCCTCATCGAGAAACGCTAGAGGAGCATTGGGATCTTTAGGATTGTTGAGAGGCGGCATTGGAGCGAGTCCGACACCGCCTTTCAGGCTTTTAGGAAGTCGCCAGAAGGCGAGATGTGAGGGATGCATATTGCTTAGATCGTTATCCCACCGATCGTTCCTGAATTCAGCTATGCGCGTCTTGGACTGATGTTCAAGGGCGCGCAGCTGCCTTCGGTTACGCTCGGTCGGATACCAATCGTAGGCACGAATCGCCGCCCTCTTGCGTCGCAAGAGGTCCTTGATGTCGTTTGGCAAAGCCCAGCGGGGGTTATCCTCCACCGGGATTTGCCTCGAGGAAGCCTCGACGACACTTTGGACATGACTTGTGAGCGCATGAGCAGCGAGATTCGTGTCTTCAGCGCTATTTAGGACTGTAGGAATGGAGTCAAGGTGGGGTGAGCTAGTGCAGTCTAGCTGCGACTTCAGCTTGCGCCAGTCGAGGATGGTTTTAGTGGTGATGTTGGGTGAGTCAGGTGGTCCTAGTTTGAGGATAACTGGTCTATGGTCTGAAGTTAGGTCGTTGATGACCTCTATGCCTCTGAGAGCGAGGTTGACATTTTTGAGGAGGGCAATATCAAGCACATCCGGTCTGTGATTCACATTGTGAGGAAAGTGCGTTTGCATCAACGGAGCAACGACACTGAAATTAAGTGCTTCTGACAGAGCGTCTAATGACAAGCCTCGCGGGTTATTACTATGACTATTCCATCGGGTGTGCTTGCTATTGAAGTCGCCGGCCAAAATGACGGCGCACCCTAATGAGAATAGTTTCTGAAGTCAGGATTTCGCGAGTTGGGATGTTATTTTACACGAAATGTAAACCGAAGCGATTGTAATAGGCGCGTGCCCTGTCATTGCTAACCTACAGATCGAGGCTTCTACATGCTTAAGTGTCGACGGCGTTTCGATTGCTACGCAGTGCAGTGACTTTTTATAATAAATGAGAGTGCCGCCGTGTGCAGCGCCGGTCCTGTCATTTCTTATGATGTTATGATTAGCAATTTTCGGATCTCCTCTTCCGGGCTTTAGGAATGTCTCCTGCACAGTAGAATGTCCACGTCGTTTTCCTGGAGGAAGTTAGCTATTTCGGCCTTTTATAAGTCGCGAGGCCGTTTGCGTTAAAAGACTATATTTACTGCGCGTGGCTTTAGACGGCCGGGCCGTTCAAAACATTAATGGGTGTATTATCCATTATGTCCCGTAATAAGGTCTACCAATTGCCTATACTTGCGTAGTATGGCAAGACGGGCTCCGAAGTTTCCTATTGCGGCGTCGAATTCCGCGGTGAGACGATCGAGCTCTGCGAAGTCGATCTTTTGAGCTACTTGCTCTAAGCTGCTCCCAGCGCTGCCATTGCTATGGCTAGCGTACTGGGGCGCGCTACGCGGAGCGCTAGGTGGTGCGCGTGGTGCGGCGCTACGCGGAGCGCTCGGCGCGGTTTGCGGTGGTGGTTGCTGCCATACGGGCAGTGGGGCGCTACGCGGAGCGCTTGTTGGCATTTGCCACGCCGGAGCAGGTCGGAGTGGTGGGAAGGAAGCGAGGGATGGCACCTGGGGGCGCCTGGGTACGGATGGGGGTGGAGGCACCTTACGTTTGGGTGCTTTGGGGCACCCAAGGTAATTTGCCGTGTGGCCAGGGTTTTGGCAGTTAACGCATGCCGGCGGCTCAAAGGTGAGCAGGATGTCCTTGTCCCTAGGACGCGGACAGTCGGGGGTGCCGTGGTCGCCGAGACATTTGACGCAGCGAGGTCTAGCATGACAGTTACGGGCCGAGTGCCCGTACATTTGGCAGTTGTGACACTGCGCGGGGAGTCCGTTCGAGCGAGGTGCTTCGAAGGATATGCGAGTAATATCGCATATATGTCTGAGGTCGTACACTTTTTTGCCCTCTGGGGAGCGCTCTAAGGTCAGAAGGACCACATTGTACGGCTTTTTAGTTTTTGTGTTGTATAGCCGGATTGCAGAGTATATCGGTATACCCTGTTCTTTTATGAAATCTATGATGTCTTGTGTGGACATCTCCTTCGGCAGTCCTTTGACGACCGTCCGAAGGACGCGCTCATCCGGGAGCGCGTAGGTATGATAGTAGTAGTCGTTCTTTTGAAGATACGACGTAACATTACGGTGTGCTTCCACCGTTTCTAATTGCAACTTGATCCCCTGTAGGGAATCAGTTGCCGTGAACTTATATTTGTTTGAAAGTGCCGATCTTAGTTGGGCCCACTTCTCCTTGGATCGGATGTACAGCGGGGGCGGCTTTTTGTCTCTAGGCGAGACAGTTGGTGGTTGCCGTGAGGCGGCTGAAGTTGTAGGCTGTGAGGCAGCACTGGTTGATGGCCGTGAAGCGGCGGTTGTGGTTGGCTGTGAGGCAGCGCTTGTGGATGGCCGTGAGGCGGCGGTTTGGGTTGGCTGTGAGGCAGCACTTGTTGGCCGTGAGGCGGCGGAGGTGGCAGGCTGTGATGCAGCACTTGAGGTAGGCCGGGAAGCGGCTGAAAGGTCGTTGGCCGATGATTTCGGCGCTTTGACAGGTGGATCGGGTGATGATGGCGAGGACGCCGGGGGGGACCTATTCTTGCGCTTCTTGCGCGATTTGACCGGAAGGAAGCCTCCTGCGTCGCTGTCGTAGGCTTCGTTGGCCTCGACTTCTGTCTCGATATCCATTTCGGATTCGGACGACGGGGTTGGGGTTGATTCCTCGGATTGCTCCTCGGTCATTGTGTCGGAATCTTCCGACTGCTCCGACGCGGACGTTGTACTAGGAGTCGCGGCGAGCGATGATTTAGACTTAACAATTTTTCGCGATTTCGATTTTTTTGATGATCCGAAGCGGGCGTCGATGGCGGCGCGGATGGCGTCAATTGTGACGTGCGGGGGCTTATCATTATAATCATCGAAATTGAGGCCTAAGTCGGCTAGCGTATAGTCTAGCGTAGGCATTTTGGCTATTCGCGTGAATTTAATATGAAAAAATATCTATCATACAAGCACCCCCGGTGAAGCCGGGGGTTGTGTGCCCTACCCTCCCCGCCCCAGTGAGCAGGGAGGTGTAAAACCTGACGTAATTAAAAACTCTAGCGCTTTAGGAGCGCTGGGTGTCTCTACGCTGCTGCCTGGTGCGCAAGCGACGTAAAGTGACTCTAATAATCACCACGTGGTGGTGTGCGTGTAATTTAATTAAGAATCACGATGTGACGTGGCTTATATGAACAAACTAAGGTTAAAAGGGTCCCTACATCTCAACAGAAGGTGTCTGAACGCTGTAAAGGGGAAAATTAAATTGATAGGCAAAATCGAAACGACTCACCCGACCAGACGGCTACACAGCTTTTTGCGCTCAGGCGCGTACGCCTAACGCGTCGACACTTTACACCGGCACACACTAGCACTGTACACTGTCACTGCACGGCACGGCGAACACGGCGAACACGGAGTCTTCTTGCTTCTGCCCTGACGGCGTCAGGGGAGGCGTGCCACGGGTGGGCCAAGCGGACGGCGCAGGTAGCAGGGGATCGAGCGGGCTTGTCCGGTCGATCCGAAGCTTCTGAGCGCACTGTTTTGCCTAACCAGTATACGATAGGCGTAACCTTCAAAGTTATTCGTCTCTTCGGGTAGGGCTTCTAGTGATATGTGTACTTGTGTGTGGGTCCTCTCGGCTCCTAATTAACTCTCTGTGGTAAACGAAGAGCGATATGACGTTAATGGGGCCTCATTAAACTCAATTCAACTAGTGGACGTTAAGTTCAATGATAACCGCCAACTATCGTGTGTGATATGTCGCTCCAAAGCACTCTCAAACCTCCACGCTGAAACGCTCCCCGCAAGGATAACGATTATTCGAGTGGGCTTGGTTTTGACATAAACATTTTGAAATGTAATCAGTAATATACCGCCTTCATGGTCTAACGGTATTGGTCATTTATTTATAAACCGGAGGTAATGTGTTCGAATCCTGCAGAAAAATAACTTTGTGATGTCGTTGTTTTCTGGCTGGCTGGGATAATACTGGCAGATCACCGTTTGGACCAAAAAGGAAGATAAAGCTTCGAATGGCCATGTAAAAGTCGGTCCCGGTTGTCATGACCATCTTTGGCAGTCGTTACAGCGAATATGTAAGCTCGAATGCAATTTACCAATTTGGTTCTGTAGTTCAGGTGCCAATCGCTCTGCATAAAAACTATCAATCAGGTCTAGATGGAATAGTCGTGGACCTCAGGATAACTTGGAAAAATTGATAAAAGAATCAGAAATAATATAATAAAGTGTATTAAAGATCGACCATCTAAGCTTCCTGCACTTACCGCTTCCTACACTCCCGTGGTATTATTAAACGGATAACCAACTCAACCATGAACAAATTAGGTGAAATCCGTCACTTGTATAATTTTACTTTACCAGTTGATCAGCGTCTTATTGTTAGATTGGAAACAACAAAGAGACGTTGTTGCGTCTCCGCTGTATTCGCCACGACCACGACTTCTTATTTCTAAAGCCCATTTGACTAGACTTGCAGCTTAGAGGGCAGTTATTGAAATGTAATCAATAGTATGTAATATTCTAAATTTAAAACTAGTAGTGGTTGTGTACTTCTCCAGTTAATGTTCATTATATAGAGTAATAAGCTAGGGTGCTTATGTGATGAAATAAAACAAAACTTTTAATTTTTTACTATTGCTGAGAAATATTGAATGTAAAATTTCAAAAAGTCCAATGGAATAGATAGCTGTAGTTAAGTCTTATATTAAAAATGCTCTAATAATTTATCTCAAAAATATGACAAATCATTGAAACAACATTCGCAAAGTAGCCGGTGTGGTCTAGATGAGAATAGCAGAAGATCGGAAGCGGTGGTGTGCATTAGGGGAGGCCTATGTCCAGCGGTGGACTGACAAAGGCTGATGATGACGATGATGAATGAGAGAAACCTATGTACAACAGTTGATGTTTAGTCTGAAATAAATCTGCGTACATTACATTGGATCTCGAGAACTAATTTATGATGATATAAATTTATACAATATTTTTACAATATTCGTGGACTCGACTAGGCTTCGGGATTTTTATTTTATTTTTATAATAATAAAAAGTTATAGTAATTGAAAAGCTTTCCACCTTATACATCTTGCCCAATAAAAAATTCAGCCATAATACTAGTTTCTTCAGAGAAATCACATTAATGATTATACACTGCAATTTTGCTTCCTGTAAAAACTTACCACCATTACACGTCTTTATAATACCTATCTACCACATTTTTATCTATTTATATTATGAAAACGCGTCTATTTTGTTTTATCGTTTTTGGTGTGTTAGGATAATATGGGCTGAAAAATATTAATAATTGATGGGCACAAACAAAGTCTAAACAATCTTTGCTAGGTGTTATGGGACGACAGTGCCTTTTAATTTAAAAGAAACTAATCCATTTATTGAGTACAGTTTACCATTTGAATTATTGAGCTCTGATCTTTTCGTAAAAAGTAATGTAAACCCAATGATAACATGGAAAAATGGCTGGATAGAAGGATTTAATTTTATTACAAAAGACTTATTTAAGTTTATTATCCTTTTGAATGTAATTGTGCCAGATTTTACGATGTCCAGTACGAAAGTATTAAAATGGTTTACGCGTTTAAATGCGTAATGATTCTCGAGAGCCTATTTGGATATTTCTGAAATCGCTATCAGTACAAAGGGCGAACGGCCCCGAACTTAATTTCATTCGATGTTGATTTATGTGAGCTTTACACGACTTAGCTTTCATGCCCTCGAACATTTATACAACAGAAATAGAAGTCTTTTGATATGTTTCAGTTTAAGGCAAAGGATATATTTATGTGAGGTATACCTGACAATGATAATTATATATAGACAATTTTTCGAGTTAATTTACATATCGCATTATTATTCTTATTATCGTATTGTTGTTTCAAATCCCAATTAATTCATAGGAAATCCAAAAAATACAAAAGGAAGAGGTTCATTAATATGATAACTGGTAAATATTTTATTGGAGTATAACAACAAGTTCAAATATAAGAAACATTTGAACTAAATTATATATCAAATTATTATGTACTTGTTAAAAAAAGTGTTTTGAGTTGCTGTTCTTCAAAGAGAGCTCTATAATTAGTGAAATGTGTGCATTTGTTTGAGAATAATTACCATTAAAATTGTGTTAACACACTAAAGCATTTCATTAAAAATATTTATGCAAAGACCAAACAGAAAAAAAATGGAGACGACAGAGTATTTTTTCTTTTATTAAAAAAGTTCACAACGATACCTACAGACATTGCTTCTAATGAATCCACGTAGCATAAACGGCGCCTCAGTAGTGCTCAATATGCTGAGAATATTAGATAGGAATTTTACTTGAATGAAAACGGAATTCGGAGTTCTATCGAGACACTATAGGCGCGCATTTTATGCAGCCCGTCCCTTCAGTACGAGTTAATTAGCGTCTATATTAAACACAAGAATGCTGCCATTATGATTTTAGTGACGAACGGTTATTTTGATAATGGAATTTAGTAGTTACGGGTCATAGTTTTTGACATAAAATGCGTAAGTAGAACATCATACTGCACGTGTATAACACATGAAATGTTCTTATGACATCGATTAGAGAACTAGTAATAATTTTCTAATCGATGTCATAAGATAATTATTCAGATGTTAAAATTTTGCTATGTAATAAAAATTGAGTTATTGTGCTTTAAGTAAAGTGCAATTTTAAATCGAAGTAATATTGAGTTTACAGTAGATGGGAAATGTGTTTCATCTAACTTTAAATGGAAATTCTTTACAAGTATGTAAAAGTAAAACTTTTCTCGTCGAGTCATCTTATGTTTTGATGTAAACTTTTCTTATTTAAACTACATTTCCACGTTTAGTTTCACGTTTTGCTACTTTCTTGCGTCCCTACGATGCTGCAAATGTTTCTAAAGTATTATAATATTTTAACATATAATGTGTACGGCTCGTCGCGACGAAGCTAATATTAATTCCGCTGTTAAATCTTGAGGTCTTTTAAATCTAGATATCCTAACACCATGCTTTTATCGTCACAGGTTCGTTCTAGTCTGTGCTCAAGTATTTAAGCCGATAGAGAAGGCATGCCAACTGGAATGCGACTAAAAGTAGAGTAGTATTTTTAAACTTTCAGCTAGTGGTAGAAATTCCGCTGGTGCAAGTGTCTCGCGCAAAATTCTAGATCTCCTAGTCAACACGGTTTGATGGAAACGGATGCTAGAAAGTTCGTTTTGCCGTATTTAAAATTTTTCAAAGGTAGGGAGTCTAATCAATCTGGATTTAGCTGAATAACAGTTTTTACGCAGAGCAACCGGCATCTGACCTCCGAAACCCAAAGGATTAGGGATATTCTATAACGGCTGCCAAAATGATATTTACAAACCAACTTTTCATGTTACAAAGGTAAAAGCAGCGCTGGAAGAGTCGTGGAAGAGTGTTAAGTTCTTCGAATCAACTTTTAACACCCTTCTAAAAACCACATTCATTTATATATTTATTAACACTTCATGTACAGTTATATAGTACAATGGCGGACTTAATGCCAAAAGCATTCTTTGCCAGTCAACTATTGGGTGGTTCAGAGCAAGTTGAGTAGGTGTAGCCAAAAACGATTTATATTCAAGACCAAGAACGTTACACGTTAAATATAAGATTGTAATACATATACTACGATAACACATACATAACATACACAAAAAATATACATAAAACGACATACACTAATAAACAAATACATATAAAATTAATAAATAAGATGTTAATATTTATACTTTATGAATAATCATAGATAATAGATAATAAATCCTAGCTATTACTGCTGTAATTGTCTGATTAAGTAATCACTATTTTTAGCCATCCTGATTTCCAGAGGTAACTAATTTCACATGTAAACTGATTGCACGAAAAAGACGAGTGTATAAAGTCAGAACGGTGAATAGGGCATTGAAGCAGGCGATTACTTTGTAGTCACATTGACTTTACTTTACACATACTCTTTTACCGGTAATGGACCGATTTAATAATTTTTTTGCGCCCCAAGGCTCATAGTCATTTCCACAAATAAAAAAATAGGGCTAGGAATAATCACCTATTGGCGTTTTATGTTGTGTTACTTACCATATACTAAACGTTATATACTATATTGCATATTATTATTATGCAATATAGTATATATTGCGTTTTATATTTCGGTCAAATACCTTTGTTTTTAATAAGTAATTAACCGGTTTAAACTTTCGTGAGACATTGTACTGGAGATAGGCCGAACTCACTAGGTATTGTGATCAGTGCCAGACAGGAAGCGACCGTGAAATTATTCCATTCATCCTGATGAAGGACCTCCGACAGGTCTGAAACTAGTCGGCACCAACGCCGATTGCAACTGATATGAGTTTAGCCACTAATAAATGAATAATTGTAAGTAAGCTATAATTTAATCTTTTTAAATAAATAAAAAGCAGCGTAGAAAACAATAATAAAACGTACTTATAGTATTTTTAACTGCCTCCGTAGCCTAGTGGTATGGGCGGGTGATTTAGTAACCGGAGGTCGGGGGGTCGAATCCTGCGGGGACGCAACAAATTTTCATTGTTGTTTCCTAGTTGGTTAGGGTAATTTGGGCCGATCACCCAATTTTTCTGAAAAGTAAGATGATCGATGCGTCGGATGGGTGTGTAAAAAGTCGGTCTACCCACGAACCTGCATTGGACCAGAGTGGTGGGATACGGTCCAAAGCCCCCTAATGGATAGGAGTGTATTAGGGAGGCCTATGTCCAGCAGTGGACTAACAAAGGCTGATGATGTGTGTATGTGTGTGTGTATGTTGTACAAAACACTTTTTTATTTCCTCATCTGTTTTTTAAAGTAAGAATGAACTTATTTTGACTTTGGTGCTACATACAACTACATTATATATTTACAGAATTAAACGCTTTAAAGGATTTTACTTATCCAGTCGTATTTCTTCCTATTATGGTAAATATTTAGAAACTTTTAACTTAATAAGTTACACTCTGCCATAGTTTTTAAATACAAAAGGTCCCGAAATTTGAACGCTGACTGATACAAATTTCGTGCGATATTTGACATTTTGCATAGCGTGTTGTAATGAATAAATAAGATTGCAAATTTGTCGTTCCATGCTTGATAATTTGTTTACAATTTTAATCAGCAAACAAGCGTGGACAGTAATTAGTGAGCCGTTTGTGTATGTTTAATTACAATTAGTGTGTACGTAACAAACTAGAAGCTAAATCAATTTTAAAGTAATTATTTACAGTTAATCTATGCAAATATTATAAATTCAAAGTAACTCTGTTTGTCCGTCTTTACCGTCTAATCCATTGCACCGAACTCGATGAAATTTGGTAAATACTCAGAATAGATTCTAAGAAAGACATAGGCTATTAATTATTGCATAAAAGTAAGAGTGATTGAAGGGAATGAAAATATATATACGGAAGTTTGACTTTTTTACATAAAATTATGAAATTTAGTGTACTTGAAACGAGCCAAAAGTTTGTTTATTTGCAATTTTGAAGTTTCAAACTGTACGGTAATCAACTAAGGGGTTGAACTGAAGATGCTAGTCAATTTGGGAATCGAAAAATCACTTAAGTAGGTAATTTTTTTTTCCATATTTCAAAGTCCATTGTCGGGTTTCTAAATAAAGCCGATATAAATGCCCTTAAACAAATTTGCCAAACGGTTCCTCTAACCATTTTTCCGTTGTAACAGATTATCTCAGCCCCTATTTTTTGTATTCTAGTCACGGCTTGTGTACTCCATAATTTAACTTGGCTCCGATGTTTTCGCTCCACTTTATTCTCTGAGATTTCTCAAAGGATTTGTTTCGTTGCGAACGCGAAAAAATGTCAGCCGCGTTCATTAATTTACAAAAAGCCTTCCGTGTCGTTTGTTATTATTTACTCTTGATTGCTTTTGTAACTTAAAAAAAATACTGTGTTATTTTTCTTAACAAAAAGTGTAACGATACTTTTTTAACGGAAAA
Organism: Lamproptera curius; assembly: GCA_029286875.1. Taxonomy (NCBI): domain Eukaryota; kingdom Metazoa; phylum Arthropoda; class Insecta; order Lepidoptera; family Papilionidae; genus Lamproptera; species Lamproptera curius. Next base: position 1,542,459 of record JAGSMT010000097.1, on the reverse strand, counting down.
AAAGGGTATATTTATTAATACAAGCCCACCAACCCGCATCCGACCAGCGTGGTTGGATACGGTCCAAGGAACCCCCTAATAATGGAGAAGGCGTGCATTAGGAGAGGTCTATGTCCAGCAGGCTGATGATGGCGATGATGATATTTAAATACGTATGATTTTTTTCTACTGTTGCGATGTTTGCAGATGTAAAGGACTTAAAACCAAACTGGTTTAAGAATTTTTTCTTCGTGTCTATTCAACATTTAATACGTTTTGAAATAATAACAACGCAGTCTGTTCCGTTACCATGGACGTTGCAAAGTGATTCAATTGTAATCGAAGTTGTCTCGTTGAAATATGTAAGGTAGTTTTTTAAAATAATGTTGTATTCGCGTGAATGAAAGATATTTTAAATAAACCTAATACGAATTTATACATATTAAAATGTCTACTCACTTATTTAACTTTTTTTTCAATCAGCGTTTTTGTTCTGTAACACAATTATGTTTAAAGCTTCATATATTCATCCAGACTTATAACATGTAATTAACAAGTTGATTTGTTATACGATATACCTCACCCTTAATGACATTAAAAGCTTGCGAATACTACTTAATATATGAAATAACTTTACATATGGAATTGTTAAATATAATATAATAACTATTGAATTCCACTTAAAAGATATTGGTAAGCAGGTATATTTTTAAACAACAACAAATTGTGATTGGGCTACTTCAAGTATGTAAAATAATAAAAGCTCGTGAATTGAGACAGTTTTTTTTTTATTATTTACATATGACACTATATACCAAATGAGACTAACATCGTTTGTATATGATGTTAGTGTCATTTGGTAAACAACATTTCATCTTCTTTGCAACGCCTAGACAAGAAAGCACATCAAGAAATTCAATAGGTACATAAATTAGAAACTCCCTTTTATAATTTTAGATAACAAAACATATTTACTTGCATATTACTTCGTGAGTGATAAACTGATTGTGTTGCGAGTTCCACCGTGTCGTGCCTTTACATTTGATATGTTTCGTACTACACTCCAAACATTACGTATATTCTACTTTGTTAAGAACAAGCATATTTTTGAATATATTTGTAGCTTTAACTAGCCGTCTACCCCGTGACCACGCCGCTGGAAAGTGTTCGAAACGTCGGGCATTTAAAATGTAAAATAAACGCGATAAAATCCGTAAAGTAATTTTATTTAATAATGTATAATATTCGGCAACAATAGAAATAATTATATATTAATTAAATTGAAGAACAAATTATTTATAACTATAAATAATTTATTCGTCGGATAATGTTGAATCTCTCATGCGCCACTGTGAGTTTAAACAGTTACCAACTTTATTGGTCTTAAAAAGAATATTATTTTAAAATATGGATCTAATTTATAATATTTTATAATTTCTAATAAGCATTACTTACTCTATTTAAATGAATTTAAAAGGAGGGCGTTATGGCGGAGTTTGAAATTAAAGTTTTATAAAAAAATCTTTCTAAGTATTAAGTAAACCGGCACTTGAGTCTTTTATTCACTTTAAAATCGTTGGAGAGAGTAAAGTAAATATTTGAGGCCGAGACTAGCGCTAGAAGATTTTTTATTTAAATAAGAGCCTGCGTCCTCGGAAACTTTGTGGAAAAAGATATTAAATATATTACTTTTATATCAATTGGTAGATTTTATTGGTATAAGTGTGTGATTGACGTTCGTAAGAGCTCGACAAAGCCTAAAATAAGGAAATGATTTTTGAGCTGCGAATTTTGAGTTAAATTACACCTTGCGCCTTAACATTTTTGATCAAATTGGATACGAAAAAATAATACGGAAATATTTAAACCACAAAGAGGAACAAGATGACAGGAAATTTTGTCTGTGTCACCCATCGTTAATTTCATCATCATTCATTTTATTTGCTTCTACCATGTAGAAAAGAAAGCACTTGCGTTTTTATTAAATGATGGTGTTGTAAGCCTAAAAAACGTATATAAGAAAAAAAAGGTCCAATTACCTATACATTTTTTTATTAGTGGAAACGTCACACAAAATTAACACTTAAATTTTTATGGATCTTAATTAAGCTATCGGCCATGAACATTATGTTATCGACCAAAATAATACAAATTGACTAGAAATGTCAACCAAAATAATCAACATAATAAAAACTTAAATCTCTTACGGAAAGTCATGCTTTCATGATGGTTATTATTTACAATAATTTCAGAATTAGGTACTACTATGGAATACGAAAACTTTGTTTAAATTAAATGTTACATCTACTTTATGATTATGTCGAATATATGTTATATTCGTCTGAACATAATCAACAAATTGTACAGCAATTTTCTCTTAGTTGATAATTTAGAATTTAAAATTAGATTATAATACGTGTGGTATTAGAGCTTTTTGTAAATACATTAACTTTAATATAAAATGACACTATATGACTGAAAATGTACCCTATATAGATACGTATTGTATCCCAGAACTACATCTTCGAGTAAATATTTGTTTTTGTTAGCAAAACATTCATATCTGGTTTTCTGAAATATCTTATTTTATTCTCCTGTAACAGGTGACGCTACAACGTACCGTAGAAAGAAAATTCGCGTATTATTATGCAAAAGTACCAATATGTAGCGACACTTATTAGTACATATATGTCGGCCGTAACTGTTTAATTGGCATTGACTTTGATCATTGAAAAATAAATATTTGGGAAATAGTTTCAAAGTACTGAATAGAAGCCCTTAGCAAACTGTTGCGCTATAGTTTAGTCCAGCTTTTAATATACATGTATGAAGTTAATCTTAAAATTTATACAAAGCAATGCAATGCTTAAATCAGTACTACCATCGGAGATAATCGAAATCATATTGATCTATATTAAATGGACAATTTATTTAAGGTACTTTGTTGGATAAGCATTAATGTTGTATTTTTTAATCACTTCGTAAATAAGCCGTTTTTCCCGTGAAATGTAGAGGTTGGAACATGGTATTGTGGGTTATCATTAAACGATACACATATTCCATTGCGGACTATTTGTTGATTATTTCAAGGTGTACAATACTGTAGTACATTATTTTGATTTATTTTGTGGGGTTCAATTTTTATGGGTTTAAATTTTTTAAAGAAAACAAAAAACTTTTTTTTTAAAAGAAACTTCTTTAAATCCGTTGAGTACTTTTAAAGATGTACGCATACATAGGGACGGACATATCAAAAGCGATATTATTTTTAATATGTAGTGATGATGTGGAATAAGTACAATGCTATGTTATATCATTTCCATAGTGAATACTGAAGAAGACAAACATCTTATAAAATATTGGGCGACTGATGCTTTCTTATATTTCCTCATATTATTCGCTTTCTACGCGTTCGCATATTAATTGGAATTTAAGTAATTTGTGCATTTGTGCCAAGTATTGCATTGTCTATAATCACATCCGCAACTATTAGAGATTATTATCATAGCACTGTATTAATAGCACTTTAATAATTTTATATCAGGAATGGACATTATGTCATTTTAGAGAACACTCGTAGTGCTATGCCAAACCAATAGCTTCACTTTGCGCCACAATAAATCTGATATATCAAATAGATTATAATATATTTATTAGAGGTGTTAACACTACATCTACCAAACCAGTCATTTTGACTGGTTTTAGTAGGAAATTTACGTTTGAGAAAAAAAAGCTGGTATATCTAATGTTAATCACGCTGTCTTTTGTTTTAACGAAATTTTGATATATATTTGTGATGTTCTTTTGAATTGGTTTCCCATTGAATGGTAAAAATTTTATATGATGGTAAAAATGGAATATAAAACGAAAAAAATAAAAAAATATATAACAAGTGGACAACATTAATGCAATTTAACTAGGTAATGAGCAATGACGATAACATTATCATAAAATATGATAAGTTTGAAATAACAATTCCTATAGTGCCTTTCATCATCAGCCTGTGGACTATCACAGGCTAGACATAAGCCTCGCCTAATACACACACCCTATCCATAAGGGGATTTTGAACCGTATCGCAGAACGCTGGTCCAAAGCGTGTTGATGGGAAGACAGACTTTACATGCCCATCCGACGCATGGATCATCTTACTTTTCAGACAATTTGGTGATCGGCTCAAACTGCCCTAACCAACTAGGAAACAACAATGAAAATTTGTTGAGTCCCGCAGGATTCGAACCCACAAACTCTGGTTTCTAAAGCACATGCCCTTACCACTAGGCTACGGAGGCAGTTGCCTTTAACTGTACTAATTCAATAAAAATAAATGAAGTTTCTTATTGTATATGGGCAAAATTTTCACCGACTTAAAAAACGGAGGTAGGTCTCAATTGTCTGTAATTTTTACGTTTGGATATTTTTAATTTATTTGAAAGCTGGTGCTTCCTGTTTGGTCCTATAGCAATATGGACCAGTTTTGACTGTGGCATCCATGAAAAAACAGAATAAGTCTGAAATTTACAAATTGACTATGTGCTCAACAAATGGACAATTAATAGCTCAATATCACGCCAATCGATTTGAAGTTGGTTTGCTTTTTGTAAAAATTTAGTGTTTAATTATTTAGGATGTACCTTGACATGTAATAACGATGTCATGAAAATAAGTTAAGAACAAACATACGTACAACATTTTACAGTCTACACAGGACAGGAGAGCTTGAGTACAATTAGGGATACCTTTACAAATTGCTTTTAACAAACTCTGCAGCGTAGACGGTGATTCAATATTTTTGTGCTCTGGAATATTAGTTAAGGAGTTGACTAGAGACAGGACATAGTTCAAAGAGCAAAAGGCTCTGATAGAGTGCATCTCACCCGCCTTGATTCACGGTTCATTATACTTCAGAATAAGATTTAAATTTCTTTTAAGCAAATAATGATTGCTCTCTCTATGCAAACACAAAGCCATATTTATCCTATAATAACGCCATGCAAGTTACCTAGTTGGAGGGAAAGGTAGCTTCCATGCAAGTTACCTAGTTGGAGGGAAAAGTAGCTTCCATGCAAGTTACCTAGATAGAGGAAAGGTAGTTTCCATGCAAGTTACCTAGTTGGAGGAAAATGCTTCATGCAAGTTACCTAGTTGGAGGAAAGGTAGTTTCAATGCAAGTTACCTAGTTGGAGGGAAAAGGTGCTTCCATGCAAGTTACCTCTTTGGAGGAAAAGTAGCGTCTATGCAAGTTACCTAGATGGAGGGAAAGGTAGTTTCCATGCAAGTTACCTGGTTGGAGGAAAGGAAGCTCCATGCAAGTTACCTACTTGGAGGGAAGAAGAGTTTCAATGCAAGTTACCTAGTTGGAGGGAAAGGTAGCTTCCATGCAAGTTACCTAGTTGGTGGGAAAGGTAGCTTCCATGCAAGTTACCTAGTTGGAGGGAAAGGTAGCTTCCATGCAAGTTACCTAGTTGGAGGAAAAGTAGCTTCCATGCAAGTTACCTAGTTGGAGGGAAAGGTAGTTTCCATGCAAGTTACCTAGTTGGAGGGAAAGGTAGCTTCCATGCAAGTTACCTAGTTGGAGGGAAAGGTAGTTTCAATGCAAGTTACCTAGATAGAGGAAAGGTAGCTCCATGCAAGTTACCTAGTTGGAGGGAAAGGTAGCTTCCATGCAAGTTACCTAGTAGGAGCGAAAGGTAGCTTCCATGCAAGTTACCTAGTTGAAGAGAAAAGAAGCTTCTATGAAAGATACCTAGTTGGAGGGAAGTTAAGTGGCCGGTGTGAGCTGAATGAGAAGAGTTGAAGATCGGAAGCGATAGCGTGCATTAACGGAGGTCTATGTCCTCCAGTGGACTATCACAGGCATGATGATGATAATGAAATATAAGATCATAATAATAATACCAGCATTCAACAAATTTATAAATGAAATGAATGTTCAAAAGCTGATATATGAAAGAAGTAACACAGCATAAAGAGTGTTTGCAGCATGTTAATCAAGTTTATTAATTAAATTAACAAACAAATTATTAATAATTCGTCAGAAAATGTTGAATCTCTCATGCGCCACTGTAAGTTTAAAGACTTACCAGCTTTATAGGTACCTAAAAAAACTTTAAAGATGGATGATGATTTTATAATATTATAAAAGCGTTACTTAATCTACTTTAATGTTTTTAAAGGATGTTTGAATTAAGAGTTTTTTTAAATAAAATCTTTCTAAGTATTAAGTAAACAGGCACTTGAGTCTTTTATTCAGTTTAAAATCGTTGGAGAGAGTAAAGTAAATAATTGAGGCCGAGACTAGCGCTAGAAGATTTTTTATAAAAATAAGAGCCTGCGTCCTCGAAAAATTTGTGGAAAAAGAATCTAAATATATTACTTTATATCAATTGCTAGATTTTATTGGTGTTAGTGTGTGATTGACGTTCGTAAGAGCTCGTTTGCAAAGCCTAAAATAAACAAATCGTTTTTGAATTTAGAATTCTGAGTTAAATTACACCTTGCGTTTTACATCTTCGATCAAATTGGATACGAAAAAATAATACGAAAATATTTAAACCACAAAGTGGATAAAGATGACAGGAAATTTTGTCTTATTTGCTTTTGCTCTGTAGAAAAAAAAAAAGGATTTGCGTTTTAAATAAATGATGATGTTATAAGCCTAAAAAAACGTATATAAGGATAAAAAACGTTCAAAACACCTAATATTTTTTTTATTAGCGGTAACATTATAACAAAAAATTAACACCAACATTTGTAATAATTACGATATCGACCATTAAATTAATTTATCGACTAAAATTATACAAATTGACTAGACATGTCAACCAAAATAATCAACATAATAATACTTAAAGCTCTTACAGAAAATCATTGCTTCATGATGATTATTATTCACAATAATGTCAAAAGTAGTACTTTTGACATGATTGTAGTATTGAGTACGGAATACGAAAACTTTGTTGAAATTAAATGTTTCATCTACTTTATCGTATTAAAAAGGCAAATTGAACAGCAATTTACTCTTTGTTGACAATTGAGAATTTAAAATAACGTATGTACATCGAGTCCGGTCGTTTATGTGCGAAGTAAATATTTTATGTAGTATAGTGTTAATACTTTTTGACAGTTTAATTTATGTTTTTTGTAAAATCACGAGGTTTTAGTAAATCTTATAATAACATTTGAAATATTTTGAAATCCTAATCCTAAGATATTATAAATGGAAAAGTTTACATCCATCTGTTTGTTACTTTTTGAACAAATAAAGTGAAATTTACACTACATGATTTTAAATGAGGTTTGAATATGCCTCATTGCAATTTTTAACAATGTTTTACATTAAAATGGTTATTGTGGGTTATTCGTAAAACATAGATATAAGCGCTTGCTGACTTTATTATAGACCAATTAAATAAGTACAATTATGCAATACCATGTCCAGAAAATAATAAAAATAAAAATAATGCAAAGGAAGTAATCGCGCGGTAGTCTCTTCTACATGGCATGCTGTCACCCGCTTGTATTGTTCAAAATTGTTATATACTTATCAAATCCACTAATTTATGGACTTTTCGTGTTACTTAAATATATTTATTCCGACGTTTCGGATTCTTTCCAGCATCCATGATCACGGGCAGACTAAGTTGGTATATGTCTGTATCTCAATGTTTTGGAACAACCGTCAGAAGTTTTATTTAAAATTGGCTTATCTTTCATTTTATTAATTTTGAACATTGATTTGACAAAAAGTACTTATGTTGTCCTGTTGCTTTGGGATTTTTATATCTTTGGATTTAATTTTTAAATTATTGGATCCCATGAAGGTGGCAAAGACCAACCATCCTCTCTATTAAAATTTGGATATTTTTTAATTTCTATTGCTTCCCGAATCATCCTTGGTATAAATCGATGTTCTTTTGCAAGTATTTTTGGTTCATCAAATCTAATATAATGATTGGGCTTGTCTAGAATATGGTCGCAAATTGCAGATTTCTTATGGCGTCGGTGCTTAACATCGGCTATATGTTCTTTGACTCTGGTTCTTACTGGTCTTTTTGTTTGTCCAATGTAAGAGAGACCACAATCACAGTCTAGCTTGTACACACCCGGTACCTGTAGAGGAATTTTACATTTGACGGATGGTAATAAAGTAAGACTGTTATTACAATTTAACATTATATTTTGCTTAAGTGAATACCAGTACTTATTTGGCTCGTACAACTTTCCGAGGGAAAAACAAGTTAGAATGCTCCAACTTTTTGGCGTCCTCACGTTTTTTATATCTTATTATACAACATTAAAACAAACGGTTGTTCTTTCTTCTTCATAGCTAAAGTTTTCCTAAGTTGAAACATGAAGTAGACTCATGGGAAATATTTTAAACTGAACCTAACTTGCTAGAATTACTCGCCAACAGAGCTACTTGGGAATGTACACTATTGTGTTCCAGAACTACATCTTCGAGTAAATATTCTTTGTGATTGCAAAACATTCATATCTGGTTTTCAGAAGTATCGTATTCTATTTTCCTGTAACAACGATATAACGTACGCATATTATTATATAAAAGTAACAATTTGTAGGAACACTTATTAGTACCTTTATGTGTCGGTCGTAACTGTTTAATTGGCATTGACTCTGATTCATCAAAAATAAATATTAAAGAAAGAGTTTCAAAGTACTGTATAAAAACCCTTTGCAAACCGTTGTGCTATGGTTTAGTCCAGCTTTTAACATAAAGGTACGAAGTTAATCTTAAAATTGATACAGAGCAATGCTTAAATCAGTACTACCATCGGAGAAAATCGAAGGCCATATTGTTATTTTGTTGGGTTCAGCCAAAACAAAACACAATTTTTTTAAATTTCTCAAAAAAACAAACTTTTCTAAAAAATAAACTTTTTTAAATCCGTTTCGTACTTTTAACGATGTACGCATATATAGAGACGGCAGATCGAAAGCGATGTACTTTTATACGTGTATTATGTATGATGTGGCGTAAATATAATGCTATATTATGTCATTTTCATATAGTGAATACTGAAGAAAGACAATTTATAAAATATTGGGTGACTGATATTTTCTCTTTATTGAACTTAGCTATTGGAATTATGCTTTACTTTCGAGCAATCATAATACATAATATAATATGAAGACCGGTTATTTAAATATGTAATGTACATAAAATCATATATTCTCTTCACATTATTTGCTTTGTATGCGTTCGCATATTAAATGGCATTTAAGTAATTTGTGTATTTGTGCCAAATATTGCAGTGTCTATAATCTAATCTGCAACTATAAGAGTTTGTTATCATAGCACTGTATTAATAGCGCTTTAATAATTTTATATCAGGTATGGCATCTGTCATATCATTTTGGAGAACACTCGAAGTGCTATACAAAACCAACAGCATCACTTTGCGCCACAATAAATCTGATATTTGAATGAATGAAAATATGATATTTTCATTATTAAAACAATAGATTATAATATTTTAATTATGCTGCCTTAAATGAAGTTTTTTTGAATATTTGTGACGTTCGTTTGAAAAGCCTTCGTATTTAATAATAAAATTATATGTGTTGATAAAAATGAAATATATTACAAAAAGAAAATCTAAAAATAGAACAGGTGGACAATATTAAGCATTTTGTATGGGTAATGAACAATTGCAATAATATTATCTTGAAATATGATAGTAAATTGAAATAACAACTTCTGTATTGCCTTTAACTAAATTCGATAAAAATTAAAGGAAGATTATAATTGCATTGAAACACGGTCATAATGTTTAATTATATCTATTCTTTAACATACATAAGACATTAAATGACATGTAGAGATGTCATAGAAATAAGATAGTAAACTATGTTAAGAACATCATTTTACAATCTAAACAGGACAGGAGCGCTTGAGTGCAATTAGGGATAACTTCACAAATTGCTTTTAACAAACTCTACAGTGTAGACGGTGATTCAATAGTTTGTTGTGCTACGGAATATTAGTTAGGGAGTTGACTCGAGACTGGACATAGTTCATAGAGCAAAAGGTGTATCTCACCCGCATTGAAGTCCAGTTAATTAGCTATAACATCACGGACTTCATTGCAAATATTTAAATTCCTTCTAAGCAAATAGTGAACCCTTTAGAGTCATCTAAAAAGTTTTAATTACTAGATTTGCAGTTGTCAGCAAACACTACTCCGTATGCAACCAGAAATAGCAACATGCAAGTTGCCAACTTTGAAGAAACAGTAGCGTCCTTCGAACTCTGTGTTAGATGAAGCTTATAATAGACGAAGAGTCTGCAAGCATAACATCAGGATCATCAGGTATGCAATAGATATAATAGCCAGTTGACGCCGTATGTTGTACTGTTTACAAATATTCGAGATTAAAGAACTCTGGCATAGAATGTTAAATGCGTAACATTTACTTGAGATTAAATAGGAATGATTCGGGTCATAGTTAAATAAGACAACGACACGAAGTGACATAACTCCAAGGCCTTTGAAGAACTTTATGCCCAGCAGGATTTGTCCGAATAGGAATGCTCGATAATATAAAAATTTGCTTCAGCATAAAGGTAAAAATAACATAATCTCTTAATGTTAATTTTAAATATTTGTTATGGAAAAGGCAGCAACTTGGAACCACTAAACTATGTGTACTCTAACGCAAATGGGTCTGTAATTTTCCCTATGCTTTGGATGGACTCACTAGGGTTTGTAAAATTAAGGTCATAGGGATAGTATAATCAGATTTTGTTATCAAACTGCTCAGGAGTATACTAATTTATTTATTTATTTATACTTTATGCACTAAAAGTACAAAAGCGGACTACAAAGGAGACGAAGTACGATAAAGTACTGGATTGACATAAGCATACGAATTTATTAAAATATTATGATCCGTAGAAATTATTAAAGACATTACTATATAACTATAAATTTGGCAAGTCTTCCAGAAGGTACTCTTTGATCTTTTTTTTAAAAGCGGTATAATTTTTGGCCACCCTGATTTTGAGAGGTAGCTTATTCCATAAAAGCACAGACTGAATAAAGAATGTAGAGTGCATGAAGTCAGAACGGTGAATAGGACATTGAAGGAGACGATTATGTGTCGATCGAAGATTTTTGTTACTGACATCACATAGATACAGAAAAGAAGATATACAGAGCGGCGTGATAGGAGAATTTAGGAAAGAATAAAGAGTGGTCAGGGCTCGTAAAGAGCGACGCTGACGAATCGGTAACCACTGAAGTTGGGTACGGTATGCAGAAATGTGGTCATACTTGCGTAAATTGAAAACGAATCGAATGCAGTTATTCAGAAGTCGGTCGAGTTTGTTGAGGTGATCTGCATTCAGGTCAAAGTAGCACACGTCACCATAGTCGATGAGCGGGAAGATTAAGGACTGCACGAGCATGACTTTCGTCTGAATGGGCAGAAAGTTTTAAGACGATAAAGGCATCGCAGAACGTTTGTCACTTTCTTCACAACACTAGCAATTTTAGTGTTCCAACTTATCGTAGAGTCAATAAACAAGCCCAGATTTTTAGCATCAAGACTAAGTGGAATATGGCTGCTGTTAAAAGTAATTTTAGGAAGTGATGCCGTGTCCATTTTGCTTTAAGTGCGTCCACTCTCAACCAACATTGCTTGACACTTTGAGGGTTAACAGTCAACCCAAAACTGCTACACCATAACTTATTATACTCTAAGTAAGTGTTTATCTTAAAGATAGCTTCGAAAATTTGTCAGCAGATTCTTGAGCGTACAATTGCAAGTCACTGGCATAAAGATTATACGCACATTGAAGATCTTGGATGATAAAATTAATAAATATAGAAAACAGAAGTGGGTGAAGTGCCTAATCAATATAAACCAACAGTCAAATCTGACCTTTCGCATGTAGGTTATAAGAAAAAGACAAATAAGAAAGACAAGGTTAAAAACACATAGCTGACGATTCATGCACCAGCCAAGTGTTCTGTGATCATTATAGTCTGAATTAATTGAAAACATCCTAATTTCAATTGAGAAGATGATACGAGAATACAATATCATACAGAATGTGTAATGTCTAATTGGGATTAATATTAGGTCGTTTTAATATTTAAGAAAAAAATACCTTAATGGATAGTTACTAAGAATACACAAATTCATTAACAGCGTCGTCGACGTCCGCTCATACTAAAATTTAAAACATTATAATAATTACTCTAATTTATTACTCTTGAAATTAAAGTAAATCTTAGTTAACAAGTTGAAAGTGACATAAGTTCTAGTTTCAAAGCTGTTTCTTTTGACTTAAGGATATTAATAGAAAATTAATATCCTTTAATATGGCAAAATCTAACGAATGTAATGAAGTGGCACATTCTTTAATAATATTTATTCATTTAAGAGTAGTTTATATGAATACAACGTGGTGAAGCTTTATAGAAGCTAGTCGCACATAGGGATTGCGGTAGTGTTGTATCCAGAGGAGGCACATCTTTTTGTAGTTATAGCTTCCTAGTAGGCCTAATGTTATAGACTGATTTCTCCTAAAATTGACAATCAGGCAACATTCTGTAAAGTAAAATATTACAGGGCCTGAACTAGTATGTTTAACGTCGGTTTTGGATATCAACATTAGCTTAGGAACTATAATCCACCTATCGCCTGCAGTTAGTTCTAACTGTATTCTGGTGATATATAGTTGCGCAAACCAATCAAACATAAGTTTGTCTTAGTGGATTTCATCCCACCGACGTCACGCATCAGACATTTTCAATAATACTAAAAGCAATTTCTTTATGTATCATGTAACGATCCGATTGCTTGGAAAAATAAATTGAACGGTAATTTTCGCCATTGTTAATAAGCGCGCGTGAGTACACAACACATCAGATTAAATTCATGTATATAATCCAGTCACGGATATTGTTCCTACACAATAACTTTTTCATTGTTTTACTATACTATTACGGTTATTTAATTTTACGCTATTAAAAACTTTGAAACTATTCAAAATCTGACTACAAAGCAATATGCTTAAAAATTAGCAATGGAGATTTTAGTCAACTCTGGCTGCGTTGATCTTAAAAACAACCTTTGAAGTAATTGTTTTTAATTTTTAACTATTGTTCTTGTTGCGATATTACGTGACGATTTCAGCTTCGGCAGCCATATGCTATTTATTTTAAAGATCAGCCAACTGCGTAGGAGACAATTAAATTCATAAGAGTAGTCCGGCTTCCTTCACTCTCATAGTCCGCTGCGACGGTTAACCGACACTATCGGAGAGAGATCAGATACAGGACCGAATTTTTACATAATTATCCGACAAATAAATTGTCTTACATTACAGGCAACCGGGTGATTAGCTTGCGTTTCCATAACCGACTAGAAAACAACAATGTCGGAGTCCATGCAGGATTTGTACCCTTGACCTACGGTTTCTAAAGCGCTTATACTAATATATTAAGGAGGCAGTAATGTTTTTACCCAAAGGTGCAATTGTAACCAAAATTTATGTTGTATGTAATAATAATATTATATTAGGTTAGAAGATACGGTTTGTATTGCGGAATATTCAGATCTTCATAATATCTCAGGGAATTTAAATATGTAAAATAAACGCAATAATCGCGTAAAAAAACGGAATAATTATCTGGTTATGAAATTTATATCGTTTTGGGTAATTATTTCCTTCAATGATCTTTACTCTACTTATTTCTGATTCTTTGTTTTAAGGAGCTAGTTAAAATTAGTGGTTTTATTTAGGATTTTACATATCACCTACCATTTAATATATATCTGTATTTTTATTCGGAAAACCACGAAAAAGTTTTTTGTAATAGAGGTCTACAATACATAAGGAGGAATGACTTTCCGTTTGTTTGTTACACAAGTTCCTTTGAGCTTAAACTCGAAGTAAACTCGTGCGAAATATTTAATAGTAAAGCTAGTTGCTTAGAATAACTCTGAATACCGCAGAGAGTGAATTGGAAATATGTACTGACGTCAGCCTTTGCACGCTTCCTTGCATTTGGCTGAATTGAAAAGATGCCTATACAGCGTTTATCAAGTACAATATGTGAAATATATTCGACATATTTAATATTACATTAACAATAATTGTAATTATTTTCAATATTTAAGTATTTTGCAGTTGTTTTATATTCAATGGCTATTGCGCCTGTTTAGTTAATTAATTTGAACCGGTGGTAGGTCCCCTGTTTACAGGAGACCGTCTGGGTGAATCACCACGGTGCCTATTTCTGCCGCAAAGCAGTAGTGTGAAAACACTGCTGCGTTCCGGTTTGAAGGGCACCGAGCCAGCTATTTACTGGGTAAACAGACTTAACACCTTATTGTCTCACGGTAGGCAGCGCGTCGGCGATACCACTGGTATTGTCAACGTCTATGGGTGTTGGTGACCACTTCAATCAGGTGGCCCAACTGCTCGTCTGTCCTGCGTATGCCATAAAAAAAAACAAGCTTTATGACTACTCTCCTGTAGACAATAATTGCTTTTGTTTCTATGTTTTTATGTGATTTGTTTAGAAAATTTATGTACTCGGTATTCATTTACCCAAAATTATTCTTATTAATTGTACATTTCTCTTTCGGAAATACTTTAGGGACATGAAAATAGAAAGATAAATGAGGTAAGTAAAACAGCTTAGCGGTTATTTTGTATTGTGAAGTAAAATTACACCGTCACTGTATTGTGTTAGGGAACCATACAAGGATGGGGACCCTTTTAGTATAAAATTATTTTGCCATTATTAGGTTTCGCTAACAAAGGAACTATGAGTAGGAAGTTGCGCTAAGATCCCACGCGATTTACCTGATATTATAAGCTTATTAACACTATTATTAAAAAACTGACAAAATGCAATCGATAGATACATCTGTGATGATTTATTAAAAAAATATCCAATATCTTATAATTGTCATGATATTAAAAGTTTTGTTAATAAGTGTTTTTAAAAATCCCTTCCCATTACTTTTGTACGAGCTGAACGGATACCATGTTCTGACGCATTAGAAAAGTGTGCACAAAGGAAGCGTGCTAGTTTGTAAATGAAAAGATATGGGAGCAGTTGGCGTCTATCTTGTCTCAATTAGTTTACGTGTCTTTAAGAAACAGTAAATGGGGTTTTTTTCTAAACAGTTTATTTACTGTCTTCTTATAGCATTGCAGTGCCACTTATGTCTTAAGGGTGGGTGAGATATTTACAAAGTACGCTATGAAAACCTAGGCTAACACGAATAAGAAAATTGCCAATATTAGAAAATGTGTTTTTTTTATACGTATTTTATAATTTTAAGATATATATGTATAATGAGTGCCATTTAAAAGCTCGCAAACTCGCCATACCCAGTAGTCCTACAAATATGGTGTCGGCCTTTTAGATATGAGAAAGTGCTACAACCCTATTATAAACTAACAATACAACTTATTTTTTTATTTAAAGATTGAGATAGTTTCTTTGAGATTTAAATATTTTAAATAAACCGAAAACAATAAAATTAATCCACCATCGCTCGCACATATCCAAGTTGTCTAAAGTGGTTTCCGTGTGGATGTAAAAAAACTATTTTGAACGATTAAATTGCTTTCTTCCACAATTTTTACGGGCAAACATGTTTGATATATGTTCAGTACTATTTCACTTATCTATGGCGCAGAAGTGTAACGACCCCACCGCCCACTTTACTGCGGAGCTGCCTTACTTTGGGAGTAAGGTAGATCTGCAGTACAGGTGCAATCAGTCATTGCCGATCCGCCAGCTCAGCGTGGCAACAAAAAATTCCAACTGGAATTAAAAACCGATTCGATGGCCTTAATACTTCGGAAACCACAATGGCAGTTGACGAAGCACTCGATGCCATAGTGGACTACAGACGTGACGCGGGTAAAGGATTTTGCAGGAGTCAGCGTACCGGCAAGAAATCCATACTCTCCGGTAAGACGTTTGTCTTATGGAGGAACGTCGGAAGCATGAGGACACCACTTTAACAGATATGTTACTTCTTTCGAAGTGGATCCACAGTTTGATACGCTGAGACCATCGCTGCTCAAATACGTAATTGGATAACTGACCCGATTGAGCAGAATAGAGAGTCGAAGGTGGAAAAGCTCGGCATCTCTATGGTGAACTTCCTAAAGTCAGCTTTGATGAGGTTGGTCTGGCACTGAAGCAGCTTAATGGGGCAGAGCTCCTAGAATGGATGGAGTAACGACCAAAATGCTTAAAGCAAGGGGCAGCCCTGTCTTAAGTGTATTACGAACGTTTTTCGACTCCGTCTTTCAACAGGGTATTTATCCCAAGGCATGGCTTGATAGCGAGGTTGCTCGATTCTTTAAAAAGGGAAACAATACCCTGCTTAAGAATTACCGACCGATCTCACTTTTGAGCTACATATATTAGCTGTTTTCAAGAGTCATGACTAATCACCACACTCATCATCATCATCATCATCATCATCATCATCATCATCAGCCTTTGATAGTCCACGGCTGGACATAGGCCTCCCCTAATACACCCCTATCCATTAGGGGGTTTTTTGGACCGTATCCCACCACGCTGGTCCAATGCGGGTTGGTGGGTGGACCGATTTTTTACATGCCCATCCGACGCATGGATCATCTTACTTTTCAGACAAATGGGTGATCGGCCCAAATTGCCCTAACCAACTAGGAAACAACAATGAAAATTAGTTGAGTCCCCGCAGGATTCGAACCCACGACCTCCAGATTTTAAAGCACACGCCTATACCACTAGGCTACGGAGGCAGTTTATCACCACACTGACAAGCTTAATTGAATCCAGCCACCAGAGCAGGCAAGGTTTCATAAAGGACCGAAGACTAGATCTTCACCAAAAGGCAAGTTGTATAAGACGTATAAGTACAATCAGCCACTGTGCCAGAAAGGCATTTGTGGACTATGAAAAGCTTTTGACTCTGTAGAAACATCTCTTCAACGATCTCAGGTCGATTATCGATACTGCATTTTTGTCCTTCCTGATTCCGGGGGCTCAAACGAGACCAATCCCATAGCATGGAGGCGTGAGACAGGGGGATGTAATGTCCCCGAAACTATTCACTAATGCACAGCTTAAGTTAATCCTCCCGACATATCGGACTCAGAGTGAACTAAGTCAAGACTGAAGTCATGTTCAACATACACGTTGTCCCGAGTCTGGTCAATGTCGATGGTCGTACTTCCGAACTGATCGATAAATATGTCTAGCTTGAGGACATATTGCAGTTGGGAAGACACAGCTTCGAGAGAGAAGCCGATAGGAGAATTACATTTAGGAAGCTTAACCACATTCTGACGTTGTCGATACCGCAAAGCTCAAAGACGAAAATATTTAACCAAAACGTACTCCCAGTGATGACATACGGGCAGAAACGTTGCCTCTGACTATCGGCCAAGTCCAGCCGCAGTCTCTTTGCCCGATAAAATTCGTAATGAATTCACCCGGCAAAGAACGAAAGTTATCGATATAACGCAAAGGATTAGCTCGTTGAAGTGGCAGTGGGCCGGTCATGTGGTCTGAAGAACGTATGTGGCCGATAGGCTACTAAGGTTTTAGAGTGGAGGACACTTTAGTGAAACGGAGTGTTGGTTGACCGCCGACCAAGTGGGATGGCGATCTCCGTGCAGTACCCGGTTCGAGTTTGCAGCGCGTAGCAGGGAATCAGCCGCCTTGCCGTTCATAAAAAAGGCTTATCTCCAGCTGTGGACTGACTATGATGATGATGATACCAATTTTCTAAATTATACAAAACAGTTGTTCATATTAGATTTAAACATAGAACCCAAATCGTGTTCTTTCTCAAGAAAACTGTGTTAGAGCTCTGCAAATAGAATTTATTTTTCGTTCTAACAATTCGATGCTCGGCTCATTACTCAGGCGCTTAAGCTGAACAAACGTGTGGTAATGGTTTTATCTAATAAAACATTATATCTATTAAAATTTAAAAGGGATTCGCGACCTTTGCAGAGGTCATACAGTGCTATGTATATGTATTTAATATCATTATAATAGAAGACGTGGGGGATAAATTAGTATTTTGAAGTTTAAAATGTATGCTTTCTTCCCGACTCATGAAAAGCTTATTAACGTTTATATTGCGCGGGTTAATTGTACTACTGAACGTGGATTTGATAAAAGTTTTACATCAAGGCGTCGTCACTACAGCTAGTAGTCAGAAAGTTCAATTGAAATTTGTGTAAAGTATTATTCTTTAAATGAAATAAGAATTTAACATGTATGGATTAACTGTTACAAATAAGACTGCTTTTTATTTATACAAAATTATAAGCAATTTTAATAAAAAAACTAAACCAGAACCTAATCTTACCTTTTAAACAGTAACATCATGCAAATTTGTGCACAAAAACTAGCTAAACCTGAAAATGTTCCGCGGATTGATCATTAGGATAATATTAACTTGTAAATATATACAATAAATCCCACAAAAATAACAGAGAGTGTGATGTTATGGGGCTAAAATAATTTATGGCCAATTTCCAAGCCCTCATAAACTTAAAAATGAATAAATAAAAAGCACGTCATTTCTCAATACAGCAAAGTTTAATACGAAATTAGCTCATCATATTTCTAGGAACTTAAACTTAAAGTCAATAGTTGTAAATAGAAGATAAGAGCAATAAATCAAAAACTATTCCTGGCCGCCGTTCTTTACGAACTTAATTTTTGATTAAGTTCGTAAAGACCGGCCTTGTTGTTTAAAAAACTAAGCAATATCAAAATACTTTATCATTTAGAATAAGTTTAGAAAAAATGAGTTTAAAGGTTTTTCCCTGTTCCAATCTCATGGTCTACTTAAACGTTTAATTTTGCTTTGAGTAAAGCAGTGTATTGTCGTGCAAAATGTGCAAATTCAATGAGAAAACGTATGGCCTTTTACTAGTAAAATAATCGCGTAGTGAATGTGACATTTGGCTGCGGGAACCAATCGGAGCGGATTACGTTTCGTCGCTAGTAAAATTCGTCATAAGACTTCTTTCATTTAAGTCTTATTTAGTACTGGTATAGTGGTTTTATATTTATGTAACGGAAAAGGCTAATATACATAATGAATGTGGTTACCGACAACCATTGACATTACCGATGTCAATACCAACGCGCTGTCTACCTTGAGACATAGGATGTTACTTCTTGTTTACCCAGTAAATACGCTCGCTACAATGCCCTTCAAACCGGAACATATTAGTATTTTACACACTACCGCTTCGCGGCAAAAATTACTATATATATGATCATCCATTGTCTTAAAGTCCTGTTATGACTTTTAGTACATTAGCTGAGCTCTTAGGGTTGACAAGTTATTGTTAATCAGTATCTATGTTTATTCAGTAACTTTTATATGATACGGAACCCATGAGGCGGGAATTAAAATAAGTTTTTCATATTAAAATAAAATACTACCGTAATGGATAGTTACAAAGGATATTACACAAATTCATTAGCAAGGACATCGGGTTCAGGTCATACTGAAATATAAAACAAAAATACAAAAAGTACTATATAAATACTCTTGGAATCAAAGCAAATCATAATTGAGAACTATCCTTCATTACAATTACGATCTAAGTTTAAAGCAGCTTTGTTTTTGTGTCAAGGATATTAATAGAATTATAATATCCTTGAATATAACAAAGTTTAAGCGAATGTTAGAATGATTAAAAAATTTTTAAGCTTAATAAGTTCCGCAAAAATATTTATTCATGTTAGAGTTTTTTTTTATTATAAAGAGGCTTTGGAAAAATCTAAATAAATTAAAAGGGCGTTGTTAAGTTCTATAGACACTCGCCTTACACAGGTGGTGGTGTCGAATCAGAGGTGGTAAATCTTATTGTAATTGTAGTTGGCTATAGTATAGGTAGATTTTTTGGACAATAGACAGTGTTAGAAGTAAAATAATTCAGAGAAATGGCATGTTTAAAAGTCGAATTAATAAATAATTTCTATATTAGCCAAGGAAAAGTAATCCATTCATCGAATGCAGTGAGGTTTTATTTTTGGGGTCAGATTCCAACCGTTTGGGTCTTTCAACTGTATCCTGATGTAATATAGTAG
This sequence comes from Lamproptera curius, assembly GCA_029286875.1. Lineage (NCBI taxonomy): Eukaryota > Metazoa > Arthropoda > Insecta > Lepidoptera > Papilionidae > Lamproptera > Lamproptera curius. Next base: position 1,522,360 of record JAGSMT010000097.1, on the reverse strand, counting down.
CGTAAACCATTTAAAAAATAGTCTTAAGTGGTTTAAAATTATCAAAAAGAGATTCAAATTACGTCAAGAAATGCAAACCTTGATATCATTTCGTAAAGTAATATAAATATGTTTTCAATTAGCATGTATACATGAAAACTATAAAAACCAATACGGTTCCCTTAAAAAAGCCCATTTTCATACGTCAGTGTTTGTGTAATACTAATAAATAAATTAACAAAATAATAAATTCCTTTGCCAATAAGACCGATATGAAGAGAGATATGTCAATGCATCATACCGACGTCACGCATCAGATTTTCAATAATACTAAAAGCAATTTCTTTATGTATCATGTTACGATCCGATTACTTGGAAAAATAAATTGAACGGACATTTTCGCCATTATTAATAAGCGCGCGTGAGTACACAACAAAGCAGATTAAATTCATGTACCTATATATTCAAAACACGGATATTGTTCCTACACAATAGCATTTACATTGTTTTAATATGAACGTTATACTTTTAGCAGTATAGCAGTACTATATTATTACGGTTAATTAAATTTACGTCATTTAAAGCTTTAAGAAGTATAAGAAATCACAGCTAAAACTATTATTCTCTAAAATTAGCCGCGGAAACCTAAAAAAACAATCTTTACTATAATTGTTTAATACACACGCGCAGAACTGGCAGAATACTAAATACTTCACATATCTAATAAATTTATATTTAACTGTTGTTGTTGTGGATCTCTAAGGCGATTTCGGCTACGGCAGTTATATGCGATGTATGTTAAAGATCGGCCAACGACGAAATTTGATATTATGTATGTATGTCTATACAAGGAGATACTTAAGTTCACTAGTGCGCTCCGTCTTTCTTCACTCTCACCTCTTTTGCGACGGACAAACGACACGGCCAGAGAGAGATCAGATGCAGGACTAAGTTTTAAAGTAAATATCCGAAGAATGAATTATCTCACATTGCAGGTAACCGGATGATTAGTCCGTGATAATCATCATCAGCCTGTAGTAGTCCACTGCTGGACATAGGCCTCCCCTAATACACCTCCATCCATTAGGGGATTTTGGACCGTATCCCACAACGCTGGTCCAATGCGGGTTGGTGGGTGAACCGACTTTACAGGAAAAACGGCTAAAAATGGAGTTTAAATAGAAAGTGCCGGTTTGGCAATGAAAAGAGCTGAAGATCAAGGATGGGTGATTAATCATTCGGAGGTCTATTCCACCAGTGGATTCACCTGATACTAATGATGATAATGAAATAAAAGAGTCATAATAATAATATCAGCATTCAACGAATTTATAAATGATATGAATGTTCAAAATTTGACATATTAAAGAAGTACCACAACATACAGATTCTTTTCATTATGGTAATCAAAAGTTAAATATATTAATTAATTTAACACACAAATTATTATTAATTCTTCAGCTAATGTTGAATCTCCACTGTGAGTTTAAAGAGTTACCAACTTAATTGCTCTTTCGCTCATAAAAAAATATTATTTTAAAATATGGATCTAATTTATGAAATTTTATAATTTCTAAGAAACATTATTTACTCTACTTAAATAAATTTAAAAGGAGGGCGCTATGGCGGGGTTTAAATTAAAAGTTTTAAAAAAATCTTTCTAAGTATTAAGTAAACCCAACTAAGTTTTTATTCAAATTAAAATCGTTGAGAGAAAGTAAATATTTGAGGCAGAATGTAGTTTTTATTCAAATAGGATCCTGCGTCCTCTTAATAATTAGTGAAAAGAAATTACAGATTTTATATCAATTGGTAGATTTTATTGGTATAGGTGTGTGATTGATTTTCGTCAGAACTCGACAAAGTCTAAAATAAATAAATCATTTTTGAATTTAGAATTTTAAGTTAAATTACTTCTTGGTTTTCTTTGATCAAATTGGATACGAAAAAATAATATTGAAATATTTAAAACACAAAGTGGAAAAGGATGACAGGAAAATTTGTCTACGTCACCTATCGTTCATTTCATCATCAATTCATTTTATTTGCTTTTACCCTGTAGAAAATAAAAGATTTAGTTCTGACACCATGCACCCCTTTTTTGTCCAATCTGTCCTCCTGTGGAATGCGCTTTATAAATATATCACCAGATAAATAAAATCGACAGATCTATATACTAATTATAATATTTGTATATTTAAGTATTTATTTATATATTGTATATATATATATATATATATATATATATATATATATATATATATATATATATATATATTTATTATATATATTTATACATATATTTATATATGATAAAATATATAATAAATTAAATTTCAGAATGACTACTATGGAATACGAAAACTTGTACGTTAAAATTAAATATTTCATCTACTGTTACATATATTCGTCTGAACATAATCGGATTAAAAAGGCAAATTGAACAGCAATTTTCTCTTTATTGATAATTGAAAATTTTAAATATCCTATTTACATAGAGTCCAATCGTTTATATGCGAAGTAATTATTTTATGTAGTATAGTGTTTGTCCTTTTTGACATTTTATGTTTTTATGAGATCACGAGGTTTTAAGATTTTAGGTAAATCTGACAATAATAATTAAAATACTCTGAAATCCTAATATTAAAAATGTTATAAATGGAAAAGTTTACATCTATCATCTATCTGTTTGTTACTGTTTGAATTAATAAAGTGAAATTTTAACAAAAGAAAATATGACCGACTTTATACAGTATACAACCATTTTCTTACAACGTGCTTTCTGCAAGAAACTATCCAGCGCTTTCTCCTACCGTATCTTAAATATCTAAAATATTTTAAAATATTCGTTTAAATTAAATGTGATGTATCACACGTTTTATGCACAGATTAAAAAACGTATGATATTAGAATTTTTTTAAATGCAATAACTTTTATATAAACTTAAACTGTTTGATTTAAAATGAGGTTTGAATATGCCTCATTGCAATTTTGTACATTAAAATGGTTATTGTGGGTTATTCGTAAAACATAGATATAAACGCTTGCAAACTTGATTATAGACCAATTAAACAAGTACAATTACGCAATACCAAGTCCAGAAAATAATAAAAATAAATATATAAGATCACTAATGCAAAGGCAGTAATCGCGCGGTAGAATATGCTACGAGGCATGCTGTCACCCGCTTATATTGTTCAAAATTGTTATATACTGTTTGAAGTCGCAGTATATTTTGGTTAAAATTTCACTTTTAACTGTCATGTTCAATACAAACCTTGATTTAATACCATTAAAAAGGACTTCTTTTATTTAATTGTGAATTTTCCTATGATATTAACATAAATTATTTAGTAATTAGTGCATAACAAAATTTACTTCAATACACCCTAATCTTCGCATAGTTAAATAAGCCTTGTTGATAACAATGAACACAGCGTAAAAAACTGTTTTGTTACTACTAAATAATATTTGCGCTCAAAAAGTAAGACTGTTAATAAAATACAGTTTGGCATTATACCTCGCTTAAGTGAATTCCAGTACATATTTGGCTCGTGCATCTTTCCGAGGGAAAAACAAGTCAGTACGCTCCAACTTTTTGGCGTCATTCACGTTTTATCTTATTATACAACATTGAAACGAACGAGTGCTCTTTCTTCTTCATGGTTAAAGTTTTCCTAAGTTGAAACATGAAGTAGGCTCATGGGAAATATTTAACTGAACTGAACTGAACCCAACACGCTAGAATTACTCGTCCAACAGAGCTATTTGGGAATGTACACTATTGTGTCCCAGAACAACATCTTTGAGTAAATAATCTTTGTATTTGCAAAACATCTATATCTGGTTTTCAGAAATATCTATTCCATTTTCCTGTAACAGGTGATAATATAACGCACCGTAGAAAGAAAATACGTTAATTATAAAGTAACAATATGCAGCAACACTTATTAATACATATATATGTCGGCCGAAACTGTTTAATAGGCATTGACTCTGACGATTTAGAAATAAATATTAAAGAAATAGTTTCAGAGTATTGTATAGAAGCCCTTGCCAAACTGGTGTGGTTAAACTATGGTTTAGTCCAGCATTTAACATAAAAGTATGAAGTTAATCCTAAAATTAATACAGAGCAATGCGATGCTTAAATCAGTACTACCATCGGAGATAATCGAAGGCCATATTGATCAATATTAAATGGACAATTTATTATTTTAGGTACTTAATTGGATAAGGATTAATGGCATATTTTTTTGTAAACACTTCGTAAATAAGCCCTTTTTTCCGTGAAATGTAAAGGTTGAAACATGGTATTGTGGGTTGTCGTTAAATGATACACATATTCCATTGCGGACTTGTTTGTTGATTCTTTTGAGGTGAACAATGCTGTAGTACATGATTTTGATTGATTTTGTGGGGTTAGCCAAAACAAAACTCTAAATTTAACAAAGCCAAAAAAAAAAAAACTTTGTAAAATCCTTTGTCCTTTAAAGATGTACGCACATTAAGTTGACAGATCGAAAGCGACTTTTTACACAATGTTGAGATGATGTGGGTAACTATAATGCTATGTTATGTCACTTCCATATAGTAAATACTGGAAGACATACCGCTTATAAAATATTGGGCGACTGATGCTTGCTCCTTATTGAACTTAGCTATAGGAATTACGCTGTTCTATTGAGCTATCATAATGATAATCCAAACCCACCAACCGCATTGGACCAGCGTGGTGGGTAACGGACCAAAACCCTCTAATGGATAGGGTGTATTAGGGGAGGCCTATGTCCAGCAGTGGACTATCACAGGCTGATGATGATGATGATGATGATGAATGCATAATAAAACATGAAGAGCGGTTATTTGACTACATAGTATACATAAAATCATATCTTTCCTCATATTATTTGCTTTGTATGCGTTCGCATATTAATTGGCATTTAAGTAATTTGCGTATTTGTGCCAAGTATTTCAGTGTCTGTCATCAAATCTGCAAATAGAAGTTTTAAGCGCTTTAATAATTTTATATCAGGAATGGACATTAAGTTCACTCATAGATGTCAACTATGGCATCTGTCATGTCATTTGGAGAACACTCGAAGTGCTATGCCAAACCAACAGCTTCACTTTGCGCCACAATAAATCTGATATTAGAAATTAATTATAATATTTTTATTGTTAAAATAATAAATTATAAAATTTGAAATATGCTGCCTTACATGAAGTTTTGTTGCATTTTTATGACGTTCTTTTGAATAGGCTTCCTAATCCATAAAAAAATGGAATGTAATACGAAAAAAAATCCAAAATTAAAGCAGGTGGACAATATTGAAGCATTTTTAATGGGCAATAAATAATGACAATTATATTATCATGAAATATGATAGTAAATTTTATATAACAGCTTCTTTTACGCCTATAACTAAATTCAATAAAAAATATAAACGAAGTTTCTTTTTGCATTGAAACAGAGTCTTAGTGTTTAATTATATGGGGTTTATTCTTAAACATTCAAAATGACATAGTTGCATGACATGTTATAACGATGTCATGAAAATAAGTTAATAAAAAAACTTAAGTACAACATTTTACAGTCTACATACGACAGGAGAGCATGAGTGCAATTAGGGATACCTTCATAAATAGCTTTTAGCAATTTCTAAAGCGTAGACCGTGATTCATTAGTTTGTTGTGCTACGGAATATTAGTTAGGGAGTTGACTGGGCTCAGGAAATAGTTCAAAGAGCAAAAGGCCCTGATAAAGTGCATCTGACCCGCCTTGAGTCAATGTTCATTATACAGGGTGGCCCATAAGTCCTTTGATATGAAAAAAAAAATATTAAAATAAAAGTACTTACATTACGAATTAAATTTTTATTTCCAAAAAAAGGTTAAAAAACGGGAACTATTTTTTGAAAATAACATCTGCTAAATGTAATCCGTTGCGATCACGGCACTCTTGCAAACGACGTCTAAAATTGTCAATGACTGCGCGGTACGTTACTGCTGAAATGCTTGTCATTTCTCTGCGGATGTTTTCTTTTAGGGCCCAATTGACCGCAGGTTTGTGTCGTATACCGCCTTAAGGTAGCCCCACAAAAAATCCATCGGGGTCAGATCTGACTACGTGGAGGCCAGGAAATGTCCCTCTCTTGAGATCACTTTGCCGTTGTTTGAAAGTTGACGGATAACGGGCATAGCAGTGTTAGAGGTGTGAGAAGGGCCCCATCCTGTTAAAACCACGTCCGGCATTAAAGCCTGAAAAGTTTTGCAATCCTGGTATGAAAATTCTCGATCATAGCCACATATCGCTCCGACGTAACAGTAACTGCGCCCTCTGCCATCCTCAAAGAAGTAAGGCCCTAGGATACCATGGGCGACATAGCGGCCCAAACAGTCACTTTGACTATGTAAGGCTTCTGATGCTTAAGTTTTGGATTGATGGGGCTCCAATAGCAGCAATTTTGTTCTACTAACATGCCCGTTAAGATGGAAATGAGCCTCGTCAGAGAACATTATGTTATTGAAGGAAGTAAACCGATTCAACATTTCATTCGCATAATTTTGTATTTGAATACCGTCAGTTTCCTTTAGATTCTTGAACCAACTGAATTTTGTAAGGGTGCATAGTAAATCTTTCTTCAAAATCCGTTGTAACGATGTCCTGGATACGTTTTATGATCTGGCGCGCTACGAGTGACGTGTGATTTCGCGAATAGACTGTGTCATGTGTTCATGTTTTGTTCCTACGTCACATCCTTGGGCGACCCAACCGCGGTTTATCTAACGCCGAACCGGTCTCCTCGAACTTAGCAACCCAGTTCTTAATAGTTTGAAGAGCTGGAGTGTCGTCAAAGTTGTGTTAACCTTTGTGTTCTCGAAATTTACGCCACGCAACGGTTGCCGAATTATCGTTTTTATAAAACTCACGCTTACAAAACGCACGGTCCGCTCCGGTAAAACGCTCCATCGCGACTAAATTCCCAGAAACCGAAGTTATTCCCCCCGCTTCCCCTGCAGCGCTCACGCGCGCCCTGTTCGTTTTATTAAAATTTTATTTTTCAAAGGACTTATGGGCCACCCTGTACTTCAGAATAAGATTTTAATTCCTTTTAAGCAAATAATAATTGCTCGCTCTATGCAAACATTAAGCGATATTTATCTAATGCTTTGCAAGTTGCCATGAAGTTTCTATGTAGTTCGAGGGAACGGTTTTTACCTTCGACCTTTGGGACCGATGGTAAACATAGAAAAAAATCCGGAATATGTTTCCGGACTCTTTTCTACATCAGGAAATTCAATAAAGACAATAAAAGAAAGCAATATGTAGCTGACGCCATATGTTGCATTCCTTACAATTATTCAAAATTAAAGAGCTCAGAAATATAATGATATATATAACATTTACTTTAAACTAAGAAGTAAAATTACAAAAAAATATATGACTGACTCTTGATTTTTTTAAATTAAAAAATTTATTGAAGACTTATTCAAGTAGTACAATTATGTACAACATGTTTCTGTCTTTTACGGTTTTGGCAGTGTTTGTTTTTTCGCACATTTAATCGCACGAGGTTGTGATTTTTGGCGCTGAATTTTTTTTATTTCTCAAATATCTATTAAACTAGTTATCACAAAATTATTTAAAAAGTGATCTTATGAATAATTTTGTCTATCATCTAAATTATTATATATACATATTTTTTTATAAACGTGCGTAGGAGAAAACTAGAGAAGCTGTGGATCAAAACACACATTTAGATATAGTTATTGTAATAAAATTAAAGTTATATCATTAACGGTTAATAATAATTCTATGTCATCGGAAAAGCAATTCTTTGTATACCCATTGAAACTTCAGCTTTCTTATTTTATTATTTATTTAAATTAATACTTATGTACAATAGTTAGTTAGTTTTGATGCAAATAAAATACAAACTTTATTATCAGTTATAAAACTTTATGAATCTTGGAGAATTTTATTTTAAAGATAATATATTCTAATCTTATCTTTTTTTAATATCTTCAATGTTCTTGTATATCTTATTATATGTTACCTTTATACTTTTAGTCGTCTTGCCTTTATTTTCCTTACATGAAAAGTACAAATATAGGAATTTAATGTTAAATTGGTTTGACAGATGAAAGCAAATGTGTTTCATCAAACTTTTGATAGAAATTTTCTACACAGAATACGTAAGAGGAAACGTTTCAACTAGAAAATAAGACATCCAATAATCATATATATATAAACTTTTCTTATTTCAACTGTCGTTTGATGTACAAAGTCACTACGAAACAACAGTTAATTTTATTCAAACATTGACCTTATTTTCTGTATGATATTGTATTTAATTTGTTACATTCAATCAATGGAAGTTATATATTTTAAGTAATCTATAAAATAAAAATATAGTAACACAAAACAGCCGCTGATGATATGATCATGCCTATCGGTCCTAAATTTACTGTTATTTCATAAAAATAACTAGTGCAAAATAGGACACAATTTATAACTATTATTAATAGAAAATACGTTATCGGAACTTTTGAGCTCGACAAATGCGACCCTTCACATAGGTTAAGAAAAAAAAGAAAGACGGTTAAAGAACACATAGCTGACGATTCAGGCACCGGCCAAGTGTTCTTTGACGATAATAGTCTGAATTAATAAAAAACATCCTCAGTTCAATAGAGCGTATGATATGAGAATACAATATGTTACAGAATATTATGTATAATAGGGAACGAAATCAGGTCGGTTTCAATATTAAAGTATTTAGAAAGTTTATATTGTACTATTGTATTGTATTTATATTGTAATAGACAGTTACAAAGAATATGACTGATCAATTGGCAACGCTGAAGGGTCTGCAGCACAGCCCAAATTTCGACAGAATCAAAAGCTTTCTCATAATCCACAAATGCCAAGCATAAAGGCAGATTATACTCCTCGGTTTTCTGTATAATCTGCCGCAGCGTAAATATGTGGTCTATGGTACTAAAGCCTTTTCGAAATCGAGGACATAAACGCGGCTCAGAAAGGAAATCGGTCTGTAGTTCTTCAAGAGGCTTTTATCACCTTTCTTGAAGAACAGCACCACCAAACTTCTGCTCCACGCTTATGGCGTAATACCATCCTGTAGGATGAAATTAAAGAGCTTCTGAAGGACTACAAGTATCGGTTCTCCACCCGCTTTCAAAAGCTCTGCTGTAATTCCGACCTCACCAGGTGCTTTGCCGTTCTTAAGTTTTTCGAGAGCCATTCGTACCTCGCTCAGACTGACTTCCGGGATATTTTCGGAGTTGTGCCGGGTATGCTTTGCTCTTGGGTCGTCACTCGCTTCAGTAAGCGGTTCCGACGACGATGTGTACAGCTGTCCATAGAATCTCTCGATCTCACTCAAAACTTCTGGTCTACCGGAGATGACGGTCCCACTGTCGGTCGTTAACTTAGTTAGCTGGCTTTGCCCAACACACAGATCTCTGGCGAAGACTTTAGAAAGACTTTAATACGACATGTATTAAAGATGCGCAAGTCATGCCGCATACACTTGGAGATCTATCTATTTAGCTGCCTGTAGCCTAACATGTCAGAAAAAGACTGTAGCCGCATCTTCCGTCTTGTTTCCATAAGGTTCAGAGTATGATCAGAGAGTTTTTGGGTTCTAGGCTTGCGGTGCGCCTTGTAGAATCTAGTACCCACAGTACGGACAGTTTCCACGAGCTGAGCGTTAGTTTCGTCCACAGTGCTACAAGTGTCTAGGCATTGGAAGCGATTATTAAGCTCGAGCTGAAAGCTTTCGGCATTTAGGATATGGGCACGAGACGGACGTAGCGTGGACTTTATCAGATGAGACCTTTCCAGCCTGATGTTAAGATTTAATGTGCCTCTTACAAGTCGGTGATCACTGCTGGTTTTAACCCTTGTGATCACAGAAACATCATTAAATATTTGGCGTTTGGTCGTCATAATAAAGTCAATCTCGTTTTTGACAGAACTCGTGGGGCTGCTTTTTAAAGAAAGAATTCATCATAAAGAGTCCTTCTTTCTCCATGAAGTCAGCCAGCTGTTGCCCCCTTGGGTTCCGTTGCCCTACTCCCAAAATTGCCCACTCGCTGCTCATCGTCTTGTCTTTTGCCTAATTTTGCGTTAAAGTCCCCCATCAGCACCATATATTGAGTTTTAGAGGAATGTATGGCTCGTGAGATGTCCTCATACATTGCCTCCACCTCATCATCGGAGTGTGTCGATGTTGGTGCATATACCTATATGACCTTCAGCGAATACCGTTTCGATATTCTGAGTATAAGGTAAGCAACCCTTGACGACACACTTTCGATTTTAACAATGTTGCTAATGAGAGACTTGCGGACGATAAATCCGACACCTCCTTGGGACAGTTGGTCGCCCTCGCGGTGATAAAACAAGTTGCCGTAATCAAGGATTATTGTATCCTCCCCCTGTCTTCGGACTTCGGATAATCCTATTATATCCCATCGCAACTTGTTTACCTCCTCTTCCAGCTCCGTTATTCTCTCGTCGGTCCTCAATGTCCGTGTGTTGTATGATGTCGTCGTTGTTGGTGGCCGAATCCCACCCGGGGATTCTTTGCATCCCCTGCCCTGCCGTTACCATGACCGCTACCGTAGCCAGGAATAGCAGAGCTGCCGGGGACTGGGGGCCGTACATTACTTACACACTTCATTGGGGGTTTTGCCATAGTTGCCACGCCTGGCAAGCGGGTTGGCAACCGCAGTCATTTCCAGATCCTTTGCACCTTTAACGCTGCTGCCCATTGATGGTCTCGGCACTTTAGGATCTAAAAGCGGAGATGGTCATCCCGCCATCTGTCGGCCGCCACTGAATAGATGTGCAGTAGTAGCTTTTTCCCGTAGTCGCCTCTTACGACACCCAAGGGAAGAGATGGGGAGGCTGAATTCTTATGTGCAGCCCCACAGCCCCCCGCAGCCCCATTACAGATTTTATGAGGTGATTTTAATTTCTGCACCTGTCATGGGCTTAATATGGGGAGGCTGCACAAATAATGAAAAAGTTTAATCAAGTGTAATTATTTAGGATGTACACATTAATATAACTATAATAGTTTAATAAATAATGTGTATTAATAAGAAAACAGAGTACATTTTTTTTGTTTCTTGTTCATATAAAGCTTTCTCTATGATATTTTGTTAAGATGTAAATTAAATATTAAACAGCAGCAGACATAACATTTAAATATGACAGGGCTTAAGATGCTTATAGTGGAATAATAAAATAATACTTAAATGCATGTTTATTGAAACAAATAGTTATAAGCAAGTGAAGAATCATGAAAAGAGAGGGAGGAAATACCAAGAATTATCAAGTACAAATTTCAGTCAATATCAATAAACTTATATAAGTCATAGTAATCTATAAATGCTGAGAAAGCATAACTTTTATCATATAAAACCAGTGAATAACATACCAAAACTTAAAATTAGGTAAATCTTGTTATTGTCTATAAAGGTACTTATGCACAAATGTTAACATATCAACCAATGGTTTGTAAGGTAAATAAAAAATTTAAACTTATACTAATGTTTGTTTAAGAATAAGATCAAACATTAGGAACATATATTTCTGTACTAATATATCCTCCCCCTATTTCCGCTGCCTCTCCCTCTTCTATCATCACCAGCTGTTCGTAATCATAGCTTGAAATCTCTGAGCCATCATGACTAATTCTGATGGTACATTTATATATTAGGTATGGTCTTGGTTGGCTTCTTCCAAAATTTTCTCCTCTATAGTCGCACTCGCATAATTACTGCTATTTGTCTGTGGATTACAATCTTCTATAACTTTATTAATCAACTCTTGAGCCATTTTGATAGCATTAGGTGAACCTGTAATAGCAATATTGGTTTCGGGACCAGTTGATTTTTTAACGTTAACGTAAGCTCTTGATTCACTTTTGATATCGCTTATTTTTTGATCCTCCTTTTCTGATAATTCGCCCTACATGTCCGGTTGATACAGTCATAATTGTTTTATTGTTATGATTATCACTATTACCATGATCTTGTACAGAGCCTCTTCCAAACGTTCGTCCTCTGTTTCCTCTATAATTATTGTTTCGGGATCTACCATTATCGTATGGAGGTGGAGGCCGATATCCGAGATTTTGTGTCGGAAATGCGGAAGCTTCTGATTCCGTTTTCTTGCCATTTGTCTTCTAAGCTGGCCATTTAAGAACGAACAGGAGGTTTTTTGTAGAAATCGAATATAATTTATTAGTACCTAGCTGTACATTCAAGTTACTTTCGGTTATAAATTGAACGTTCTCAAGTCGAATCAAAATTGACGTGATGTTAATAACAGGAAATCAGAACTTTATAAACAGATAGCCGTGAATATATGAGGTACTTCTACCAATATACATGGCATAATACCCATTGGCTTCCTCAAACTCTGGTTCTAAAACATTAGCTGACCATTTTCTATTTACGTATATAGTAACTCCACCAGATTTGTTTATGATTTTTTGTGTTTTATAAGTTATATATCCGATTATATCTTTTACAATAGTTGTTTCTGTTAACCAGCATTCACTTAAAACTATAACGTCAAAGTCAATTTTTAATCGAGCCAAAATTACCAAAAAGTTGTCAAAATTTTTCTGTACACTACGGATGTTTACATGGAGAATTTTAATCAAATATTTATTAAGAATTTTACCACATTCCTCAGGGTATTCTACTGTGCGGCATTCTATACTTAAAGACTTGTCAATAACATCAAATAGTTCAAGTGTCTCCATAGAAATAAAATAAAAATAATTAGTTTCATTTTTGACTTAAGAAAGAAATTTTATATCCTTTAATATGAAAATATTTCTTAATAACATTTATTCATTTTAAAGTAGTTTATTACAAATTTTTTGGCTTGGCTTTGGATAAATTCGATATACGAACACAACGTAGTAAAGTTTTATAGAAGCTAGCCTTACACAGTGATTGTGGTGGTGACGAATCCAGAGAAGAAACATCTTGTTGTAGTTATAGCTTTCATTTTGCATAATACTTATCTTTTAACTGTATGCTGGTGTTATATAGTTGCGCAAACCAATCAAAGACAAGTTTGTTTTAGTTGATATTTAATGTCGAAACACGATTCAAATCACGTCAAGAAATGGAAGTCTCATAGCAATTGATTTACATTTTAATAAACATTCTAGCTTCCTGTATACTAATAACGTCATTATAAGGCAGTTTTTGTGTAACTTTAATAAAAGAAACAACATAAGTTTCTTTGCCAAAAAGACCGATATGAAGTAAGATATGTCAATGAATCATATCGACGTCACGCATCAGACATTTTCAATAATACTAAAAGCAATTTCTTTATGTATCATGTTACGATCCGATTACTTGGAAATTTTCGCCATTGTTAATAAGCGCACGTGAGTACACAACAAAGCAGATTAAATTCATGTACCTATATATATTCGAAACACGGATATTGTTCCTACACAATAACATTTTCATTGTTTTAATATGGACGTTATGCTTTAAATGGTATTACGGTATACTATATTATTACGGCTATTTAAGTTAACGCTATTAAAAACTTTAAAAGCTGTTCGAAATATGACTGCGAAGCAATATTCAATATAATTGGTAATGGAGATTATAGTTAACTCTGTTTGTGTAGATCTTAAAAACAACCTTTGAAGTAATTGTTTTTTATTTTTAACTGTTGTTCTTGTTGCAGTATTCCGTGCCAATTTCAGCGACAGCAGCCATATTCGATTTATTTTAAATTTCAGCCAACTGCATAGGAGACATTTAAGTTCACAAGAGTGGTCCGTCTTCCTTCACTATCATAGTCCGCTGCGACGGATAACCGACACGACCGGAGAGAGATCAAATGCAGAACCGAGTTTTTACATTATTATCCGACGCATAAATTATCTTAAATTACAGGCAACCGGGTAATTAGCTCGCATTGCCATAACCGACTAGAAAAAACAATGTAACATTGTCAGAGTCCGTGCAGGATTTGAACCCTTGACCTTCGAGTTCTAAAGCGCCTATACTAATAGGTTAAGGAAGCAGTAATGTTTTTACTTAAAGGTGCAACTGTAACGAAAATGTGTGTCATATGACATAATATTATATTAGTTTTTTACCTGGGTTTTCGCTTGGTAGTATCGGCACTGTAGCTATCAGAAGATACTATTTGTGTTGGGGAATATTCAGATCTGGTTATTGAATTTATTTCGTTTTGGGTATGGTATCTCTCAAAGTTTCGCTTGCAGGGTACTTATTTCTGGTTCTTTGTTCAAAGGAGCTAATAAAATTAGTGGTTTTATGTAAGATTTTATATATCACTTGCCATCTGGTGAATATCTGTTTTTTTATTTCTTTTATTTTATTCGGAAAACTATCGAAAAGTATTTTGTAATAGAAGTCTATAATACATAAAGAAGAATGAGTTTCCGTTTGTTTGTTACAAAAGTTCCTTTGAGCTTCAACTCCAAGTAGACTCATGGGAAATATTTAATACTAAAGCTAGTTTCTTAGAATAATTCTGATTACCGCAGAGAGTGATTTTGGAAACATATATTGACGTCAGGCTTTGCACGGGTCCTTGTATTTGTCTGAATTGAAAAGTGTGATGATGATAAAGTACAATGTGCTAAATATATTCGATATATTCAATATTACGTTAGCAATATTTGTAAAAATTATAAATACTTAAGTGTTTTGCAGTTGTTTCATATTCAATGGCTATCGCACCTGTTTAGTTAATTCATTTGTACAAGCCTTATGACCATTTTGTTTCTATGTTGTAATGGGATTGGTATAGAATATTTATTTACTCGGTATTTATTTACCAAAATTGTTTTTATTAATTATACATTTCTCTTACGTAGAGACATAAACATAGAAAGATAAAAGAGGTAAGTAAAACAACTTAGCAGTTACTTTGTATTGTGAAGTAAAATTACACCGTCACTGTATTGTATTAGGGAACCATACAAGGGTCCCCCCTTTTACTTCAAAATTATATTTCCATTATTATGTGTCGCCAACAAAGACATGATGAGTAGAAGGTTGTGCTAAGATCCTACGCGATTTATAAGCTTAATAACACTATTAACAAAAAACTGACAAAATTTCATCAATTATCAGAGCTACATCTGTGATTATTTATTAAAAAAAAATCTCCAATATCTTATATTTTGCATAAAATTTAAAGTTTAGTTAATAGTATTAAAAATGTCAATTCTTTTACTTTTTTCGAACAAAACGAATACCGTGTTCTGAAGCATTAGAAAAGTGCACAAAGGAAGCGTGCTAGTTTGTAAATGAAAAGATATGGGAGCAGTTGGCGTCTATCTTGTCTCTTATAAGTTTACGTGCCTTTTAGAAACAGTTAATGGGCTTTTTCTGAAGGAAGTTTATTTAACATCTTCTATTGTAGTGCCTCTTAAGTACGTCTTAAGGGCGCGTAGGCTATTTTTAAAGTAAACTTTGAAAACATTGGTAATATAAAAATTACTGTCAATATTTTATAAATCTATAATAATTTTAAGATATATCCATATGATGTATGATAACTGTAAACTTGCCATACTATATACTCCTACAAATAAGGTGTTGGCCTTCTTGATATGAGAAAGTGCTACCAGCCCCTTATAAAGTAAGATTATCATCATCATAAGCCTGTGATAGTCCACTGCTGGCCATAGGCCTCCCCTAATACACTCCTATCCATTAGGGGGTTTTGGATCGTATTCAACCACGCTGGTCCGATGCGGCTTGGTGGGTAACCGATTTTGTTTACATGCTCATCCGACGCATGGATCATATTATTTTTCAGACGATTGGGTGATCGGCCCAAATTGCCCTAAACAACCATGAAAGAACAGTGAACATTTGTAGAGTCCCCGCAGGATTCAAACCCACGACCTCTGGTTTCTAAAGCACACGCTCATACCACTAGGCTACGCAGGCAGTTCGTTAAGTAAAATGATAAATGTTTGAAAAACTAACGACATAACTTTATATTTCTGCCAACTGTTGTGATTTTTTTTAAATCAAATGATTTACATAATTGATTTGAGTTCTAAATATTTTAGGAAAAGAGAAAACATATAGAATGTTTCCGTGTAATGAAATATGGAAAAATATTTGTTGACCGATTAAATTACTTTTCTCGATATTTTTTGCAGAAAAACATGTTTGATATACTTTAAATACTATACCACTTAGCTAAGTTATACACAATAGTTATCGATATTAGATTTAAACAAAGAACTCAAGTCATGTTCTATATAAAGAAAATTGTGTTAGACCTTTGCAAATAGAATTCCTTTTTCGTTCTAACAACTCGTTGCTCGGCTCATTACGTTAGGCGCTTAAGCTGAAGAAACTCGTGACAATGGTTTTATCTAATGAAACATTTATACCTATTAAAATTTCAGAGTGATTCCCGACCTTTGTAGGGTGTTATACAGTGCTATGTTTAATATCATTATAATGGAAGACGTGAGGAGATAATTTAGTAATTCAAAGTCTAAAATGTATGCTTTCTTCCCAACTCATGAAAAAGCTTATTAACATTTATATCGCGTGGGTTAATTATACTGCTAAACGTGGATTTGATGAAAGTTTTACAACGAGGCGTCGACACCAGAGCTGGTACTCAAAAAGTTCACTTGAAATTTATATAAAGCATTATTCTTCAAATGCAATAAGATTATAACATGTGTTGATTAAGTGTTACAATAAAGACTTTGGAAATATTATTATCACCCTTCACCAAACTTTATTTTAGCTTTATTTGATATTTATTCATATTAAGTGTAAAGATCATTGACCTGTTTTTTATTGAAACTTAATTATAAGTCGTTATTTATCAATAATATTTTTCAGTGCGCAAGCACTATGATTTTGTTATTATGCTTAAAAAGAAGAATAGGTATAATGTAGACAAATAAAACTTATCCCGTCAGCTTTTAAAAAGTAACATCATATCAATTTTTACACAAATACTATCTTACCTCGATAACCTTTCTCTGTTAAATCATTTGGATAATATTATTAAGTAATTGGGTGCCGTTGAGGTTAAGTTGGAGGAAAAATAACTGACGAGCAATTTTCATGCCTTTATAAACAAAAAAAATAAATAAGTGAAAAAGTAGGCTATTTTGGAGGATAACTACCGTCATAAACGTACACTTCTATTATTCGTGTATGTACATGATGGATTAGATCCGGAGATTTACTAGTCATAATGATTTATGTTGTTACATTATCATAATTTATTACGTGAGGATGTCCATCCATATTGGCGCTGCATCGGCATTTCTCCTTTCCGCGGGCATCCCAATTTTACACCACAAGGTTTGCAAGTCACGTCATTTTCTGGGGTGGTTTGTTGTGTGTTTGTGTTTTAGAGCTCCGCTTCTATTGGACGGTATCGACACTTGCAGACTACCAAACATTGTGTATGGCTTAGTCATAGCACTACCACTGATGGGATTTTGCTTTATAGGCTGTCTGGCGTCAGCCAAGACTGCGACTGGCATCAAGTAAAACAGTATTTTACTTGACGCCAGTCGCAGTCTTGGCGTTCATTTAAAAAGGTTTATGTCCAGCAGTGGACTGATAGAGGCTGATTATGATCATGATGAAGATGATACCGCCAGTTCTTGTTGTGGACAGTCTGTTTAAAAAGGTACCTTAGTCATGTGGCTATTAGAGAGTCGATAGAGTTTAGCCATCATTGGTAAACGTTGCAAAGAGACTTGCCAAGGCGTGCTGGATCTGTGCACGATCTGAGAGCGGCAGCGTAGAAAACTGTGTAGAGTTGTGGAGCAGCAAATGGTGACTGATTGGTTGCGAGTCAGCGGATTTTCTTGTTTTTCAGAAAAAGAGCGTTTGCCGGACGCCGAGTGCTCTATGCGCCCTTTCTTTTTACTCATAACTTCTCAGCTGCAAGAAGCACTGAGATATGCCGTTTTCTACGGCACGGCTTGTACAACAATACGGAAAAAAATAGCTGATAGTTTTATAGGGTATATTAGCCTATTTATCATAGTGTGAAAGGACCTTTAATAAGTTACCTTAGAATTTTTGATATTAACTATTGTAAAAAAATATCTACTGCAAGTGATTTGTGACCGTTTTCCCATAAGAATTAGGTACTCAATTCGGAGCGTATGTTATTTTCTTTGTGGTCATTTATTTTAAATAATTTAATGATAATTGGTTTTATAGGTATTTAATAAATAAAGAAAATTACAGCATCTAAAATCACAATCTTGTGCGATTAAAATGCAATACCTTAGTCGGTCCCGTTACCACGGACCTTGGGAAGGGTTTGAAATGTCGGGTATAATTTTAAATAATTGTAAAGTCCGCAAAAAATATACTATTATTATATATAATATTCTTGTAAGCAACAGAAAATATTAATATATAAGTGTTAATAATAACCCTCAATAAGCTTTTTAATGTAAATATTTTTAGAAATTGCAGCAGGCATATTCAAAGCTAATTTATATAATATAGTGTAAATTTACATAAAAGTCATTAGATTTAAAAATTCTTTGTTCTACGTGCATAAAACGTGTCATAGGTGATATTTTGAATGAATCATTCATTCTAAAAAATATCACCTATGACATTAAAAGATAAAAAATGAGGTGGCGGAAATCACGGTGCAGTTTCATGCATTCTTGACGTTGTCACCGTCTTATATTGCGCAAAATGGTTGTATAGTGCTGAAGTCAGCCATATTTTTTTTGTGAAATTTAACTTAATGTTTTTGATATATTCTTCACTAATGACCATAATACTTTTAGGAACTAGACCTTCAAGTCAAGAGTTGCAAACAGAAAGCACCCAATTTTTTGTTGAAGAAACTAAGCGAAATAAAAATATTTTATCATTTACAAAAAAAAAATAATTAAGGGTTTTCCCCATTATAATTAAATCTAATGATTTACTTGAACTTTTCATTTTGTTTTGAGTAAAGCAGTTTACTTTTGCCGACTGTCTAAAAATGAAAACAGTGATATACACGAACCATAAAACGGTGTAAAATTAATTTTAACGAAGCAAAATATTAATTTGCCCCTTTCCGGTTAAATAATGACGTAGTGATTGACATGTAGCTGCGGGAACCAATCAATGCGGATTACGTTCCATCGCTATTAGAATTTGGCAAAAGACTTCCTTTATTTCAAATCTTATTTGGGCTGGTATAATCCGTTAAAATATGTTTAATAATACAGTTTAACGGGTTTAGATAATAATCAATAATTTCTTATCGTAATCTTATAGATTTTAAGAAAAAAAAACGAGAAAAAACTTACAAGTAATGAACATTAGCAGATAGATTTTGGTCGGTTGGTGTTTGAACTAGGACGTATCCTGTATCTCAAACAATCAACTCTTCACCCCCTAAGAACTTCCTTAATTATTATACAATTATTACAAAATGATACCCGACTTTCAATTCCTTCTCAGGGCTCATGGTGACAGAGAGTTTTCGCGTAATAATAATATTTGCAGCAGAAACAAGTAAAATTTTCACAAAAAACATGATCGACTTCAAGCAGTATAAATATACATTTTGTGCAATATATGACAACCTGCCCTATGCAAGATACTACACCGCGATTTCTGCCACTGCATTTCATCTGATCTGATCTGAATCTGATTTGTTTAAATTTATTTATTTTTATCAAAGTGTGATTTTTTTAAAATGCATTTACTTGTACAAAAACTACAAGAACACGCAAATGAGCTTTAAATTCCTCACACCGTTTTTAACAATATTTCAATTAAAATGGCTTCATTGAATTATTCTTAAAATATGTTAATATATATGTATGTGCAGTCAGGGACTTTATTGTAGACCGATTCAAAAAGTACAAATATGTAGAATATATATAATATATTATAAATGGCGTAGCGATGGGCTGCCCAGTGTCTCCTATTATCGCTGATATCTTGATGGAGAACTTTGAAGAGACAGCCCTCAATACAACTCCCATCCGACCAAGATTCTATAAGCGGTACGTAGATGCATCTCTGGATCATCTTAATTCTTTGCATCCCAAAATAAAGTTCACAATGGAAATAGAGGCAAACAACTCCTTAGCCTTCTTAGGTATTTTAATCATTAGAAGCTCTAACAATAGCTTGAGCTATACAGTTTTAGAAAAGCAACCCACGAATAAATATTTAAATGGTGATTCTCACCACCATCCCTCCAGTTGGCTACTGTCGGTAAATGTTTGCTTCAGAGAGCACAGCGGATCTGCGACAAGGAGCATTTGACGGCTGAACTGGAGAATGTCAAGCAGGTGCTGCGTGACAACAAACATCCAAGTTCCACGTCTACGTCGCAGTCACCGTGTGAAGCCAGTCACAGTCGAAAGAGTGCCTGCCGTCTTACCTTACATCAGAGGAGTCACTGACAAAATCGAGTTATATTTTAAAGCGAGCTTCATTAAAACATATTATAAGCCGCGAAGAAGATTAGCCAATTATTACCATCGGTCAAATGTCAACTTCTACAGGTACCGGGTGTGTACAAATAGACTGTGATTGTGGTCTCTCTTACATTGGACAGACAAAGAGACCAGTAAAACCAGAGTAAAATAACATATAGCTGATGTTAGGCACCGACGCTATAAGAAATCTGCAATTTGCGACCATAGTTCTAGACAAGCCCAATCATTATATTAGATTTGATGAACCAAAATACTGGCTAATGAACATCGATTTATACCAAGGATGATTTGGGAAGCAATAGAAATTAAAAAAATCCAAATTTTAATAGAAAGATGGTTGGTCTTTGCCCTTCCTGGGATCCAATAATTTCAAAAATTAAACGCAGAGTATAAAAACTACAAAACCGAAGAACAACCTAAATGCTTTTGTCAAACCAACATTAAAAATTAAGAAATCGAAAGATATGTTAATTTTTAAATAAAAACGACGAGTTATTCGAAAACATAGAGATACAGACATATACCAACTTAGTCTGCCCGTGATCATGGATGCTGAAAAGAATCCGAGAACGTCGGGAATAAATATATTTAAGTAACGCGAAAAATCGGTAAATTGGTGGATTTGATATGATTATAATCGCGTAAATAAAAGAAATAATTACGTAAAATATAGTTTAGGTTCGATGTCTTAACGTTTAGGCAGCGATTGCAATTTAAAAAAATTAAAGATAGCGTCTATTTTTTAAAAAATTTTGTAAATGTATTAAACTCTCATCACAAAATTGCTTTAAAAATAGGACCATATGAGAGATATACTGACTATGAATAAAAATTTGGAGCTCTGGAGGTATGCAACGAGGTAACTTAAATAAAACATAGGCATAGAAGGAGGTATCAATTCAAAAATACTCAAACTGTATATTTTTAATATTTGATTCTACGTTTGCACTTGCACTTTAGTTTCCGATTTGTTCATAGCCTTTTTAAAATTTTGTAAAGCTTAACATTGATCCATTGTTTAAAAAATTGACTATAGATATATATATTGAATAAATTGACTAGATAAACGAAATAAAAAACATGGTAAGGCACATTCAAAATATCAAACTCGTTTCATTTAAATTTACAAACGCTTGCCGCCTAGCGATTTGTTATCTTAAATTGATAGACGTACAATATGTTCTACGTAATTGTACTTCTTAAACTGGTGTCTAACAAAGTCTTGGAGCGCATATATTTATGTTTTAATAATAACAGATTTTAACATATTTTTTTCAAATTGCCATTAGGCATGTTCAAAGCTCATTTAAGTTAATATAGTAAAAAAATCTTGTACCTTTTAGCATAAAGCACGACTTACACGACATTTGATTAAATGATGTCTTAAAAGATATGAGAGAATTAAAATGCAGGGGCTGAAACACTACAAAACTATTTTACGCTTGTATTGTAAAATAGTTCTGTAGTGTTTGAAGTCTGACATATTTTTTTTTGTTATTTTAGGAAGGCGGTCAAATATATCCGTTGTATTGTATTACAGTTGTTGTGTTACATTTGCTTAAAAAAACACTCTTGCAACTAATCTGATTCACAAAAGACTTTGAGTGTCAAAGTCAAAGTCAAAATCATGTATTAAATTTTGGCTCTACTGAGCACTTATGAACGTCAAAAATTATCCATTTACCACCGTTTCACAAACTCAGACCCGTCCAGAGAAGAACCGGCAAGAAACTCAGCGGTCTTTTTTTAAAAATATTAGTAATTACAAAATTTGACCAATAAAACTGAACAATATGTCTGCGATGAGTAACAATTTGGCAACCAAACTTCGTAACCCAAAAACAAGATTTTATTACTGAAAGCTCTACAAAATGACCTTGCTATTGATATTTTCGCAGGCTCTCATAAAAGTTTTTATTATATAGAATAACATACGATTTTGCGTCCTCCTTATTAAAATAAAATAATAATAATATGGTAAGATGAATTACACCAACTTTAAATCACACTTTACAAACTTAATACAAATAGAAGAATAAACTATCGGTAGCAAACCGTCCTCATTCTTTATCGTTTTGTAATAGGAAATTACTTGTTACGTCACCTATTTATTTGAAGGCCGATAAGACATAAACTATGATAAATAATGGGACAAAAATGTGAAAACAAATAGACAATCCACCGCCACGGAATCCAAACTCTCCTTAATGGAATATTATTCATTTGGATTCATTGTTCACGACCCTACAGAGTAGAGTCACTTTCGATTGATTACCCATATCAAGTAAACATACAATACGGAGTGAGAATACGTATATATATGAATGCAGCGAGGATTTTAGTGTACCATTAATTTATGCATTATTTACAGTAAAGACTAACCTGACTAAAATAGCGACTAATAATGCAGAACAACTGTTGCTCAAAATATTGCTCATATCAGCGCTTACTATAGCCTATCACTATCTTTTCAATTTTATAAACAAAAACCAGGGCACTCTCTTCTTTCGACGAAGGACGACACAGCTGCAATGTGCGTCCTTTTCTATGGCACTGGATACGTTTCTCGGACCTCTTTCGCATATTCAGCCGCACGAATATTTCGTTTTCAAAATCGACAACCTGGATTCAGCACCAATTTTCCGCTGCCAACCTTATCATTATACTCGCAAAAAATTATCTTTATTTTGATATAAGGTTTATCGCGTAAGTCAATAGTTGCAAATCACTATTGAGAATTTACCTGTATATACCTGCCTACCAATAATTGAACCTGGAAAAGAAGACAACTCAGTGTTTGCATATCTATAAGCTATATACTTTCGATTAATATTCGATTAAATCTTCAGATTAATCTATAGTTTATTCCGTAAGAGAGTGCGTGCAATGTTTATTTTTTAAATTATTAATTAATTACACTTAGCATCAAAATTTCCAGCCAACCTCCTCGAAATTATATTTTAAAATAATAAATTTAATTAATTATTATTAAAATATTTTCATCCCGTAATACGATGGGTGATGGTCGTACTACGGTGGGTTCTCCTACTATATGTAGACAGAATCTGGTGTCTAATTTAAAAGCGCCAAATTATACGTTATTTAATTACCTAATTGACGTATTTGGTTTTTATTTTACTAGTTGACCCTACAGGCCTTGTCCTGTCTTAATGATGATAATTTAATTCGAATTCGTGTAATGAATAAAAACAAAGTGTGTATATTATACTCATGCTTTACTATATGTAATTCCTATATCATATTACATTCTTATTTTATTTCTTGTGTGTATATTAATAGTTTTATTGTCATTTGGACAACTTTAAAAAAATTAAAAATAGCGTCTATTTTTAAAAATTTTTGTAAAAGTATTAAACTACTTATCACAAAATTGCTTTAAAAAAAATTAGGACCATATGAGAGATATACTAACTATGAATAAAAAAATTGGAGCTCTAGGAGCGTAGCAACGAGATAACATTACAAAAAACATAGGCATAGAAGGAGGTACTCAATTCAAAAATATTCAAACCGTATATTTTTTAATATGTTACCTCGTTGCCTCGCTCCTAGTGCTCCGATTTTGTTCATTCCTTTTTTAAATTTTGGATGTAAGCTTCCATTGGTCCCATTTTTAAAATAATTTTATGATAAGTAGTTTAATAGATATTAAACAAATAAAAACATTACGGCACCAAAATCACAACTTCGTTCCATTAAATTACAAACGCTGCCTAAACGGTAAAAGATAGACGTACAATATGTTCTACGTAATTGTACTTCTTAAACTGGTGTCTAACAAAGTCTTGGAGCGCATATATTTATGTCTTAATAATAACAGATTTAAACATATTTTTTTTAAATTGCAATTAGGCATGTTCAAAGCTCATTTAAGTTAATATAGTAAAAAAATCTTGTACCTTTTAGCATAAAGCACGACTTACACGACATTTGATTAAATGATGTCTTAAAAGATATGAGAGAATTAAAATAAAGGGGCAGAAATCTCGGGCCAATTTTCCTTTCTTACCCGCTTGTATTGCGTAAAATAGTTCTGTAGTGTTTGAAGTCTGTCATATTTTTTTTGTTATTTTAGGAAGGCGGTCAAATATCTCCGTTGTATTGTATTACAGTTGTTGTGTTACACTTACTTAAAAAAAAACTCTTACAACTAATCTGATTCACAAATGACTTTGAGTGTCAAAGTCAAAATTATTTATTCAATTTAGTTGCTCAGTAGAGAGCACTTATGAACGTCAAAATCTATCCATTTACCACCGGTTCACAAACTCAGACCCGTCCAGAGAAGAATCGGCAAGAAACTCTGCGGTCTTTTTTTTTTTAAATATCAGTATTTACAAAATTTGACCAATAAAAATTACCAATATGTCTGCGATGAGTAACAATTTGGCAACCAAACTTCGTAACCCGCAAACAAGAATTTATTACTGAAAGCTCTACAAAATTTGCTAATGATATTTTCGCAGGCTCTCATAAAAGTTTTTAATATATACACACGATTTTGCATCCTCCTTGATACAAAAAATATTAAAATAAAATAATAATGATAAGGTAAGATGAATAACACCAATTTTAAATCACACTTTACAAATTTAATACAAATAGAAGAATAAACTATCGGTAGCAAACCGTCCTCATTCTTTATCGTTTTGTAATAGGAAATTACTTGTTACGTCACCTATTTTGAAGGCTGATAAGACATAAGAACTATGATAAATAATGGGACAAATATGTGAAAACAAATAGACAATACACCGCCACGGAATCCAAACTCTCCTTAATGGGATATTATTCATTTGGTGATTCATTGTTCACGACCTTACAGAGTAGAGTCACTTTTCGTATTGATTACCCATATCAAGTAAACATACAATACGGAGTGGGAATACGTATATATACGAATGCCGCGAGGATTTTTAGTGTACCATTAATTTATGCATTATTTACAGTAGAGGGTAACCTGACTAAAATAGCGACTAATAATGCAGAACAACTGTTGCTCCAAAATATTGCTCATATCAGCGCTTACTATAGCCTATCACCATCTTTTTCAATTTTATAAACAAAAACCAGGCGCACTCGCTTTCTTTCGACGAAGGAGCGACAATGCTGCGTCCTTTTCTATGGCACTGGATACGTTCCTCGGACCTCTCTTACGCATATTCAGCCGCATGAATATTTCGTTTTTCAAAAATCGACAACCTCGATTCAGCACCAATTTTCCGCTGCCAACCTTATATCATTATACTCGCAAAAAAATTGTCTTTATTTTGATAACGGTTTATCGCGTAAGTCAATAGTTGCAAATCACTATTGACAATTTACCTGTATATACCTGCCTACCTAATAATTGCACCTGGAAAAAGAAGACAACCCAGTGTTTGCATATTCAATAAGCTATATACTTTCGATTTCTTCAGATTAATCTACAGATTATTCCGTAAGAGAGTGCGTGCAATGTTTAAATTTTTTAAATTATTAATTAATTACACTTAGCATCAAAATTTCCAGCCAACCTCCTCGAAATTAATATTTTAAAAATATAATTAATTATTATTAAAAAAATATTTTCATCCCGTAATACGATGGGTGATGGTCGTACTACGGTGGGTTCTCCTACTATATGTAGACAGAATCTGGTGTCTTATTTTAAAGGCGCCAAATTATACGTTATTTTAATTACCTAATTGACGTATTTGGTTTTTATGTCTTATTACCATTATGTGTGAAGTTTAAAAATATTTTGCTGTGGTTTAATAATAGTTTAACTACGAATATTTTAATGTTTGAGAGATAGTGTTTAGCCAGCCAGCCAGCCTAGGATAGACATGATTTCATTTCTCAAGAACTTGCCTGTTAGAGGACGTTAGATACTAAACTTTGATAATGAAGTTTAAACTGTCACAAGTGGTCTTGTTTAACATTTATGAAGTGACTTGGCTAGCTTAATATGCAAATGTTGTTTAACACGAATATTAAATTCTTAGGGATCGCGTGTTATATTACTAGTTCTGTTACTTGATTAAATGTTTTAGTTCTTTTAAACTAATCGATTTTTTTAGTTAACTATTTGTATATTTGATGCAAGATAATAATATTTATAAATTTAAGTCTATAATATAAGTCTAGTCTTTGTTTAGTGATTTTTTCAAGTGTATTGTTCTAAGCTAGCATACTTTCAATAAGTGGCTTCCGTTTTAAATTTACGCGTCATCATCAGCCTGTGTTAGCCTACTGCTGACATAGGCTTCCCTCTCCATTAGAGGGTTTTTGGACCGTATCCCACTACACTGGTCCAATGCTGGTTGGTTGAGTGGACCTCCTTTTTACATCGATGAATGGATCATCTTAGTTTTCAGACAATTGGGTGATCGCTACAAATTGCCCTAACCAACTAGGAAACAACAATGAAGATTTGTTGAGTCCCCACAGGATTCGAACCCGCAACCTCCAGTTTCTAAAGTACACGCCCTTGCCACTAGACTACGGAGGCAGCTTTATTACAATTACCCACAATTTATAATATAGTTTAAAATATATCACAAATGTTTTATTGTATTAAAGTAGAATTTTTTTTGTTTTAAAAGTATTTGGTAACAGTATATTTTTTATCTCCTTGATACAGATTGGCCGGTGTATTTGAAATCGGCTCGGATAACATTATTATTATTTGTAATCTGGTTATACAAACAAATTGCACAATAATGACCAAGTCAAAGGCACGTAAGATTCTTGGAATTGTTCGAGCCTTGTTCGTTGCATCTACATGCTACGCAGAGTGAGAAAGGGACGGCAATATGGTCATTTAGGGCACTTATCACCTGCCCGATGCAGCCACGATTATGACTCATGACTCACCGGAAGTACGCTCGAAGCGATATCGAATGGCTCAAATTTTTATCATTCTTGCTAAATCCTTAAATCTTAGTTTTCGTTTAGAACTCTGTATCAAATTTAGAATTTTCGAAGTGGCTATGTTTTTTTTACTAATACGTATTTGTCTATTGATTGAAGTAGTAATTTTAAATGAACGAAAAGATGGAGATGTGTGCATATTTAAATCGAATAGCAGGGTCGGGCTAAAATGCTGTTTGTTGCGGTTGGAGGTTTTACTTTGTTTACCTATAAGAGTTGAGAAATGTCATTTAGAAATCCATTTATTGGCCTACGATCTCAATATTTGTAATATATCAAATAAAATTGCTGATGATTTTTAATAACTATTACGTAGCCTAATATTCTTTATGTGTTAAATCCGTCAGTCAGTCGGTAATGATAATGCACAGCGTAGTTTTATGATTGCATTGCATACTCGTATTCAATATTGTTAAAACGACACAATACTTTACATGAATTTCATGGTTTATTTACGTTAAAAATAAACATAATGTAATCTTAGATTTCCATTTAATTTTTTTTTGTTACGTTTCCCTTTCGATTACATTAATTTAATTATACATTTCCCACAAAGGAGTTGCGTCTGACTCTGAAGATGCATAATAAAATAAGGTTTAGAAGAACTTTAAAGGTGTATATTAAAGATTTAAGTTAAATATATAAGAGCATGAAGAGTCATGTTTACACAGATATTACGACGCCGGAAGTAAAGGAAGAAAAAGTCATGATAACTTTTACGCTTTAATTTTCACGAAAGGTTTAAAATATTAGGGTTTCTTTGATAGCATTATTAAAAACATGTATGTACATTAGTTTCCAAAAGGCAACCCTCGGCGTTACTTAACCTGGTCTTGTCACTCCTCCAGCACATGCTAGGTTGTTTATCTTTGTCTCGCAAGGATTTCGGCTCAGATCCTTTACTTTTTTTTACCGTGTGGAAATGCCTATGCATACACGTCCTCACAGGGACAAAGACTGGTTATGTTTGACTCGCACCAACTAAAAACTCCTCGTTGTTCCTTCCAGAGGCCTTTAGGAAACAGAATCCTCTAAATCTATTACATCAGGGCCATGGGAGCCAGAAGATCGTAGGCCACATAAGCACAAGACTCCCAGCCCCAGGGGCGATGTTATCGATCGATGGCCCCGATGTTAAACTTCGCCCCTAGCTCCTTTTTGGCCACCGAAGGAAGAGAGATCGTGGAGTACAGGGTGAACGGCCACCGGAGTACTGACACACCTCTTTTCCCGCGACTTCTCCTTGGCTGCCTTGCACCCGTCCACCGTGCCCTCCAAGACCTATCCAAAGCGAGCTTATTCCGCCTGCTTGGATCAGCCTCTTCCCCGGCGCTCCTTACACCACAGGCCAGCCAGGTTCTTCTTAGCTTCCCCGCGGCTATCCAGGCTGCAGGTACTGAGCCCACCACTATGAAAAAGCGTGAACCTGTCCTGGGGAAGGCTGCCAGATTCTTAGACAAGGAAAAAGCGAACGGGCACGTCTCATCGATAGTCCGGTAGCCAGGATCGCCAACACTTTCTGGGTTCCCAGCACAGAAGTTCTGACTTTCTGGAGGGTGTCGTCCCACCCGAACCATCACATTTTTGAATCTGGCGTACAGGCGACCATAGGAGGGTCAGGCACCAGTCTTGGGTAGCCTTACGACAGCTGTCGCTTTTTTCACCACACGAAGCACGAGGTACTCGAAGGGATTTAACTTTTACAAGCGGCGATTTAGAACTAGGCCAAGATATTTGGTTTCATGTTGTTTCGAATGCCGGAAACATTAATTTCGTTGTCCGCAGGAGGCGGCGTTCTAAGGCCCATCAAAGTACAGGGATTTAGTAGCCTCGTTTCTGGCTTAATGTCCAATCAAAAAGGTGTTAGATCTAGTGAAACCTTCGACTCGGCCTCTCATGGCCACCTAACTGGCCAGGTTCCTCTTAGATTCTTTGCGACTAGACCAAGTGACAGGTAGTTTGGCCACTACTAATACAAAAGTAAAATGTCTTAAGAATTATTATAATTTTTTTAAATAGCAAAAATTTTTTATGGTTTGAAAATTGTATTCTCAGGATTATATCACTCTATTATTATCTTTGACGTCAAATTAGTTCTAGGTAATTATTAAATTAAGGCTTTGTGTGCTTATTGCACTGTAAAATTCCGTAATAGATACAAACCTCATAATGGTTTCTACCCACGATGCAACGTCCCTACAACGTCTGCCTTGAGGCTTTAATTACGTTATGCAAACAACAATGAGCCTGTTATTTCGTTTTCAATTTTTTTGCTAAAGGATCTGCCCTTGCCTGCTAACATAGTGTTGGAATGTTTTAATATTGATGCGAGTTCTTTGTAGTATTTCATATTTTAAATATTAAAATATTACCCTATTCACAATAACCGAGAAGACTTAAAATTTTACCAAATACGAACTCTACTCAAATAAGTATATTACCGAGAAGTACTAACCAATTGAAAAAAGGAATAAAAATTATAATGTAGATGGATGTTACCTTCAAAATCTTTTATCAGATCTCTACCAATAAAATTATGGGACTTATTGTGAAAGGTCTAAGCGACTTTAAGGTAAAATAAAAATTTTACCGGTGGTAGGTCTTCTATTTACAGGAGACCGACTGGGTGGGTACCATCGCGGTGCCTATTTCTGCCACGAAGCAGTAGTGTGAAAACACTGCTGTGTTCCGGTTTGAAGGGCTCCGTAGCCAGCGTATTTACCGGGTGAACGAGACTTAACACCCTATGTCTCACGGTAGGCAGCGCGTTGGCGATACCTCTGGTATTGCCAATGTCTATAGACGTCGGTGACCACTTCCCATCAGGTGGCCCGACTGCTCGTCTGCTTGCGTATGTCATAGAAAAAAAAGGTCAAAAGGAGAATCACACACAGAATTATGTTTTACATACATAGATAACAGGAGTTAGGATTTGCGTAATTCCAATTAACACCTTCGACATTCATCATCACCCTGTGTAAGTCCACTGCTGGATATAGGCGTCCCCTTTTTCCATAAGGGGGTTTATGGACCTAATGCGTCATGACCTCCAGTTTTTAAAGCACACGCCCTTACCAGTAGTCTACGGAGGCAGTAAAGCCTATTTAGAATTTTAATAAATATTAACAAATCTAATGAACACTTCTCTTTCCCCGCAACTTCTCCTCGGCTGCAGAGGAAAGAAATGGCAGCACGTCTACTAAGCTAAAAGCAAACGCCTTTTATTGTAGGAACGCGGCCATTTTTATTCCCCACGCGATGATTGACCAATAAGTGTGACGGAATTTTTGTTGCTGACATTAGACTTGAAGTTCGACATTAGACTTTGTTCACGTCAATTTCGTATTGTAATTGATTATAGTAATTTCATAAAATATGTTATTATAATCGAATATATATCATTTTAATGAATTATTTATTATTCATTGTTTTGACTTTAAATATTAATAAGTAAATGTGCAGCTAATATATTTATACATTTATGTATATACTCATATGAATGCATGCTAAAATAATAATGTATTCTATTTAATATTATCAATATTTAAAATATGCCTAATAAATTAATCAAACAAATACACGCCCCACAAAATCTATATTTTACTATTCCTAAAAGTAATGAAAATAATATATACCAACGGTACGTAATATTTATGTATACATAACTATATAGATAACTAATATTTTAGTTTAGTTGTTACTTATCTCGCTGATCAAATTCACCTTTTGTCTACAAAGGTTGTATTTACCAATTTTTTAATTATTGATATAGATTGTTTTTCTTTATTCGTAAGCTTGCAATAAGGCTTTTACGTCAATTCACCTTACGGTAAGCAATACGATTATTAAATGTAATAATATGAAACATTGGTATGACTCGAAACAAATGAATATAGTCGTCCGTATAAATAAGATTTTTCTATCCACCACAATATCCTTCAAACCAGAACAACACAGCTTTTGCACATCTTTACTTCTTGTTATACATTATAATTTATATTCCTTTTTTCAGTTGTTCAGTACTTCTCGGTAACATACTTATTTGAGTAGAGTTCGTATTTGGTAAAATTTCAAGCTTTTTCGGTTATTGTGAATAGCGTAATATTTTAATATTTAAAATATGAAATACTACAAAGAAATCGCATCAATATTAAAACGTTCCAACACAATGTTAGCAGGCAAGGGCAGATCCTTCAGCAAAAAAATTGAAAACGAAATAACAGGCTCATTGTTGTTTGCATAACGTAATTAAAGCCTCAAGGCAGACGTTGTAGGGACGTTGCATCGTGGATGGAAACCATTATGAGCTTTGTTTCTATTACGTAATTTTACAGTGCAATAAACACACAAAGCCTTAATTTAATAATTTTACTAGAATTAATTTGACGTCAAAGATACCAAGAAAAGAGTGAAATAATCCTGAGAATACAATACATTTTCTAATTTTTTAAACATTTGTGCTCTCTTAAAAAAAATTAAATTATTTGTTACATTTTTTACACATTATTATTTTATTATTTTAACACAATTTACTTTTGCAATAGTAGTGGGGCCTGTCGCCTGGTCTAGTCGCAAAGAATCTAAGAGAAACCTGGCCAGTTCGAAACGTAAGGGTTATCTTGGAGAAACACATCATTTATAACCAAAGCTGGTATACGCGTCAGTCCCCTTTCGCAAACAAGGTAGAGTTATGCTGCGAGGCAACCTTCTTATACTCCACGACTCGGCTGGAACTAGCACCAATGCTACTATACTACTGGAGAAGCAAAGCAAAGCTACATGACTTACACATTGATGAATGTCGACGGTGTTAATTGAAATTACGTAACTCCTAACTCCCTATTTTCAATGTATGTAAAACATAATCTGTGTGCAATTCTCCTTTTGACCTTTTTATTTTACCTTAAAGTCGCTTAGAACTTCCACAATACGTCCCGGCATTTATTGCAGAGATCTGATAAAAGGTTTTGAAGGTAACATCCAACGAGCCAGTATTTATTGCGTAAAGAGTACTTTCTTTGGTCTTTTAAAATAAAAATTACAATTAAGGTGTCAGTTTTATATAACGATTTATTAATAATTATATTCTTTAGTTTATGTATATTATAGTAAATGGTAAATTAAGTAATGTATCGATTTAGTAAACCGTTTAAAAGATGACAGAAAATATATGTTTTTGTTCATTTTATATGTTGTCAATATCGATTTGTTTACTTAACGTAGTCCGTTAAAAGACCGCTGTTGCGAACTTTAAAGATAGGTAATTAATTATATTAAATTTCATCACGTGAATACCGGACATTTAAAAAATAATAACTCCGTTCAGAAAGATTTGAAAATAACAAAACATTTTTTTTATATAGATATACAATTGCGTTTATACAACATACCATATGTTTGAGATTTGTATGTCATACATATACATATGTCACAACTAAATATCTAAATAGTCCGGTAAATTCAGCTACAATTGTTACTGAATTTACTGATATATTTTTATATTTGTTAATAAAACATAAAAATATTTTGTTCAGTAAAAAATGAATGCAATAATGCTATTATGGTAATTTAATCATTGCTCTTACTATATATTTTAATTTTTTATCAGTTTAATCAATAGAATAAAATGAAAAGAGAAAAATTAAATCAACAAAAATACTTCGAAGGATAATTTTTATAGGAAGCTTGTCGCTTTGGCACGAAATCAATTTTGAAAATTACCGAGCTGATGAATTGATAACGGCCAAGTTTCCATTTAACGTCGAAGCTTTTTAATCACTCCGAGCTTAAAATAGGCAAACGATGCAGCTTTGATCTTAAACGCTTAATTGGTCGCATTTAAAATGTTTAAATAGTTATCAACATCTTTATTTATATAACAGATGTGTTGTATTTTATCGTTGCTGATTTTTTTATTAATTTTATGTACACAATGATTATAAGAGATTAAAAAACATTAAAGAAAATAAATCCTTTTGTCGTAAAAAAATCATTGTGAGTATTGGAAAATATTGCTTTTGTTAAGCACAATTTATGTATAGACTTTTTCTGTAGATTGTCTTAATTTTAATAGTTATAACTATCATCATCATATCATATATACAAGTATTACTTTCGCATTGAAACTCATATAGTCTATGACTACTGTATATTTTTCAGGTTTGACACATTATAGCTAATTAAATAAGTTAAATATTATTAAAAAAAATGTGAAATCTTTACCTAAATTGTATAAAATTTAGTAGACCTGCATTCGCATAATTATGATATAATTAAAAAAGAAAATAATAAAAAACTGGAAAAAAATTGACAGAAATGGCATGTTGATTTGATCATCATTTTATCGATCGTCTCTAAAAGGGATTTACGAGTTACAATTTTTACAAAGTGAAAGCATTGACGAGGGCGGGTTGTCACATCTTGGAGAGAGGACTCATAGTTATTAGTCATATATATTAAAATTTTCTTTAAATAGACTAAAATCAAGCACAATAGATTTAGTCCTACCGTCACGATTACTTAATAATCTTAGTAACTTTAGCGGCTTTACAAAGGCTACGTATATACTTTTGATTTTCACCAAAAAAGTGTCCTTTTTAGAGTTTCGTTAACAACACCAACTTTCCCAATATATTAATATTTTTGCCATTAGATGTATTTATAAATTATCCTCCATAACGGTTTCGACTGCTTGGTGATTTATACGCGGAACCGTCTTTAGAACAAACAGCGGGGGACCTATATCTGGCTCAAAGTGGAACTGTAAGAGCTCTAGTATCTACTGATTTAAAGTACATCATAGCAATTACATTTCTTAGGGGGGCGAAAGGATTTCTGGCTGCCAAATCCAAGCCAGTTCGCCTGTTGTACGGCGTTTCATAAGTGCGCGGCGTCACTTCCCATCGTAATAAAATTAGCATTTTCATTTTAATCAATAAAATTTACTACTTAACTAAAATTACTTAAATTAATTGCTTGCAGCGAAGATCTTCGCTACATATGTATAAAACAAAGTCGCTTTCTCTGTCCCTAGAACCCTATGTATGCTTATATCTTTCAAACTACGCAATGAATTACGATTCGTTTTTTTAATAGATAGAGTGATTGAAGGTTTATAAGTATAACAGATGCTTAAAATTGTAGGTATATTTCAAGCAAAGGTGAAAGGAAGCAGGGACGGGTCACTAGTTTATTTATAATATGTATTACCTGTAACTAAGTAATTAATTAAATATATTTATCTTTTATCATATTTTACATAACTTAGGGGACCTATCTTAGCGAGACACAAATATTTATAATTATTTCTATTGCTTGCGCGAATATATACATTATTAAATAACAGGTGAGCCGTGACCACGGCCGCTGGAAAGTGTTCGAAACGTCGGAATTTAAAATGTAAAATAAACGCGATAAAATCCGTAAAGTAATTTTATTTAATAACAAATATTTATGCCTATTTTGTAAGATTAAGATTTGACGAAATTTAAAAATAATTTTCTTGTATAATCAAATGACAATTAAGAGAACAATGCATTTATTTATATGCATAGTACGCACTTAAAAATTTTTCATGCGGTGTCTTAAAAATCATATATTTATGGTTAAGTCCTGTTAAGTAGATCCTAGTTGTGTATAATTAGCACCATTAGAAATAAAAAGCCTTAAGCCCTAAGTATGTTGTATCTTTAAATGTTTTCTTTTTATTGTATTGAAATGTTTTAATTTCGCTCTTTTATCGTCTAGGCATTGTCCATGTTTAGTTCAAGGCCTTCGTAAGAAAAAACAGCTTTTATCACTTTCATTTAAATGCCCATCTAGTAATTTTCTATGTCTCGGCATGCTCCATATTTGCCGTTTAGCTCATAACCCTTTATGTCAATACTAATGATTAGTATGTTCTCTTAATTCAACAAAGTTTTTGCATTATATGAAATAATGAAACACATTTTGTACAGCATAGGTAATTATTTTTTAATTTTTGTGCACAAAAGTTACAGAGGCAGATGTCACATAGGCAGATTTAATGCCAATGGCATTTCTGATTATCAATTTTTATTGATAACTATTGTAAATGTCGTGCTCGCATCAATTACATTATTTTTATATGTACGTGCAAACATAGCAATATAAGCTGCGTGCAATGTTATTTACTTTAAATATTACTACTATTAGCTTGATACGACATCATATTCATTTAATTACATACAATTTATGAACGAATATATGCACGCGAGCACAATAAAGTTTACGGCCATTATCTATATTCGATCTTTTTGTAATAATAACATATTCCAAGTTGCGAACTCAAAGCTGGGCCGAGATAAAACACTGATGACGTCATGGCCAGTAACCCGTAGAGACATGTATGAGCTTCGTATGAAGGCCATATTGCTATTAACTCGTTACATTCAAATGGTGAGCTTCTTTTACATATATATATAACGGTAACTTATAACTTTTATATATTTGTTTACAATTGAAGTATATGAGTGATCAATAACGTTATGGAACAAAGTAATTTTGTTTCACTGGAGTCACAGTACCCATATTTTAATAAAGACACGCTGCATTTTGCAGATCTATATAATAATGTATGTAATAATATAACTTTATTGGAAATGAAGATAGATTACATATACATATTTAGTATCTTACGCTCCGATTTTTATCTATTCTTCTTGTTTACTTAGTATACCTAATAGGTAGTACAATCCAGTGGGGTGGATGAGAATAGCCGAAAGTCGGAAGCGGTGGCGTGCATCAGGGAAGGCCTATGCCCAGCAGTGGACTGACACAGGCTGATGATGATTACAATCCGAGTTATTTGTGATTTTTGTTGATGGTACATGGTATAATTACAGTTTGCCTGTATGATGTTACCGTGGTGACTACTTTTGCCACAAAACAGTAGTGTGAAGCATGTACCTAACATGATTAGCATGTGGCGTATTACGCTAAACGTAATGCTCGTCTTACTTATCCTTTATTAATACAAAACGTGCTATTTTGTTGTAATTGTAAAAAATTAAACATGACGCTATAAATATTTTCTTCACAGTCTTAGTGTGTTTTTTTTCACTGCGTTTTAACTCTGCTAACCGGTTTGGATAAAATGGTTTAATATTGTAGTCCCAGATTGGTTAAAAATAATTTCTTCGACTAGAAAACTCCTTGCATCATTACTGTTACTTGTTTTAAATAAGGCTTTATCTCAGTGTAATATAATATTTTAACGTAATTTTCTCACGTCTCACTATTCAATTATTACACTATTTTTGTTAATTACACAATTTTAGTATATATTCGGAGGTCCACGTAAATAAAAAAATGTATTTTAATTCTAATATACGGGCCAAAATAAATCTGATTTATTTCTATCACTAAAATGAAAATATATTTTTATAGACCTATTACTTACAAGGATGTTTAGTTTCCAAAATACCTTTTCTCACATAAAAAGAAAAAAATAAGTGAAAAAAATAAACCAGTTTTTTATGGTTCTATGCGAGATATTATTATTTTTGTGTCTAGGCAAAGGTAGTGGCTGTTGAGCCTTCGTTAAGACAACCGCGGAGAACGGGAGTAGAGTCTGGGGGGCGGCGGCGCGGTAAGGCTATACGCGAGCGCGCGGCTCTGCTCACTCCGTGCCGGCACTCGACGCGAGCTGCACGTCGGTACGGCCCGCGAGCCTTAAAACTTTCGTTCGTCTAAGAAACTCTACGGGAACTTCAACCCCCTAATTAAACTCAACCGCTGCATAAAAAGCGGGAAGCTATCACTTCCGCACCCCATCCGCGTGTACCGCCTCTCGTGTTAAAGTTCGAAAAAAGTTCACGAAGTTTTCAAAGTCGCCCCGCCGGTGCGTAAGCTCCGACATGCTCGAGTGAGGCTCTCAATAAACCGGTAAGTTGAACGGACATTACTGGAAAATATTTGAATGTTGCCAGGGTTGGATCTGCGGGTCGCGCCGGCTTGTTGTTGATGCATACGCGTGTTTTGTTTATGCGACGGCTGCGTCGAATAGGCGACACGGCCGATGACATTTCTGGGAACAAGTGTACTCTTACAAAACGCCGGCAAAGTTGTTGTGTTGCATCAACGTTTTGGTGTCAGATGGCCGAGTGCTTCTCTTGAATTGGACGCTCCGTTTGAAGCCTTACCCACAATTGTTTGATGCACGCGTGTTTTGATTAGCGCTAATTAGCGCAATCCTCTGCTTGGGCTTTGTTCCTGAAAGCTTTTGATTTTTTTGTGGATGCATTTTTGAAGTTGGAGTTCTTAAATTACTCGTGTTCAAATTATAATTGAGTATTAAGAGGCTTATTAAAATTCGTGATGACTTTGAATAAACTTATGTGCTTTATGTTTAATCAAGTATCTCCAACGTAAAAAAGTGATAAAAATTTATTAATCAAATAAACAATGGTAATATTAAGACAAAGGAGTTGTCTATATTTCAAAGTGATTCATACCGTATTAGTAATACTTATTACGAAAGAAACAAAGAATCCTTGACCAAGGATCGTTACGTCAGGAAATCCGTTAAGGCACCTTTTGTGTTAGTAATTTAGTTTTTATTAATATACATTAAAATTTGTTATAATTATTATTATTTTAATAATCGTCGATTTAAAATGTGCTTAATGTTGTATAATGTAT
Organism: Lamproptera curius; assembly: GCA_029286875.1. NCBI lineage: Eukaryota > Metazoa > Arthropoda > Insecta > Lepidoptera > Papilionidae > Lamproptera > Lamproptera curius. The sequence goes on along the minus strand of JAGSMT010000097.1, from coordinate 1,484,258 downwards.
AATATAAAAATATACAAAACCTAAAGAAATCTGCAGTATCCTTTGACGAAGCGAAAATCTACTCGATGGATAAAAAATTAAAATATATCCTAAATCAAATAGAGAGGATGGTATATCTTTACCACCTGTGTGGATTCCAATAAGTTAAAAACTAAATGTATGACCACATAAGTATTTGCTGCTAAAGCCACGTTTTAAATCATGGAAATAGAAAGATATGTCAAATTTCAAATAAAAAACCACAACGGTTATTCCAAACACATTGAGATACAGACATATTCCATCTTAGTCTGCCCGTGATCATAGACGGAATAGATGGAAAAAGTCCGAAACGTCGGTAATAAATTCAAAGAACGCTAAATATCCGTAAATATGGATTTAATATACATAGTAAAAGTATATTATAGTAGAACAGAGCCGAGATTTAAATAAATTTTATAAGCAACATATATTTTTAGAAACTTGACTAGGGATTCTTTTTATTGTAAGAAAATATCTACGAAATCTTCTAAAATCAAATTGTGTCACCAAGCAGAATAGAAACAGTGCCGACTTCCGGTTTGAAGAGCGCTGTGCCTAGCGTCATTACTAAATATTCAAGATGAATCATCGAACCTCAGGATGATGAGAAGTTTTTTAGCGCCTTACTCTGTGATTTTTATAAGCAGGACGAGTTAATTAGTAACAGGTGAATCTCCTGCTAGAATCTCCTAGTGACGAGACGCGTCACTATAGTATAAAAAAACTGTCTTATAAAATATCTAAAAATCTATCTAAATATATTTAAAATTTATGTAAATTAATATTTATCAAATAACATTTTGAAATTAAAACTATTATTATTGAAATTAGCAAAAAATCGAGACCAGCTGGCTATTAATAATACATTAAAACCTTTATTATAAGTAGGATCAAATAATGCCTTCTAAAGCCTTGTTGATCGAGATAATCCAACAGACAGATAGAGGTGCTTTTATAAGATTAAAGGATCAAAAATATAACCCAAAATTTGCTATTCGGTAATTGATTTAGATTTAATAAAATATTATAGTACATTTATAATCTTCATAGGCTGAATTTATAACTAGAGCTTTTACTGTGCTCTAAATTTGGCAAAAAACATGGTGTCTTTTTTAATAGCATAACTTGAAAATATTTAAAAAAAAAAACTAGTTGTTCGCGACTTATCAAAGTCAGAGACATTTGGTTTAGTTAAATTAATAAAGTTATAAGAAAAACTAACTCTTCAAGATAAAATAAAACTCATTTATTTGTAAACAAAATTGCAAAGTTATGAGCAAATCAGTTGCAATGTAAAACCTAACAATGATTGCATATTTTCAAACAAGTTTAAGTTACAATTAAGCCGATAAGGTAATGAGAACAGTTTCTGTGAAATAACTGAAGTATTTCCATACAATATATTATACGACCTGAGTGAAAACTGTGATGGATGTGCAGCTTGAACTTTGAATAAGTGATTCGACAGAGCTTACAGATAACTCCTACGCAGCGGCGTTATATGGAAAACTCTTAAAGAGAATCTGCATACGAAGTTAGTCAAGCGATAAAATTCTTTTCGACACGGAAAAAGAAAGAAAGAAAACATTTTTTGTTATAAATGAGCAGAAAACTTATAATAAATTCTAAAACGACAAATATAATTTTATCATGCACCAAAATGGTAACAACTCTTCGAATCTTTGTAAATGATGATGATGAGAGTCAAATAAACATAAGTTGACTAAATACATACCTAATTTTTTTATTGCAACATATGTTAAAGGTTAAAAACAATTATATACAAAGGTTCTAAAATTAAATTTTGAATCTAACTTTAGCACTAATCAACTTAAATTACTAGACTTAAATCTAACCCTCTGCTTTTTTATAAAATTGTAACGATTTAACGTAAATAAAATTCAGTTGATGCGCACACAACCAATGTTTGAAGATACTGTCCAATGATTCTCCGGACACGTTGATACCTACCATTTAAAACGTTCCGAAATGAATAAAATGTACAAAAAGATCGAATAATATCGATAAGTGTTTCACGTGAAAGAATTTACTTTTTGTACACGTCATCTGTCAAAAGTGTATTCGAGCCTAAAGCAAATGCGATTGCGAAAAGATAATAAATATTAAAGCAATGGCGAATAAAAAAAATAAAGCCAGAGCGAGTGTTGTTCCGTATTTAAAAACGGAATTTTTGCTTCGTTTTTGCATAAGCTTTAAAATATTGAAACATGTCCAACAATAATAACGATGTCTGCGTTTTTTATAATATACTAGCGATCCGCCCCTGGTTCGCACGGGTGCTATGCTTATAATAAATACACTTACTATAAGCATGTGCTATAAAATAAACGTTCCTCTTCAATCACTATCTATTGAAAAATATGATGCGTAGTATGAACGATTTAAGCATACATAGGAATATAAGGACAGAAAAAGCAACTTTGATTTATAGTATGTAATGATGATTATAGTACCACACGAACTTTCGAACAAATATATAAAACACCAAAAAGAGCTCTAAGTTAATTCAAATGGACTATAGTTAATGTTACTAAATATTTAAAGTATTACAATACAAGTATATAAATATCGTCTTATTTAATTCATTACGACAATTGATTACTTCATTCGACATTTAATTCTGAAGCTTAACTCTTAGCGGCATAAAGCCGTTTGAGCTAACTTTTTGACATTTTGAAATAAGCGCACCGGCATTAATTTTAAATGTCACAAAACTCCTTCATTAACTGCTGATGTAAAGGACATTACTCACAAGGCCCGACGGATAATAAATGAGATTAAGATTATATGCTTACGGTTCAAGCGGTTTTGAGCTAGAACGGCCTGCACACATATAAAAGTTTTTAAACATAAAAGAAACAATAAATGTGAGTTAACGTAAACAACGTAGTTGAGTGTTTAACAATTATTAAGTCCACGTATAAGTTAAGATTACAATATGCAAAATTCAAAGTTGATTTAAAAAAAATAAGTTCATTTCCTGAATTTTTTACTTAAAAAAACTGAAACCGCATCACCTGGTCAAGCCTCGATTCTGTATGCTAGCAGGAATAAGTTAATGAAATTTTAAGCCGAGGATTCTCTCTCGGAGAGCTCATAGAATGAATATATATAAAAAAAAATCACTCCGAGAGTTATCTATATGTATGACTGAGTTATATATGACCGAGTTGGGTATTTATATACATGACTGAGTTCCATATCGATAGAAAAGAATAGAAAGAAAGACAATGAATACTTGTTAGTGTTCTGAACTCCTAATCAGTGAAACGAAATACCGACATTCATAACATGTTTGTCCATTAACAGATTCAAGTTGTATGACTCACGTTCCATTTATCTCCGAAGTTCAAGTGCGTGCGAGAACTGCATAAGCGTGTAAAAAACGTAAAGGATGACAACGCATCGTTTTTCCGGCATGGTTTATTTTGATTGGTATTCAACTTTGTTAATGATGAATGATTAAAAATAAATAAAATAATGACGGTAGAGTTACAGAATCACATTAATATTACGAAAAAAATATTTTTATCGCTATTTTTATTATTTTATTATTTATATCTTATGAAACATCTTATCTTATATATCTTACCTTATTATTTTTATCTTATAAACAAAATTAACAAAAAAACATAACTTACGAGTAGTTTTAATTATATCAACCTGGAACCAGTGGCAGATTACAGTTCAGGATACGACGCTAGTTAAAGTTTATAATGGCTATGTTTATGAGAGAACTCAGACAGAAGTATTAATAGCCTATACATATCGAAACTATTTCACAATGCTTTGACAGGTCTAATATCATTTCCAGTTAAATTTGTAGCGAGGCGACTCCATTAGTTGCATGCCAAAATGGAAAAATCCTAATCGATAATCTATTTTTATGAATAAAGATACTCGATGCTTCGTATCGAAATAGAAATATTTTAAAATTTCTGACTATGTATGATCTATAGAAGTATAAAAAAATTCTAGGTATAATATCAACGAGGTTGGCCTTCTTAACTTTCTAACTAAAAGTAAACAACATTCACGGCTTAAAATCATACGTTTTGTGCCGAGATCCGAGACGAGATGAGAGGGGATCTACGGATAACCGGTTTTCGATCAAAACTTCATCCACTACACGTTGGATTCCGATGTTTGTTATTATTTGCTTCAAAAGGCATCGATGTATATTTAGATAATGTTTGTCGTCGATAGAATTGGCAAAAGATTAGGTTTACGTGAGAGGTATTAACACCGTTTGGTCATTCCGTTGCAATTAAGCGGTGGATAATAATTGAGGAAGCCGATCCTTGACTTCAGAGATAACGGTTTCTGAGAATCTGATTGCTTTATAACTTAATGCATTTAAGCGCTTCTTTCAGTACCTTGTATTGGTTGCCTTAAGGATATATAGTTGTTTTTTGTTGTACTACGGTTTTTTGCTTACAAAGTTGTTAAGTCTTTTTAAACTGTCATATAAGATTCAAATTAATGCTTACAATATAATCTGATATCTCACGGATTATGCACCAAGTTTCTAAAAGTTGTTATATCGGAATAAATAAAACTATGTACGTATTTAGTGTTATCGATTAGTTTATCGGAAATCGATTTTTAGTCAAATAACTTTAAACTTTTACTAATTATACATCATACGTGGGCAATAAATTGCAAATAGCTGCTGAGGTTATTCAACAGCGTGCTAAACCACTGATAGGCAGTAATTAACTTATAAAACTATTATTTAAAATTATTATTACTATATAAAACTATTATTTTGCACTTCACACAACAATTTTTTTAATATCAGTATTATTTTTTTAGAAAAGATGTTATGCTTTCAGACTCATGTCTTTGGTAAGTTTTATCTAACACAGAGATAGCGGGAAGCTACCGTCCCCGGGAACTAGATGGCCAACACTTTTTGCTAAAAGTGAATCTAAAATTAATATCGGGTGAGTGTTCCGCTGTGCTAGTAAGCGAAGGCGAATGACGGTTGTTTGTATGCTGCTATCCCTACTAGTGTGGTGTGTAAGGTTAGGTGACGGGACCCCTGTAGAGTCCGGTAAACATCCGTTAAGAAGCCTTATGCTGTGCGTGCTATTTACGTGTATAGAGGCGTGTAATTAAAGATTGGCACTTTAGAGTTAAAGGTGGCTTACGTGAAAGTCATTGCTGGACGTATGACTCGCGTTCAAAATGTTTAGATCAGATGTAAGTGACATCACATTTCACAAATATGTGACTAACATTTACGAAAACGAGACAAAGTCGATGACGATAATTTTTTTTAATATTAAATCCAGCGACGAGTGGAACTGGACCTTCCTTTTATGGTAAATGATAAAACTTTTAAGTACAAAATTCGCTGTCCGCTTTAAAACATGAGAGAGATAATGACTAATTATGCTGGATACGGTGCCCTTCAAATTGCCCCATAGTGACGTCTGCTTAACAACAGAAAATGTCACTGTGGTGGTACTATATACCCTGTATTTAAATGCTGTGAGTACCTTCTTAGTGGAGCCCACTTCACTACATAGTATATAACAAAGTCGTTTTCTCTATCCCTGTAAACTACGCAACGGATCTTGATAAGATTTTACAGATAACAGTATTGCACTTGTGCGCAGCCGGTGCGGGTCGCTAGTGAAGAAATTAAAAAAAGTTTGAAAGTATGTACACACTGTGCTTTAAAAAAATTTGAAAAACCGAACCAATTACCCAACATAACAAATGAGAACGGCGTCAGTACTCCAACTCGTTAATTGAACGAAATGGAATACAAAAAGGGGGCTCCCGTACAAAGGCCGAAATAGCCCCTTCATTTCCCTCATTATTGCAATCGCGAGGCAGGCTGCTTGTGAAATGGCGTTATCCGAATTAATTGATTGCTGAGCTCTGTATTGGACCATTGTTTCTATAACAAATCGATTGCAAACATCCCGTATAATATATATGAATATATATTATAAAAGTACTCTTAGTAATATGTATATCACGGTAAAAAACTTGAATTTATATTTTTAAATTATATTTATTTATTTACAGACTGTGGTTATAAAATGATCAATTACAACATATAGTGATTTTTAATACGCTTCATCTACTTGGGTAATCAAATATACAAAAAAGAAACGTTAAATAAACATAACACATAGCATTAACGTCAAAATAAATTTTGTTCTAATAATTATTATAGCTTAATTAATTATTAAAAAGCTCGTACAGTTAAAATAAAGTTCATTGACTTAATGGCATGAGAAGCGTTACTATCCTAAATAATTAAACACAAATAGTCCGTTACTTCGTTTCGATTTCAATCTGTAGTAATTGCGCAAATCAATATAATTATTTTAGCTTAACTAGCTGAAGCTTACTTTAGCTAGTTAAGCTAGAATATATTGATTCACACTAGCTAGTTCCCCTAGAGCATGATGTTATGCACTAAGGGGAAAGCTTTAGTGTTTAAATGCTATAATTATGGACACTTAACTGTTGTAACTTGCCTGTTGTAAGGTTCCGTATTCTCCAAGTTGGAGTTAATAAAACGCTCTGCAGCTTCGCTTATTTAATCGTTACCAGCCATTATGACGAATAAAATTCCCTCTGTGTAAATACGAGAACTTTTAACGATATTTCAGTTTATCTGACTTTTAAAACAAGCTTTCACGCTCTTAAATCATTGGCAATTTATAGCGACAGATTTATCTAATTAATTATTACTAAATTAAACTAAATTAAAAAATTTTACTAAATTAATTCTATATTAAAATATCTCTACTCATAACACTATTGCTCTCAAGCAAACGGTCTATTATTGTTGGTGACTTTAGCTTTTTTAACAAAAATACAGTTTGCAGAAAATCTATTCTACTTGATATTAATTTTCAATATGTGGAGTATATAAGAAATACAAAACTAATATTAGAAATAAAATGACAAAGAGGTATTAGTTACTAGAACCAATAATAAATAAAATAGTACACTTACATTATTTTAAAGATGCTTGTCTAGTGATTGGATATTTTATTAATATTTATTCTATTGTAATATAAATTGACATTAGCTTCGTTACTCTGCACATTAACCTATGGCAACAAAGTGTCGTCATATCTCTTGTTCTCTCGTTGATGAATTGTCACCGAAATGTAAATCACCCAATGACAGTTGACCACATTAACTAACAACATCATTACTATGAGTTCTCTTGTTCGTCTATTTCATGAGTATATTATATTGTATAATTTGACCAATGTGTGTAGGTAGCTACATACTTTTTATTGACGGTTTTATCAAAGTATGTTATGTCTAGTATTCAATATGTGTCAATGGTTAGCAAAAACAATTCGCTACAGTCAATCGTGACGCACATCTTGCGCCTCACACGCATCAATCAAATTTTTTCCTCAACGTCTGGGGGCGCTATTAAACACGATTGGAGCAGCGAACAGACAAACATTACTTTTTTATAGAAGTTCTTTGACTTATTCCGACAAACTACGGCGTATTTTACTACATATAGACATAAAGTATGAGTAACATTACCATATTTAGACAGTCTTTTTTATATATTGATAATATCCTTTTACGGGTAATTCTATGTAGATAAACTTTTAGTAATTATTTTACGTGTCGTTGTATAACTTTAAATTTGTAGATATGATATTTGTTAATTAAGCGTTAAGAAGGTAGAAAGTCACGATTGTATTAGACAGGAGGCCTTATAATTCTTGAAAATACTCTATGAATCTGCTAGAATTAAATTTCATGATAGTCACACAGATATGTATGTTTTTAAGTTTTTCAGTAACGCGCTTCAAAAGTAAATCGAACAACTAAATTGTATACCGATTCAAAGATTTTTACGCCAATCGATATTGTCCGACGGAGTCCGAGAATCAATTCCAAAAACCATCCCGATGGAATCCCGATGAATGCTCTATAGCCCACCTGAAAAAAAAATCCCTTCATACCGTTTCATTAAGCTGAGCAGGTCATCGGCTCTTACGGTCGGCCGCGTAGCTGATCGGTGAGTAATCATGCCGAGAGATTTTTCCAGTTATATCAACCTTCCAGCATTTAAATATCGCCTTAGTAACTTTGTCCCCCTCGTCTGAGCCACAAGCGAATTACCCCACACGTCGATTGGTAGGAAATGGATCGAGTTATTGCGATTTTATTGAGTTTTATTGTTCATTGATCATGTTTAGATAGAAAACTGCTGTGGGATAAATTTTGTTTTATTTAATTGATTTGTTTCTGAGCGTTAATTGATTTCTCTATACTTCATAATAATGTCGACTTAGTTATATCCGTGAGCAAACTTTTATTGTTAAAGATACGGTGTAAACTTTCTTTATTTAGTTAGGTTTAAACTTGATTTCGATTCTGCAAAGGGTGATGTTTGTGAACTTTGTCGTAAATAGTAAATGACTAATATAAATTAATGATCATTTTATCTTTTAAAGAATTAAAAAATGATAATCCAGCGACAAAAAAGTTTACGCCAAGCCTAGTTTGGCAAATCGTAAACATCTTTTGGAACAATTTTGTATTTTAAATTAAATTTAAAAAATCAATACCATTCGATTTAATCATACATGTACTATATAGACAGCGAGTATTATCCAAAATGACTAAGCCTTACTCAAAATAATACTAACTCTGCCATATCTAATAACTTATGGCTTAACTATTTCATAACATAGTAAGAGCAAATGAAGGATTATATGTTATCATTTTTGAAGCTTGTTACGATGCTTCACTTAGGACTAATTAGTTCAACAGCCGTTAGATAAGCTAAGCTTATATTTTATATCGCATTGGAGTTTAATGCGTAACCCAGAGAGTACTGTAATACATTTTAATCGGATTTTATTTAGTTTCGCACTTGTTTTAATGGGTTAAGCCAAGTTACGGTATAACCTATGTTTACCTACTCGTATGAGGGCGTAAAGCGTTACACGGACATTGGGGTCATTCTTTATTAGACACCAAAGTTATTCCAATAATTATATAAATTTGTTGTTGTTTCGCAGGTACTAATGGATAAAATTTAAATAGTATTTACAACACAAGAGCTCTTTGATAAGAACGGTAACTTTGCACGCAAAGTGAGCAAACTAAAAAGAGGTGACACCCATGAAATCTGTTTGAAAATGCTTATAGCCTGTAATTGCATTCACAGCCGCATAGGAATAAGGGCGCAGTTATTTACTTACATAAGACTTTAAGGCCTTTTGTAATGGCTACATTGGTTAAATATTGCTTTTGAAACAACCAAACGAAGCAGGTTCCCAAAAACTTTGCGATGATGTTTCCATGTAGGTAAGAATTATTATGGTGGTGTTTAATTATTACGAAAAATGGGCCAGACAAGTGCGTAAATTTCAGTGTTGTACCTGATCTATCCCTGTTGTTGTCGTCTACTGAACTATTTAAGTGAAGGAGTGCACGTGTGTCTGCGTAAACGATCGCTCAATACCTTCTATGCATATAGCTGATATTAGGTATAGACCAATTGCCTTGGTTCATTCTGCTGAGTATCGTAATAATTGCTGTCAGCGTATTACATGTTATGTCACTTTATACAATAAATTTACGTAACATGTTATTTAACTGACCCTACTTCAGGTTGAATAGAATTCTTATACTAATAAGAGTACCTTTGAATAAAAAAAAAGTTAAATTAAAATTCTTTAAAATATTATTAAATAAAATAACTTTACGAATTTTATCGCGTTTGTTTTACTTTTTTAAATTCCCGACGTTTCGAACACTTTCCAGTCTACCCCGTGACCACGCCCGCTGGAAAGTGTTCGAAAATAGTGTAATAAAATCTAGATTGTGAAGACTTTAGATTTTTTTGAAGCAATCTTAATTCTAATTAAGTTAGACATCTCTCAAAATATAGACCATGAATGTAATGCCCCCGTTTTACCCGTCTATAGGGCGTATCTATCTAGGGCTATTATTCAAAAATCGTACATGGTCCGTAGCCAAACTAAACGACCCAAGGCGATGATTCTTTGAATCTAAATAGACCCCCTACTGTCCCGGATGCCATTTTGACATGATACGGGCCGACGGACTTTTGCCCCGGGCAGGTAAACACACCGATTAAATTTATTCCTTATCTATTATTGCCGATCCCAAATCTCGTTCTTGTTTAAACGGATTTCTCTTTATTTTTTACCGCTCGTTATATATTGCAGCGCAAAGTGTATTGTATTAAAAATTTTGTGGTACATTTTAAAACTACATATTTAAATCTCTGGTGCGTCAAATAAGTACATAGTATAAAACAAAGCCGCTTTTTCTGTCCCTATATCTGCTCGATTAATGTTGTCTGTATGCTTAATTCTATCAAACTACGCAACGGATTTCGATGCGGTTTTTTAATAGATAGAGTGATTGAAGAGGCAGGTTTAAATATATATCACACGTGCTTAATATTGTAAGTATACTTTCTCTGAGCATTTTTATAATTTTTATGCTCTATCTTATACTATATAAGCTTATGACAAGCTAGATCTAGAATTTTTGATAAGTACTTTAGTAGATATTTGATATATAAAAATTAAATGGATACCTTAAAGGTTTTTAAAATTCGGTGGCAGAAAACGCGACGCAATTTCGTACGGAAAGTACGTTGCTACCTGGTTATATTGTGTAAAATAGTTATACATATTCGGAAGTCGGTCATACTTTTTGTCTATTACCGCTCCATTTGTCCAAGTTGTTCATTTGAAATTTACTAATTGTTTTTATGTTTAGTTTATTTAATATATCCAGAGGTTGGCTAATTTAGGGAGTTCAACTTAAGCTTTAGTAATTGTTAAATCGAATGATTATCTTAATTTATTTATTATTTAATAGAACTAACTAACTAAAATTTTGAGTTATCTCGAGTCCATGCAGCAAAATAAATAATATCACTGAATTGATAGCAATAAAATCAGTACTTAACTTAATATCTGTGCAGTTCTCGCGTAAATTTCAGGAACTAATATATATTGCATTAAAGTGGTTTTTAATACTCTAAATCTCTTTTACCCTCTATGCGATGTTAAGAGGATTAGGCACTGAAATAACCAAGCCTTTCATCATTATTCTAGTTCCATTGAACTTTATAACAATGAAGTACTTAGGGGCCGTAAAATTATTTCCATATCAAAGGTTTCTATGAAATTTTGATCATAATGAAGCAAATTTCTTATTAGGATTTCTTTGTTTAATACATGTCCCCGAGTGGTTTTTTTTTAGTAATTTTAATAATTTGGAAACAATTCAGTGAAAAGGAATACCTAAACTAATTAAGACAAGCTCAGAAGATATTTATGCATATTAAGAGGTTTCGAAGGGGCGGTGTGTTATCATGGCTTAATTGAAGCTAACAGTCAAAGATGTTGCTAAGCCTAATAACTAAAAAAAATCTGATACGTCATAGTAACATACTCTTATTCGTAAATTATATTCCATTATTTAATTTATTTATATATATTACTTTATATATTACTCCTTACGTCATATCTATTAAAACTAAGTATGTTATGCGTCAGGTGCACGCCAATTATGAGACAAATCATTACCATTTAGTTTATAATGTACATAAAATATAACACATATCTTACCTATAATGGAAAGCAACGTTTGACGAAATGCTCAAGTTCTTAAAAATATCGAAGCGGATTGATTAAATTCTCTGGAACCTTAGGAAGAACGAGCGCTTAGTCATTGGCGGTCAGCCTCGGCGAAGGCAGCACCCGCCCCCGCATGTTGAACGGGTCTATGCACGTGTTGCGGCCCAATTCATAAGCGGAGCGGTTTACGAATTCATCAAACGCTAATGCTGTTTTCTTGACCTCGCTGTTTATTGTAAAACTATGTTTTTCATAATCTAAACCCTTTTTTAAAATGTATGATACGTCAGGTTTTTTTTTAATTTAGTTTTTGTTTCAAATTACAGTTGTTTACTTTGATTTATTTGTAGATTATTATTTAGTGTAGATTTAATGTTAGTTAGTTGGTCACTGAAATACTGTATTTTGACACAAAGACATAAACTTTTCATGAATTTGGCGGATTCAAAACTTTACATTTCATAATTAATTTTAAAGTTCTCTCTTTAGTAGTGTAGCAATTTAATTAGAGGTATAAACCAACCACTCCTTTTTAAAAGTTAACCTTGAAAAAGAAATATCTCTTACATTGTAAACAAATCGATTAACCCTCGCTATACTTAGAAAATCGTTGAACTTAACATTAACTAACTCGATATCCAATTACACTAGGTACACATTAAATAAAAGTTGCCGCATCTAAGCTGATTCGATGGGGAGAGTAATTGCTATCCTAGATTCTAGAACCTAGATCTAGACCCTATAATGTGCGTAATTCGCATCGACTTGCTATAAGAGTTACATCGTTCTAACGCAATGAGCCTTAAGGCGACCTAAGCTGCTATTTGAACGGTATTTTTATTACGAGATGAAGCGGTGATGTTATGATTTGTACTGAATTAATGTTCCGAAGACCGGTCCACTGGGGAACGACTAAATACGTCTTTGAACGAAAACTGCATTAAGAATTTGCGAAAAAGGAGCTTGAACGTAAGTTCAATTTTTGCACCGAAATTCTGATTAATTTTCACGCCATAAAAACATAAATGCTCCATACTACTTAATTTAGCTGGTGGGTTATTTTAAATCTTCTTTCAATAAAGAAATTAATTTAATGTGTCGTGTCTCTCCAGTAACTTATATCGTAAAAGAGGAAACGAAATAGTAAGTCCGTTTTGTTTGGTGTGGATGAGTAAATAGATTCTGTATCGTTTCGGTGAGATAGAACAAAGAAAAAAAATCCAACGGCAATAAAGCCCCGGTATGGCTCCAAATAAAAGTTTCTGAACGAAGTAATCCGAATGGATCCTTTGCCGCGAGACGTTTGAACAACAATAGTTTGTCATGAAGATTGATACCTACGTACATTATATTTACCCCCTCGGGTTTCATCTTATCGCAAACTTGGAAGTGCGCTGTTATATCATGCAAATAATTATTAACTGAATTTGTATATGGAAACGTGACGATATTCAAATGAAAGAGCAAAACCTTTCTTTTCATGATTGAGCACGTCGTGTATACAACGAATAACACAACAACATCATCATCGAAACTAGATAACTGATAGATACATATATTTTTTGTAAATAAATACATATTTTATGGATACAAACACCCAGACACGAGAAAAACACTATGTTCATCATACAATATTTTTCCCCAGGTGGGAATCGAACCGACACCCTTTGGCACTACAGTCAGGGTCACTTACCACTACGCCAATCGGGTCGTCTATGTATTATATAAATGTATATCTGTTAAAGCATATACAAACAGGTTTAGATGTCTAGTACCTAAAGTCGTGTTAACGGGTCTGAATCGTTAGGAAAGGTATTAAGTAATAAAATATTAGATTATTAACGTTCTAAACCTATGATTTTTAAAACATATTTTTGTGGAAGAGTTTTTGTTGCTGAATGCTACATAATACTGAAACCTCACATCACATCACATCACATCATCAGCCTTGTTGTCAATGCTGGACATAGCTCTAATACACTACCCATTAGGGGTTGGACCTATCCACTAAAAATACTTTTATACAATTAGTTTTCGTGACAATTTTTAAATTGTTGTTGTAAATGAAAATTTCATAATCACGCATAACTTCAGAAAATGAAATTTCTTCTAACATGAAAAACGATTTATGCGGGAGTGAACGAAATTAAATCTAATTTCGTATTTGTACGATAACTCGGTTTAAAGTTTGGAGTGACATATTTAGACAGCTCCAAACTTGCCTCTCTGCGGACACGTCAAACGGGAGATGACGTGTTTGAGCTTGTTTGAAATATGATCCACAAATCTTGTTCAAGTGAGGGTGTATTTCGATCATAGGTAAAGTGTGAAAATGTTCGAGTTATTAAGACTAGTTATTCGATGCTTTTTTCTTTTAATATACATCTTAAAATCTTTCAAAATAGATAAAATAGATCATCACTACAAATAGATAAAACAAAGTAGCTTTGTTTGTTCCTATATCCCAAGGTGTGCTTAAATCTTTAGAACTACGCAACGTTCCTGGTCATTTTTGATACCGTCTATGCCTAGCGATAAAACTCACTGCGATGAAACGATTATCAAACATAAATAACGAAAACGTACACAAAATATCAAACATAAACCTTGTATGTTTAACAAAAGAAAATATAAAACCAAGTAAAATATATTCCTCCAAAGACAAAGAACTATCGTCAAAAGACGTGGTCTATGTATTCTCTTTTACCATTTTGTGTTCATTCTCCTATAAAATCTATAGAAAGAATTTAAAGGTATTGGTATTTGAAATATTGCAGTTCAAACGGGATCTGTTAGAATATTGTTCTCTTACACAAACACTACTTTTCCCTCGGAAAATATGAACTAACCGTAGCAATTTCTCTTATGAAATGTGGTTCTTATTTCTTTTGCGATACATTTATTTTAAAACGTGACCGTTTTTAAAATGCCTCAATATGGATGAATTTTAACATTTGCCTTTGCAGACGTGTGTTTAAGGTTTTATGGATGGGTTTTAGGTCATTTCAGGCGATTATAAAATGGTCGCTGTGAGTTCGAATCAGAGTACTTTTGTCTATTCAATAGTATAACGAAAGTCATCGTCATTATCATGAAATGTCTGACAATCTACAGTACTTCACAGTTCTAGAAAATTCTAATATCTAATCCCTCTATCTGATGAAGTTTAGAATAATTTAGTGACTAATATTGGTTAGTTTCATTGTTTATGTAAGTCTGTATCTAGATTGTATAACTTCCTCAGTTAAAGAAAAAAATGTGACGATAATTTTAACCTGCAAATAAATATTAAAAATATAATTCTTTACAAATCCATAAGCTATTTTTGTATCTGTTACTCAAAATACCATAATTTTCATATTCATAAAGAAGCACTTAGTTCTATCAAGTGGAATCACTATGTTTTGGTTGTTCTTCGTAAAATTCGTTTTAAATAGTACTACAATTTAATTATGAGTAAATATAAATCACTGCAATAATGATATTACATAAAATATTAATTATTATATCATTGCTAACGTAATATTACACCCAGCATAATAAGCCGGCACTGATTCTGTAACGGATAATAGAAGTGCTCGTACGATAAACTTGTGCCCAAACAAACTCGCCACAACTTTCTTGTGTTTCGCTAGTTAAGGGAAAACGTTCGCTTACTAGAAGACTAAGCAATCCTCAGTACGTGACGTCGAATCTTAATTGAAGCAATCAACCCGTGCTGATATCGACTGACGCCACACGTCATTTCGCCCGCCAAATTGACGACGTTCAACTTCGAACAGCGTTATATTAACTATGATTGCTATCTTTAAATTTTTTCTCGTATGTAGTTATATTATATAATATCGTAGTTTATTCTATTTAGACGTGGAATTAATGTAAACAAAGTAAAGTCACGGCAACGAAGTGACGTTATACACCTACTGGCGTTTTGTGATTGTCATTCAACTACTAAGTAGTAACAGACGTAACATTACGACATGATTCATACGATGCAATTATTGTTACGGGTTATTTTGTTTGTAAAGATTCCAAGTTTATTTTCGTTAAACTAAACATTTCTTTATGTTTATTTTAATGACCCACCAACCCGCATTGGACCAGCGTGGTGGGATACGGTCCAAACCCCCAATGGAAAGCGGTGTATTAGGGGAGGCCTATGTCCAGCAGTGGACTATCAAAGGCTGATGATGCTGCTGATGCTTATTTTAATGAGATGTAATTTTAAGTTACGCTTTATAAATTTTTTAAGTATTTTAAAGCATGTAAGTAAGTGTAGACCCTCTACTGTTATTGTCGTTTTCTCGCGTGTTGTTCAAGGAGTTATGTATCTTTCTTCAACGTACTGCGTATCTGTAATTGGGTAGAGTACCTTCTGAATCTCGTTTACACGCTTTCTAGGCAGTGATCTTTAAAACGTATGTTATATTTTGCCTTTAAATTCTTCAAAGCATCATTAGAACGCCCTTATAATAGCTTCGGTTTTTGTTTAAATTTTGTAGTAATAGTTGTGATTGTAGAATTACTTATGTACTAGATATAAAATGTATGGAACTGCCTCCGTAGCCTTGTGCTTAGGGCGTGTGCTTTAGAAATCGGAAGTCGTGGGTTCGCATCCTGCGGAGACTCAACATATGATACGTATAGGGAATATTTGTTCAATTAATTCGCGGTAAAATTTGGCAGAGTTATTGAGTTTTATTGACTTTGGAGATACTTAAGCGAGACTTAAGTTTATAATCAATGTGGAACTGTTTTTAAATGCAAAATAATCATTGTGTTTATCTTTAGACTTTAAAATCAAGCGTCTCTGAGGCCGTGGGAGTTTTTGATAATTTTCTTTTCTTGTAATATCACGTCTCACTTGAAACAATGAATTGATCTTCACTTGAAGGAAAGAAGTATTTCTAGTTAGTAATCTCTCAAATATAAAAGCAAAATAGAACTAATAAAACCTTTTCCGGGAATAGAATAAATCTTTTGTCTCGTAATTGACTTTAAATTGGATTTTATCTCGAAAGACAAAAATCGTCGTATGAAATTATTTACATTAATTCTACGCATTATCAAATAAATTTCTTTTAAGGTTATATTGCCAATTCAATAATCAATTTCATAAACAGTCTTTGATAATACGTAAATTCGTTTTATTTAACGGGTATTCCATATTTTTACACACTTTTCAATAATAACGAATATAATTATATCATATAACAACAGACTAAATGCTGTTAACTATCAAATAAAGCTCAATGTATACACTTATTAACGAAATCTTTGTATAAAGCTGGGTCGGGTTATATTTACTTTGGTTAATACATATTTGCATAACAGTAGCGCTTCGAGTTATATATTAATTATAAATATCTGCCGTCCTACATTAATTTCTTTCCAAGGGATCACATTTAAGAAACAATTACAAAAACGTTTATCGCTTTACCTTGTAGCAAAGTGTGATTACATTTACATACTTTAGTACAAGTATTTAATACTATACATATTATAACGTATGTGGGACTATATTTTATTACAACCTATAAAATTACTTTGCAAAAATATATTATTGTGTTTCGCACTACGCGCTATCAAATAATTCGAATGAAAATACTGCGCCACGACGAGAGAAATCCCTTTTAAATAAATTATGTCTCTTCGTTTTTATGAAACATTACATAAAGTATTTTCACATCAGTATGGAGGATTAAATAAAGTCCGTCATTAACAAATATTATTTTAATGTAGCACTGGGATGGTTTTCTCTACTTTAGAATTATTTCATTCCAGGTCGTTTTCTAGAACCTATTTAAATGAAAAAAGAAATCATAAAGCTATACCAATCACATCTATTGAAATGTATATTAATAACTAGATTTACCTATGTTCGTAAAACTAAAATGATTTTGCGTCCTATAAAATGTTAATTGTCATTTATTCCATCACAGTTTTTATTGAATAAACGGTCACCGGCGTCATTAAACTCGATAAATAATTCAGTTACCTTCATTTTCTTCACCTCGATTCTATTCAGCTTTATCTAATATATATTAATATGATAAAATTATTAACCTAATATTATGTATTTTATAATTCAAATCTACTACATCCGTATATATTGTTCGTTAATATTTGTACACAACCGACTTTTCTGCCACACTTTCGTAAGAGTAAATAGCACAGATGTTGTTTATAATTGAGTTTTGTGGTTATAGCTGAGTTGAAATATTTAATTTTTAAACAAATTTTGTTGGTTTTCATATACATTTTTAACCTCACTCATTAGTATAAACGTGTTTAAAAGTTTGACACAAAAAATCATTTCATCCAAAGATTCATGTTTATTGCAATATCATCAAACCATACACCGTGACATCAAAGGCGAAGTAGGAAGAAGCCTAATAATGGACAACTTTATTACCTCGAAAGAAGTATTTGGCAACGGTTTGCGTCTTGGCGATCTCTGGCAAAAAATTGCCAATGATAAGTCAATTTGCACTACATTTCATCGATGGTTTTTGTCAACACTTCTTTGATAATAATTGCCTACGTGTAAAACCTTATAACGAAATGGAAAATCAATGTTTTTTTTTTTATTAAGAGCGTCGTTTATCTTCAAACTTTTGAACTCTTCGTAAAAATTGTAAAAGTTTTCATATCGCCGAAACGTGTGTGCAAATACTTGTTTGTTTTAATGTTATAACTTTCTGAAGAATACTTAGTAGAATAAAGAATACATGTTATTTTAACAAGTACGAATAATTGTATATAGACTAAAGTAATAAATATATTATACAGGTCCATAATGTATTTAAAAAAAAGTAGGTAATTCACATACAACCTTAGTGTAATGTTAACATAATCTAGTCTCTTAATTGTATCTTAATTATAATTCGTTGCTCGGTTTTCTAGGAAGCA
This sequence comes from Lamproptera curius, assembly GCA_029286875.1. Lineage (NCBI taxonomy): Eukaryota > Metazoa > Arthropoda > Insecta > Lepidoptera > Papilionidae > Lamproptera > Lamproptera curius. The sequence goes on along the minus strand of JAGSMT010000097.1, from coordinate 1,465,668 downwards.
AAGGCCTCTTCCAGCCATTTTTCCATGTGACGCCTGTCACTTGTCTAATCTCGTCATCCCACGTTTTTTTGGACTTTTTTGTACGTTTTGTAGGATATCATCGTGTCACAATTTTGCTCCATTTATCTCTTCCGCTTATCACTGACCACGCCGAGCCTATTTCCATATTCGTTCATTTGTAATTTTACACGTTATGTTCATAACCTTTTCTTTTTTCTTACTGCATAGTTCCTCACTTTGTTTTATGTTCCATTGCATATTGGCGTGTGGCGATCTAGTTAATCATGTTAGGTGTATATACAAAAACTGGTTTTATGCAGGTATTAAATAATTTAGTTTTTCGATTCATTTAAAGATTTTTATCGTTATTATCTTTCGAAACCACCAGTACCTTTTCCAATCGTGCGGTATTCACCTTTTAGCTTCTTTACCAGCTGTTCGAAGTATATTTTTTCATTTGTATATTCAATGTGGCCATTTTCTAAATTTATAACAATTCTATCACGTGATATCTTCAAAGTTACTCTACCATGACTCACAAAGCATGGTAGAGTATCAGATTCAACCATACTCTACTTTTGTTTCTCACTTCCTTAAGCGCTTGAATATTTATTAGACCATTGTATTAGTGTAAACTGTATATAAGTAATATAGCGGCGTATACGCGTCCACACAATCCATTGTACACTATAATGTTAAACGTGCCTTATCAGTAGCCGGCGCTAAGCGCCTTACATAACCGGCGTAGGAAGTGAACCCGTCTTGTAGCGATGTAAGGTCATGGGCCTATTACACAACGTCAACGCATTTGTATAGTACGCACGTGTACTCGAGATATGTTACATTACGTGAGTGAGTTAAATGCGGTGGAATAACTATATAGAACAATTTGAAGGATCCCAAGCTGTTAATTGAAATTATTTTTACTTATGTTGTACGAAACATTTGAAGAAAATTAAAGTGAAATATACGCGGAAATCAGAAATAGAATTTCATCAGAGTTAGTTTAAAAAAATGATTTGTCTTCGCGTTATAATTATATTATTTTTGACGCTAAATAGTATTTTTCCTTTTAGTTCGATTTTTAGATAATTAATTATATCGAGCTATACCTAAATAAAGATTAAGCGTTGTTGTCTAGTAGAAAACAGTACATTAAGTATTTTATTTTCTGATAGAGAGCTTATTAGTATTTATCTCGTTTTTTTCAGTGTTGGATCAACCCCGAAAATATTTAGAGCTTTGTTAAAGCTTTTTAGCGAAATTACCGATATTTTAAAATTTTAAGAAAACCTTAAGATCACATGCTTTGTTTACAAGTATTTTGGTATAACGACCGATTAAAACTTTCGCTCGTTTCCCGACAACAAGTTCATAAAAAGCAGTTTAGATGTTTTTTGTTAAATAAGAAAAAAGTGCGTTTCTTTTAATCAGTTTAACATGTTACGGTAAGTCATAAACAGAATGATGATCCAATATAACCGTTCTAAGAATAAAAGCGAAAGAGCTCAGAAAAGTTAATACTTAGTAAAAACACATAACCGTTAAATATTAAATTCATCTAAGAGAATTTATGTGTAATATTGTTTATATAGGTTAGGTATTTGCCTCCGTAGTATAATGGTACGGGCTTGCGCTTTAGAATCTAAAGGTCATGGGTTCTAATATACAATCATACCAGGACCTAACAAATTTCGTTCTTTCCTTGTTAATTACGGCAATGCGGGCCGATCACTCGATTGTCTGTCAAATAAAATGAGCCCTGCGTTGGATGGGCAAGCATAAAGTCGATCCTGCGCCTGATCTCTCTCTGGTCATGTCGGTTATCCGTCTTATCGGATTATGAGAGTGAATCTCTTTCAGCTGTGCACATGGTCATCCGAAATATAGATCGGATGCCGTAGTCGGAACCGACTGGGTAACGTAAAATGTTGTATGAAAATATGCTGCATTCTAATTTCTGACTTTGTGACTATAGATTGTTGTTGAAAGTGTGGTGTGCTATATGATGTAGTTTCAATAGGAAATGTTTATTTAAATAGGCACATTCTTAAAACCAGGCCAAAGTCAAATTTAAGCCTTTAGTTTATTATGAGCTGGATAAGCCGGTTCCGATACTCTTAATAATTAAGCAAAAGTAACAACAACTCATTGATTTATAAATGAGGTAAATATTAGCGTATAGCTAATATTTTTACAAAATAAATTATAGATTTTTTTCTTTTGTGTTATTTCAGTGAATATAGTTAACGCGTCCACATGTTACATATTGATAAACTAAAAATTAAATTATTGCTCCTTTTTGTTTCCCAATTTTGAAATACAATTTGCAATAGATATATAATAGATAACCTTCATAGTACTATATCTGTGAATGCTAGACTTTTGTCCTCAAATTCCGAGGAAACTCTGCATAGTAACTGTATGAACACTGTACAAAGCTTAACTATCAAATAATTGTAAGCTAGTCATAATTGTGAGCCGTGCGGAATCCACCGCACCAAGTTTGGTGGCATTCAAACTGCAAGCGTAGTTGGAGAATAATAGTTAAGCAATAATTCGCACAGCTGCAACTTGCGAAACATTTAAAACAACGCTCGCCTCCTGATCATTATAAGTCCAGGCCATTAAAACTTTGAAATAAGTTTTTATTCAATGTAAATTTCCAGTCCGATGGATGAACATTTCAAGTTGATATTTGTTACAATATTGTTTATTGATTTGAAAATTAATGATGTATTATTGTTGCTATTTCTTATTCGAATCAATCCATTGAAATGCTGGGTGTCAAATGTTAGATTGAGTTAACCGTAATGATAGAGCGTGGTTAAGGCACGTCTGATTATGAGACTTTTAGGACTTTCCATTCACGTTTAAAACATCAATATAGTTCTAAAATAAAAACTATAACCGATCCTGGCGATTTTCTAGATAGATTTAATATACTTTTTCCCTTTTGAAGTTCGCCAAGTAACACATAGTGTGTTTGTGTACAATTCTGGAAAAATAACAAGATGACGTTGCACTAACTTTATTTCTCATTAACGCGATGACTTGTTTAGAATAATCATAAGTGACCCTGGCTGTTACGCCGAAGGGTATGGGTTCGATTACCACTACGGAAGAAATTTTCTGTTATAAACAGTGTCTTTGTCAAATCATGCCTGGGTATTTGTATCCATATAATATGTATTTATCTCATCATCAGCCTTTGTTAGTCAACTGCTGGACATAGGCCTACCCTAATTCACCGCCTTATCCGTTAGGGGGTGTTTGAACCGTATTCCACCAATGAGGGTTTGGTAGGTGGACCGACTTTTTACATGCCCATCTGACGGATCATCTCACTTTTCAGACAATTGGGTGATCGGCACCAACTGTCCTAACCAACCAGAAAATAACAAAGATGTTGTTTTCCCACAGGATTCCAACCTACGACCTTCGGTTTATAAAGCAAGGGCCAATATCGCTAGGCCACGAAGGCGGCTGCATTTATCTATAAAAGAAATGATATTGTATGTTTTTATCAGTCATCTTCTGTCTATAGTACAACCTCTGCTTAGTTTGAGACACGATGATGTTGGGTTATTTGTCCAGAAATATTATTATGATAATTATAACTACATTTGCGTTTCTTGCAGTTCTATGTGAACACTAGTTCTACTGTCCGCAGCTGTATACCTACCATCACGCATTGGCAAATGCCTATACCGTTGAGACGACCGCATGATAACTCGCCATAAACATGATAACCGATTTGTCGCGGCTTTGCCGATCATAACGGTCAAGTGCGATTCGTCTTGAGTGTCCATTCGCCTATGTGACCGTGTCACCATCGAGATTTGGTGCCAGTTCTTCATTAGGTACAGTATGTATGCTTTATGCTGACTTGTATCGTCCTACAATATATATAGTTTTAGAAATCTCGAAGAGAATTCCAAGAAGTAATAATTATGACACAAACTGAAGGTCTCTTATACTAAAAATATTGAAATGGCTAACGTGACCCCGACAACAGCCACGATGTCTAGTACGGACGAGTCGATGCAAAACACCACTCAACACCGAACACTATCACAGATGCACAACACTTATCACACACGAGGAGAGTTCCGTTCCGGGTAGCGGCTTACAAGGATCTCTCCCTCCTTTTTAGACTCATCTTTTACACACGATCTCGGACAGACATAACGTCAATATCGAGACTTCTTTTCTCTAATTACTCGCATTACAAATAGTACTCCGACAATAATATATATTACAACTCGGTTCCTGTTAAAGTCACCAGTAGCGCTATTAAAGTTGCCGGATAAATCGTGTTCCGACTTGTAGAATATGCATAAAATGTACTATAGTTTTCAAGAACTCAAAAGCGACGTATTCCCCTTTGATTACAGGTAACAGAAGTAAGTTGGATTTAGGGATAAAAAATATGTCCATTTTTTTTATAAAATATAATTGTTTCTATGATTTTAAAATTAACTTAATTTGGAAGTATAGTATATTTATTTACCGCTTCTTGTATATAAGTATCAAAAGTATGACTAAATAAAAAATTAAAAAGGCATCGTTGTACTGTAGATTCAACACAAAAATTTACCTATTTTTGGTAACAGCTCTCGATGTTTCAAAATTAGATTTTTATTCGATTACCATCCAACTGGAAAACCCTACCGGACGTGCAAGCGTTCGCGGCCGTCAAAATATATCCTTGGAGCGTTTGTTTCCGTTTTAATCCACTTAATGGAAGCTTGAGCGTATTGTTCCTCCGCTTTTATTGAATTATTTTGTTATTTAGCTTCTTTGTGTTTAAGTATTTGCTTTGCGAGTTGGCGTTGCGATATGTGGAATGATCTTTAATGGAAATTGATGTTACTTAACAAAAATACAACTTTAGTTTAGACAAATTGGACTCGGAATAGTAACGAAGTGGCGGCTTATGTTGAAATCTCGTGACAATAAATTTATAAGACCGCCCCGTCGTTGCCATGGGTAACGGTGTTTAAATCGTTTCTCCTTCCATAAACATATTTATACAGATTCATGGAACGTTAAATACCTGATTTTTTCCTATGTCCTACTGCGATCGAATCTATCCTGAGAGGCGCAAAAAACATGGTCTCTTGTTTTACTAGCTGATTAAATTATAGATCTTAAGAGTTTTGTAATGTATTTTAAACGCACCAACTAAAAAAACTATACTCGATATTAAAAAATTCAAATATAATGAAAAGTATCTTTTAACACTATCTAAAAATTTTATTTATATAATTTCCTTATCAATAAACAACAAAAGGAAACCGTTTAATAGTGCTTATAATTTTATAATCGTATAATTTTAATGCATACAACTACACTGTAATCACAGAAGATGATACAATCATATCTGCAGTGACGCCTTTAAAACATATCATAGTTTTAATATTATCAAGAATTCTAATTAAATATTCAAGGTTAACATAGACTAATACAGAGTAGAAACACAATCAGTGGTTAACGTTGCCTAATTAATTACGTGTGGTCAATGACCCTACTTTACCATAATGTATGGATCGTGTCTAAAAGAATCGAGACTTTAAGGTCTATAGCGATTGTTAAAAATTTTAGTGACTCACTAAAAGTCTAGGAACATAAGTTAAGTCTATAACAATAAATATTATTCCATATGGAGGGTAAACCAACGTGATATTCCACCAATAGGCTTGCAATACTAACTTTCTTAGATTTTGACGTAATAATTTAAATGTGTTCTAGGTCGGATAAGTAGTCTTGTGCTACCTATTTCTATGAGTAATCTTCTACTCTTGAAATGTCTTGTGGAAATCCTCGGGGAAATGCTACATTTATGGAAGACGAATATTCCTAATATATCGGTCTGATAATATGAATAACTAAATAAATAGAGTTTCTTGTCAGTTCGCTTGAATAAGCCTAAAGAGATATCAATTATAATGCTGCCTTTAAAAAAATAAATTAAGGCACTAGTAGCTTTTAGTTTGATGAGCATTCTAGCAAGTGAAGAGTCCAAACATTACATGCCTCGAGTGGCATTCTACACAGCATTTCTTATACATAGCTTTAAAGGCAAAAACGTGCTTATGTACATTATATATATATATATATATATATATATATATATATATTTATTATATATATTTATTCATTTAAAAAATATACCACAATGCCTGTACGATGTTGCAGCTTGAATTCCCTCATTCACTCTCCGGCGTAAGACCTAAGATATTTATAAATGAAAAATAAATTTGTATTTGCCGCAAAAGCTGCCCTCGGAAACTAATAAATGGACAGCCTTCAGAGTCCCACTTCCTTTGAAAGACTAAAATAAATATATTTAGCAAAAGACCAAACGTAGTCAGTACATTTTCAATGCTTTGAAATTGAACAATTTGCTGTACAAAAATGTTCGCTTACTTTATCCCAGTAAAAAGAGCGTTTCCGAAACCGAAATTGATTCCGTACATTGGGCCTGTGTATGTTAATAATTTCTATCATATATACATATATACTATATCATATACATATTATATATACATATATACATATATACATATATACTATATACATATTACATATATACATATATACTATTACTACACTGGTTTTCAGTCGTTAAGATGCTCCGTCTGTTATCGTGAAAGCTTACGATAAGTTAACGCGACGTTTTTACATCGTCATCCAGTCAAAGGCGTAACTTTCGTTCCTAACCTTCGGGCGGGGTCGACGACCCCGCAGCCACCTGCTTCGCGCTTCCCTTGGTTTTTATTGGGCCCGAGGATCCACGGTCTTTCGTTGTAATAAAAAGCTAATTTCATGGAGTTAACGCTCGCTCTTTGTTCATGCACCTGAGTTGCCGTACAAGTGTCGGATAGATTTGCCGGTGATATTTTTCTTGGGCATCACATTTTACGAGTATTTGACACGGTCTTAGTCCTATGTTTATTTATTCATTGAGGAAAACAAACGTTTTGTAATAATTACACGGAGTTTTACTTTACTTTCACCAACATCACGTTTACAAATATTCTACAAATGTTTCTGTGCGTTAATTAACCACTGAATCAGTCTCTTATGTAGAAAAGAATTGGAGGTATACTGAATCTTCGCCATATAATGTCAAACAAACATTGATACGGCTGTGATGCAACTACATCGTTGTTTCCGTATTTATCACTTTTTTATAATTTTGTGTCAATTAATGTTAGCTACGAAGTGTTCATTTGAATCGGTTTCTAGGGATAAACAAACGACAATTTAGACATGTTTTTTTAATATTATCCACTCTTTTTAGTTGCTGTAGATGTTCTTAAAAGCTATATCTTATATATATATACCTACACATTTTTGTGTGTTTTTAAAAAAATGCCAGCAACTTTTTATCAGAGGATTGGAGCCCAGACAAAAAGAGTGGTTTACTTAACATTTTTTTGCGAAGAAGAATATACTCAATAGCAACATGCTTTTACATCCTAACAACATACTATTAAAATGGAGAAAAATTTATAGTAATGTTTTTATAGTATGTCGTTTGTTAATGAATATTAATAAATATTTATCTAACAAGGGTGAGTTAGCTTTTGCGAACGCTCCTAGAGACTAGGAAAGTTTGCCCGTAAATTTATTTATGATCGCATATATCACAAATTGCTTGGCGGATTTCGACCGTTAAGGTGTTGTTATATTCCATTTTAAAGTTTACGTACATGAAAATAATCGTAAAAGGCTTAAGTTGTTTTATACTATACGTTAATATATGAGCTCTAAGCCGAAAACAATCAAACAATAGTTTTAAAAAATACTAATAATGTTTATATCATTATTTTTAATACATACCAGAATACTATTCATTATATACCAAACAAAAATTTAAAGAAAAACCGCAGATCAAATAATATCCGATAAAAAAATATAAATGCTTGAATTAAATTATTATTGACAATTTTTTATAAAAGATTTTTTTTAATGTTTAATTTTTTTTCTCATTGTATATTATACATTTGCATAAACGTAAAAAGTGTAGGTGATGACGTAAAAACATAGGCTTGTAAGCGTACAGAACAAGGTTTCATATTGTCAACACGTGAATGAGCTTATTCAGTCACAATACGTGACTGGTATACATGTGATGAGGCGCACCGGACGCAAATGGAGGAAATGATTTGTATGCAAAACAAGACGGATTTAAAATTATAATGCCGATTCAATTCGGTATTGTATTCGAATTGTTGTGATTTTATAGAATATAATTAAACGATGATTGCAATCTGATGTCATAATTTTATTATAATTCGTTATGTAATAATCACTTTATAACATGTAGGGCTCTAACTGCCTCCGTAGCCTAGTGGTATGGCGTGTGCCTTAGAAACTGGAGGTCGTTGGTTCGAATCCTGCGGGACTCAACAATTTTCATTGTTGTTTCCTAGTTGGTTAGGGCAATTTGGGCCGATAACCCAATTGTCTGAAAAGTAAGATGATCCATGCGTCGGATGGACATGTAAAAGTCGGTCCACCCACCAACCCGCATTGGACCAGCGTGGTGGATACGGTCCAAAATCCCTAATGGATGGAGGTGTATTAGAGAGGCCCATGTCCAGCAGTGGACTATCACAGGCTGATGATGATGATGATGATGATGAACATGTAGGGCACTAAGTAACATGTAGAGCGAGTAGACTTGGTGTTCACTGAAAAGAAGCCAGTGTCCAGCAATGGACTGATAGGGGCTGACTATGATGATGATAACGATGACGATGATGTAGTAACATGTGTTCTGACAGTTATAGAATAGTGCGATGTACATGGCTTGTAAAGATAAAATTTTCGGTTGTTCGCATCTATACTTGAATTTATACAGGAGTCTCACGTCAAAATCCAATTACATCAGAACGCATTTTTTACTGTAGGACTCTTTTCACCGGGGCCGTCTGGTGTGGTACCACCGCGGTTCTTATTTCTTGAGTTTTCTTTAGTTGCCACAAAGCAGTAGTGTGTAAAATGCTTCTGTTCGCCGATTTAAACAACACCGTAGCCAGCCAGTTGCCTATGTTAAAGGGCGTAGGTGACCAATTACCATCAGTTGGCCCGGCTGCCCATCTGGAAAACCTTCCGTTTTTTAAAAAAAAATTGCCTAAGCTTTAAGTTTGGACGCCATCAGAGTTTAAACATATTTCATGTTGGTTTAAAATATCATATTTTTAAAACTGGTATAGACTTTATATACGCTTTACAAAGCTCACTCAATACAAGCGCTTCGCATCAAGCGAACTTTTAATCTGCCGTAACAAAACCTTTTGATGAAAAGGGCACCCCATTGTTACACAAATGTTTACGCTGCTCTGTCGCGCAATGTGCACTCCGTTTACGCCGTCATTCAGTACACGGGACCCTTTTTAATAAACGTTTTAAAACAATTTAAATGAGAATCGCTCAGTGAAAACACAGTCACCATTATAACTCGTCAATTGTAAATTACAACAAAATATTTGGGCGTTAAAAGTAGAATTACACGCGATTATGCTATAGTTTTTAAACGTTCAGTTAGCAGCATGAGATTGTTAAAAAATTTAATCATAGTTTGATTTCAATGCACATATAAGTCATAATTACGGAATATATATTCTTATACTTAAAGCCCACAACGATATATTGCGATAACAACTGGATCAAAATTCAGATTCCACTCATTAGTGACGATTACGAAATACGTGTATGAAATTTATGCAGATTTATTCGGAAAAGAATCACACTCCAAGTTTGTGCCGATCGATGTGAAATGCTTTTAATGCAGTTAAACTTGTTTAGTTTTTACTATATTTTAGGACACTGATATAGTGATTTAGTTAATACTATTTAATAATATGGTTATCGCGATATGAATAATTATTAGAAAAACTTTCTAATAAACTTTTCTTCTAGATTACATCATAAAAGAAAAACAGTTTTAAAGATGGAAACCGTTTTCAACAATAACACTGACTGACTTAAAGTAATGAATTTTCGGAGACATTAATTTACGAATTTAAAAAAAAACTCTTTTCATCTATTTCTCAGTAGTATTGACATAAAGAATATTGATAACGATTTGCAATGTTTAGATGTAGCAATATAGATAAATAATATAAAATAATTTCACTTTCAAGCTGTACGATGCTATTTTTTAAATTTTATTTTCATTAATTCTTTTTCTTATGGATCAGTATTAATAAACAGCGGTTTTCATTGATTTTTTTTTAATTATACTTTTATTTAGAATCTAAATTTATTATTTATAAAATATTAAAATAATAAAAAAACAATAATTTTACGCCCGTGCCTACCACGTGGACAAACCTGGTCCAATCCGAAAATAAAGCTCTTAAAATAAGCGGTTGGACAACTGACATTTGAGTGACGAAACCAAGTCAAAAACGGCGTTACTTTAGACTGTAAACCGAAGGCACATAAGTCTATTTTCACATTTTCAAATCCGCATAGCGCGCAATGAATGCGAATCAGTCGAGTTGAAGGACGAACGACGCTCCGGAAGAATATGACTATTTTGTGGCACACGTTGAATAATAACATGCGAATTCGTGCATACACTATATAATCGTATCGTTTTGTCATGAACTCAAAATATACACGCCGCATGCTATGTGGACCTTTTACATGTGATATTTCTCACTGGATCTTGAAGGCTGAATTTTTAAATCGGTGTTTTTTTGCGATTTGACGTACATAAAAACTTTGAACTATCAAATTCAGTGCAATACTTTTGGCTTTCATTATGACATCCGTATTGATAGATTTTTTTCAGTTATTATTTAAATTTTGCAATTATAACTGTCAAAATTAATTGTTACTACGTATTAATTGTTCTTACTACTTTTTAATTATGATTGAATGCAAGAATTTAAAATTAAGAGTTTGTAAGTAGATGTTTTCTTACCGCCAAGTTTGCAGATGTTTTAATAAAGGTTATAGTATAGAAAATCAGCTTTTAAACAAGTTTATTATAAAGCCGATAAGTTGAAACAAGGCTTCGTTCGTAGGTTGTTGAAAATGTCATATGTCGGTCGTTCACATGAATAACATCTTTAACAAATTCTTTAATGCAGTAGTTTAAGTTGTCTTGAATGAGCTTCCTTTTTACTTGAATGAATTTTAACGTGCTGTTCATGGAGTGATTTATTTTGAGATCCTTTGTTACTGAATCGGCTTTATTTAATATATTATCAAACGTTTGTAATGATAACATTTGTAGTATTCGTGTAAGGCATTAATATTTAATTATAATTTAAAACTTCTTAAATTTAATTAAAATAATAACTTTTTAACTATCGTATATATAATTTAGATGCATAAACAATATAATAATTAAGATAAATATACAATTTAGGTAGTTTAGACAAATAGAACTTAAGCTTAAACATTACAAAAATTGTCAGGTGCAATAGTCAGTTTTCACTAATACGCGGCCAACAAAAGGACTTTAATGCAGCCTGATTTAAAAAATCTACTTTGCGTTATTTCTATAAAAAGTTAAATTAACTAAGTGATAGCGAAACATAACTAAAACGATGTTCAACTATTACATAATTTTGTGAAACATAAAATACTTTACCAAGATAGAATATCATTTTTCCTATCTACGTTGTCTTCTTTTTCTTTGTACATAATAAGGTACTTGCGCAGTTTTTCTTACAGAAAAATACAATGGCGCAATCTTACGCATTTCCCAGATTAAAAATTCTATATTTGGAATCTATGCCTAATCTTTCAAATTAAAGTAAATTATAAAAGAATTGAAATTAGTTCTTTAACTCCAACTATGTAAATTCATGTTTTTATATCGATATTGTTTTGGGCTTTAGGAACATAGCGTAATATTAGATTCTAATCCCATCAAATTCTGCACTTTATAGATGCTTCGGCGAACTTGTGTTTCACTTTCACTTTACGCTTTACCATTAAGCCACTTTGTCAGAAAAATGTGGATTAGGTAGCTCGTTAAAAGTTTACATGGCAATGTTTTTCTAATGCCAATGGATGCCTTTTACGCATTCATATAAATAAAAACAATGCATCAAAAATTTTGCATATAGTTTCGATATTGTTTTTTTATCAGTAAGATTTAATGTGGTAAGATCGATAATTAAATAGCGAGAAGGGGCAGGTATGGCTTGTGTCGTACAGCTTTCTTATTGACCACTTGGCGTTGATCCACCAATAACAATACTATATATATAATGTCATGGAATCTGTTGTTTATATTTATTAAATGGCTGATTAAAGTTTAGAAAGAAAAAATAGAAAGAATAAGAAGTATTAAGGTTAAACTTTGCGAGAATAGCTTTAATGCGAGATGTTGTTTTTTTTTAAACTTTATTGTCCTACTACTGGGCAAAGGTCTTGCTTCTAATCCTTAATTTATCCCATGTTTTGCGATCTAGTAATCAATCTGTTCACTCAATGCAGAAGGCGTCATGTTAAGAATAATAAAACAATGAGTTGTTGGCTAACGGCGGTGAAGAACATAATTTTTTTTAATAACGAAATTCGCCTGTGGCGTTCAAAACCTCAGGCCGCGTTGTGTTTCAGTGTTTTACGCCGCAATAAAGAAATTTCGATTTAAATTACGCCAATTTCGTCACGGATCTATTATAAATTTTAACAATCTAACTTTTTTAATTAATTTGGCAGATCCGTGAGAGAATATAAAGAGTATTTTTCTAGGCTTCCTTTTTATTAGCACTCATCTTTTAAACGAAGTAATTATTAAGGTAAGTTATTATTTCTATTTAATATTGTTATTCTTTAATGGATCACTAAAAAATGATTTTATTAAGAAATATAAGGTTTATTATGAAGTCATCACGTCCATCACATTAGTCATAAACCACAAGGTTTATATTTAAAAATCTTGAGTCTTGCCTAACGGCGGTTACTGCAACCTTTTTTAAGTTGAAAGAAATATTAAACTAATCGGAGAATTGACCAAAAAGAACCATTACAGAACGAAAGCATACTTATATAGACGAGAATGTCCTATAACTTGATTGCCGTTAGGGTAAGGAACACTTCACTCGAACATCCCGATTACAGTTGGACTCGTTCCAATTTTCGTGTGAAATTCGTATTTATCGAATGCCCACTCCAGATTTCTAACATTATTGTCCCTTATAAAGGAAATGTACAAACAGGGAATTGTTATTGCGTGTCACTGTTGGGCATGGATGGTATCTTCTAATGTATTATTTTAATCTAAAAGTCATTATTTACAAATCAGAAATTGTTTAATTCTCAGATTTTCGTTATTAAATGTAAGTGTAATAATATACCAAAAACTTTAATTAAATTAGGTAATCATGTTAACGTTGGTCGTCTAGGAGAACGTAGTTATACCGTAATACTTTATTTATTCTTGGAGAAAAGCAGTATTGTGCAAACACTACTGCTTCTGATATGCCCAAGTGGATTTATAGTCGAAACACGCATGTGTTCTTAGGGCTTTACTTTCCAACTTGTTCAGAAATTAGCTGCTAGTTTTATATATATATTTCCATGATATATACTAAATATATATATTTAGTGTGTAAATGTATATATATATATTTAGTCTATTGTAGTCAATCAGTAGTCTGTGTAACCTTTTAATCCATAATTTTCGAATAAAGTAGAATTTAAAAATTTCCATACAAATACAAATTATTCAACTACACCTACAAGTTTCGTTTATTCATTATAGTTTTCTCAAATGTTCATGCTTTATTTAACATAACTTTTTAATTTATATTAATAGTGTTATCGATAAGCTATGATATAAAATTATTTTCCTACCCGCGTTATAGAAGCCGGAATTTTTAGTGCTTTATGTAACAATTCTCTAGGTCTGGTTTAGCACTAAGTAGTAAACCTGTGAAGTTTTTTTGGCAATCGATCTCTTTGTGTCTCTATCGGATCTAAACAGAACAAGGAATTAGGTAAACAATGCGATCAATTTAGTATCGAACATGTAGTGTTATTATTAGACGATGGTCGCTGGTAATTGCCCTTTCGGTGACAATCTATCAATAGATATGTTAGACTTAAAACGTCTCTTCGTTGCTAGGGGTAACTAAAACTTTTCATAAATAATCTTTTTTATTTTTTATTCTACTACGCTGGCAGATGAGCAGTCGGGCCACCTGATGGAAAGTGGTCACCGACGCCGGACATTGTCAATACTAATAGTATTACCAACGCGCTGGCTACCGTGATACAGGATGTTAAGTCTCGATTACTCAGTAAATACGGTGGCTACGGTGTCCCTCAAACCGGATCACAGTAGTGTTTTCACACTACAGCTTTGCGGGAGGAAAAGGCACCGTGGTGGTACCAATCCAATAGGTGACCTATTACCTGTAATTCTGTCTTTTTGTTTGGGTTTGTTAAATATCTTACTACTTGTTACGTTACACGCAAAATAGTCAGTTTTATATTTCATTTCATTTGCTTAATAACAGTTCAATACTAACTTTTATTGTTTGGCATTATAAATTTAGTAAGTGCATTTACTGTGCTACTAATTATTCCTAATTTTTTTAAATTTTAAGTTGAATCTATTTATAATGTACCCTATTTGTCTGTGCCTATCTTTTCAAAGTTCTATAATTAATATAATCGTTTCAATCTTAAATGCAAAAACGCTCACCTAAAAATATTTTAAATATAAGACCATATAAATGAAATGAATTTTTTTTTACAATAAAAACTTATTAGTAAATTCTTTAATGTAAAAGACGTTTCTTTGACAAATGTTTCATACGTAAATCGAATCGAATATCTTTTGTCTTGATCCAAAGCCCTCGTGTGATTTTTGCCTGAGCAAATTTTTCCATCGCAATTTAAATTTCTTTGGCATTGCTAAATTGAGGCATTTGTATAAGTCTAGCCAAGTAATTTTACTTGTGTTACGAAGCTTCTTACAAATTCGTTTCCATTAGTAAAAAAAAAATATTTCTTCAAAAGTTTCTTTAATTAAAAAAAAACGTGACAAAATTTCTTCAATCTGCCAATTACCTTTCTATACGTGTTAACTTAAGCAAAGAAGAAATTAGATGTAATTTCGTTTTATCAGCTAATAACTTTTACAAACCTTCTTCAGATATAAGTCCATTGAAGGTATGTGTCAAACATGTTTTTTTTTAAACATGATAAATGCTGAAACGACATAGTTACTGGCTTATGCTCCCATCGGCATAAGCATGCGTTACTTCCATTCAATTGATATTAAAAAGATATTTTAAACTTATCCAATAGATCAGTATCAAAAATCAAAATCGAATACCTTTATTCAACATAGGAGCTATACACTCACTTCTTGTTTGTCAAAAATCTACCACCTAACCTGTTGAGTTAACGAATAAAGAAAGAAAGAAAAAAAATAAAACTTTAGGGCATTTCGTATTAAACCAGTTGAGGTTCCAAGCATTATTATAAATGCAAAAGCGGACCTAAGATTAATAGTCCTAATTTTATTTAGTGTTTGTTACTTTCAAACCTCGTAACAAATAAAATAGCTGCCGGACAAAAATATTCAAAATTTTTGACATATTATAAAACGACCAAAAATGTTTAATACTATTTATTTTTTAATACAATTCAGCTTTCGTATTCTCACGCTATTATTACAAAGCTCTTTATGCTTGAATTAATGTACCTACGTCTTCACTACGAGAGATGCAATGAATGCTTTGTTAATTCGTAGGCGTTACAGGTTTCCGTCTCTGCCATAAAGCGTCAGTAATGCTCAACCAAACGGGTTCACTGACCTCTGAACGTTGAAGCTTTCCAGAGAAGCGACTGGCAGGACGATTCCTGATGTCAGTTAATTGTAATTGCTTCCCAGCAATGCTCTATCGATCCTAATGACCGTTGCTCGAT
Organism: Lamproptera curius; assembly: GCA_029286875.1. Taxonomy (NCBI): domain Eukaryota; kingdom Metazoa; phylum Arthropoda; class Insecta; order Lepidoptera; family Papilionidae; genus Lamproptera; species Lamproptera curius. The sequence continues at coordinate 1,449,744 of JAGSMT010000097.1, read as the reverse complement.
GCGAGCCTAGTAATGGTTACTACTAATTGTTCCAGGTTGTAATATTCACTGTGACGTTAGTATTTTACGATAGAAAGATATATAAAGTCAAATATTCTAATGAGGACTGTATAATATAATAGTCTCGATGTTTCTATATAACGTAATATTGTTAATGTTAATGTTCATCATGTTTGTGCATTAATTAAATTGTAAATTATAACTGAGACGAGGCAAAAAACTTTAAAAACACCCACGATATTACGATACAACTTCAATACGTTCTGTTGCTTAATATTTATAGATAATTATCCCAATCTGGAGTAGACTAAATTAAATTAAGTTGATGGATCAGAGACATCAGTTTGTGCGTGAAAACAAATGCTGTCTTAACATAACACAAACCTTTTTAATTACATTTTCATTATAATAATTAAAAAAATTCTCCTTTTCAGGTACAAGTGCTCCGACGCACTTATCTTCACTCAGTGACGTGGAATATTATGCTTCCCGATGTTTAAGCGGGGTTACAAGGCCCGCTACGTGCGCATAGTGTTTAGGGCTAAGTCCTGGAAGGCCCCGTTCAAGTTCCTCAAGTGGAGGAAGATGTCTTCTAAGAAGGAGTACGACCTAGTGTCCAACGACGACTACGACACGCGTATACCACTTCACCCGGACGAGGCCTTCCAGTATGGCATTACGTTCCGTGCAAAGGTAAGTCCTAAAGTATGCTGATAAACAATGGTCCTTTCTAATTAAAGAATCGTTCCCTGAATTGTATTTCCTAGGTTTGTTTTGTCTTCATTATAATTCGTGTCGTTGTCACATCATAATCATCGTCAGCTTTTAACAGTTTACTGTTGAACATGGGCCTTTTTTCAATAAGCGCTAAAACGACTGACCATCTTGAATCAGCTACCGCACGGAGACCCGCATCAATTGCAATTAATTGCTAATCCGCCAGCTGAGCGTGGCGACTATGAGCAACTTATTTTCGATGAACGGCAACAGAAGGAAACAGCTCCTAATTTCCGGTAGTCCCACTACTTCTGGCCTCAGTAGAGGCCTCGGTAGTGGCCTCGGTAGTGGCCTCGGTAGTGGCTACGGCGACGGTAAATAGGGGTCCTAAGAATCCCCGGCTACACCAAAAACGTTGTTGCATGAAATTAGATGATTGCAATATTATTCCATTTCATCTGCTAATATGTTCCAAACTATTAATTATTCTAGTATTTAATTCACTTTAATTTAAATTTTATCGTACCATATAAACTATGCATGACAAGTTCAAGAAAGATAATATAATGCAATGCGGTCTAAAGAATTAAAGTTCTAGAGAACGTGGCACAGAAATTTAGCATCCGAAAGGTATCTCGCGTTTGTGACAAATAGCCCGTCACGATATCAAGTTGGAACCTCAAGCAATTTTGTAATTCCACTCTCGTGTTCTCAGATGACGTAAACGTGTTAAATAAAAAGTAGGCGTTAGGAAATGGCTTATACGTTTCTCGTGTTATAGCCACGTTTAAAATTACCTTCACTTGACTAATATCTGAAGAAAAGGTTTGGAAAACTTATTAGCTGATAAAATTACGTCACGGTTTTCTTTTTTGGTTAAGATAAAACATATAGAAAGGTAATTAACAGATTGAAAAAAAAACACTAATCGCGTTTTTCTTGGTGCATAAACCACAATTGTTTTATGTTACGTTCATAATTTTAATTCTATATTATTTGCATTTTTGTACGGTATAGAAAGTTAAATAATTTTTATGTATCTGACTAAACTGATTGAAAAACGTGGTATACACGTTTCGTACAGATTTTGATTAAAATAATAATAATAATAATATTAATTTAAACAGCGACGGCAGACATCGCGGAGCAGTTTTATTACAAAGGCACGTCGTTACCAGCTTATATGTTACAAAATAGTTATACAGTGTATGAAATCAGTCAATTTGCTTTAAAATTTTGCTGGTTACGTATCCGATTCTTGTGTTTTAACTTGTCTTTTTACGATAATAAATACAGCAGTTTTGTTCAGTCATGGGTGATTAAATTAATATTTTAAATACAAGTCACATTTGCTCTAGCACCCCAGCTGCGAGTATATCGGTCGTTGACCTCTCATACCAATAGAATGTAATTCGAACAACGATCCATTACTGTCTCAACCCTCGTAAACAATACGTCAATCGAACAATGCGATCGAGGCTTGCTTTTGTAAAATTCCTCTAATTTCCTTGTATTCACGTAATATCCCGTTTCCCGCTCTTTCTCATCCTTACCTTTTTTCCCAGTAATTTGGTAACGTCTACGCTCCTTAGGCTTTTTTAGAGTCGAGACTAGTTTGGATTTAACAGGCGTTATAATATTTATTCAAATTTTTCATCCGCCCTCGGATTGTATTCGTCAGACATTTTTTAGTTTTTATTTAACGTTATTAAAAATCATAACATAATTTATGCAGCCCATGTTCGATATTAAAATGAGTAAAGGAAAAGCGAATGTAGCGTTACACATTTAGCTTTAGAATTTCTGATATTGAAATTCATTTAAAATTCAGACTCAAAGAGCGAACGATGAATTACCTAATATTAAAACTTGGAAGCTTATTTTTATATATTAAATCTTTTCAACGTTCAAGAGCATTACTAATTAGCACGTTCAAATTAAAAGAGATGCAATGATAGCGGGAACGAAAAAAATAGGCTAAAATTTTGTTACATTGCAGTTATCAAATAGAAAGAGTAATACTGGAGTGTTATCATATATAATTTAAAGTTAAAATCATGTTGTATAATGTAAACGCGATTCAATCGTTGGAAGACTTGAATGAGTTTTCGTCTTGCCTTATAAGCACCCTTGAAAAGCCTAAGGGTTCGTTTCATTGTGTGACGTACATCAATAGAGTTGCCTTAGAGTATTTACCACGCATATTTTTAAAGCCATTGTCATCATTAACCCGCTAAAACCGATTGAAATAATGATTTTAAAGTGTATGTTTTGTTTTAAATAATTTGATACTCCACGTACGCTTAAGCGGCCCAGTAATATTAAGCCCTTAAGTCAGGCAAATTGATATCGGTTCGTATCACTGTTAAAACAGCAGAGGAAATGCTGATGACTTATTTATTAAATTATTATTCCTCTGTTTTGGTTATATATTCATAAAATCTTATATTCTATAAAGTAATTGTTCACCTAACACTACAGGGGTTTTTTTATTACAATTCATTAATTATGATTATAAAAGTTTTGTTACTTGTCGTAATATGTATTATTAAAAGATTTTGCAAATAAAAGAAATATCTATTTTATTGAGACGTTTGTATGTATTGTTCTTATCATTTCTATTTTCTGATTAGACATGAATGAGAAATTTTACGGGTTATTTTTATAATGGATTTCTATAAATCAGTTTGCGCATTTACTAAATAGACCCTGAAAAGACAATCTTTAATCAAAATCTCCAAGATCATGGAAAGTATTCCACATTACTGCTGTATACGTTTTTCAAACCGTGGCTGTACAAATTGTTGTTATTACAGTCTTAATATAATCAAAAGGATAATAAAATAAATAACTGTGTAAACGTGATATTTTTGCACGTATTTTTTTTTAATTATATTAATATTCTTATACATGCCCAAGACCTAAATTATCGTGTCTCTATTACTATCAAAAGCTATGCTGTAGGTTTTGATTTCAACTGTATCTTCATAATGTTATTTTAGTCAAAATCGATGTGGAAATGGTAATTTTTTTTAACTAATAATGCATACAAACATTAAGCGAAAGCTTAGTAATATAGGTAAAAGTAAGTGCAAATAGCCAGCACAACAGTCTCGTAACAAGAGTTTATCTCTTATATATGCAAAGCTTCGAAGAGAACATTTTGCGTATGTAAATGGGTTTCAGAATAAGTGAAACTATATTAAGAGATTAGTTTAGGAATTTATTGCAACATTTATGTAGACTGGTTATAATTTTCTTATTACAAATGTATATAAGTTATTTCATTATTCACAGTAATAGACCAACGGGAGAATGAGTTACGCGTTAGTGTTAAAAAGAATAAGGTGGGAATTTTATGATAAAGCACATTTACACATGAAAGAAACTGACGGTGAGTACAAAAACGTAAGAAAATGTATGTAGCTCAACAGAATAAGACGATCATCGTAAAATAATACGGTGCGTAAGCGAAGAACAACAATGGAATAAAAGCAGACAGTGTTTTATATATAATTTATGTAGATAAAGACGCCAAATTTGGGTAAATGATGAGGGTTATTCAAATTTTTAAATAGTTACAATATTTCATGAGTTAATAGTCAAATACATAGTACACTCGGATATTTCGGTTCAAAGAAGATTGATTAAGTTTCTTTTTCTAATTCTTATTCAATTATAAGAAACATCACACAAACTTGATCTTAAAATCAATTATAATTGTGATAAAAGCGCAACGCATTATAATCAAAGATTATTCTCAATTAAATTAAACAAAAATTTCGTATTAAGAGAACACATCAATCTCCCAGAAACGGCGTATGCATATAAAATTCTTTAAAGCTTGGTAAAAACTACTGGAGACGGTTTTAAATGTTATGATATTGCAATATTAAAAGCAATACCATAGGAAATGCTACCAACAATATGATGATTTACTTTTTAATGTGTGAACATTGAAATTCTGACTAAATGGATAACAAATTGGTTATATAAAAACTTATGTGCTTTGATAAGCAGTGGTCCGGTTGTCAGATAAGTGATCTCTACGATGGAATCCGATATATAAATTAGAGTGTCCAATGACATGGCGTTGAGCGATGGGGCTATCTGTTCAGGAGATGGACGATTGAGTGGATTGCTCGTGTGTGTGTCAATAGACGGCATTGATGGATATAATTTAACGTGAATTTAATTGTACGTACATAAATCATATGGTCCCATTAGGCGTTGCGTCGGGTGGGGTGGTTGCATGTAATAAGTCGGTCCACCTACTAATATGCATTGGACCAGCGTGGTGGGATACGGTCCAAGAACCCCCTAATGGAGAAGGCATGCGTTATGGGATGCCTATGTTTAGCAGTGGACTAACACAGGCCGATGATGATCATGATGTATTCATAGGGTTTGTACAAGAATCGTACACATTGTATAAAATTTATATACAATGTGTACTTCGTGAAAGTAATTCATTAGAGCCGAACAAGATACAGCTGGAGTAAACAATATTACCTATAGCAGTGAAGTGGCGATGTACAGCGCTGTCATCAGTGTATTATCTCGCAGAGATTAACTCGGTAACAAATAATTAAAAATGCCGTTAGATGTATGACGCCATCGTTCGTATCGATAATTTTGTCTATATCAATTTTATATTGTACAGCTCTAACACAGTGTACTTAATTTCGTATATTACGTGAACTTTAAAGTTCAAATTGTAGTGTGAAAGCGTCGCAGCATTGAAACCAAGGCGTTTATTGACAGTTTGAAATAGTTTCTTGTTAAATTAGATTGGATAGTAAATTTTAAAATAGTCTAAAAATCCCTTTCTATTCATTTTAAAAGAACAGTGCGAGAAGAGAAAGTTAGAGACATATGTCTTTAACTATGCTAAGTAGAAAAAAAAATTATCAAAATGTAGAAATCATTTTTACTGTCATGAAAGTTATCAAATGTGTTATATTACTTTTCAACTTTATAACATTATGCGGGTCAGTTTAATAACCATCTATGAGTCGACACTCATAATATTTGATATAGGTTGGGGGTCCGTGAATTTGAAAGACAGGGATGTTTGGGATCTACTGACACTTCTACTAACATCAGAATAATCTTTAAGGACCGCTGTCATATTTTTCGTCATCATTTCATCTCAATGACGTATAAAGGTTAATAACTAATATCAAAATAATTTAAGATATTTTTTAATTAATACTATATAGGTTCCAGATTACTAATTATGTATTATAATATGAAAAGTGCAAAACTTTCCCGCTTTGCACTTCTAAAATGAGAAAACTAAAAATGCCTTGAAATTTGAAACATCAACTCGTGGGATAACACTTTTACTATCAAGGAAAAACTCTAAGTTTTATACCTGTATAAGTTATAATGGTTTAACTAAAAAAGTAATAGTATATAAATGTAATACAGCCGTTCTTAGTTTTAATTAAAAAAGACGATGTTTTAAAGTCTGTTAGCTTAAGAATATTAATCGGTTTAATAATCCGCAAATGAATAAAATAACTTTAGGAAAGTAACGAAACTTATGGTGCATTTACTTCAATAGTATAGTGAAAAGAAAATTGCCTTTTAATGCGATAAGTTCAAATTTTCTGTTCAAAATCTTCGTTGCAAGTCTGAAGCGGATTCATAGTTTTTCAATCAGAGCATCTGTTGTTACTTTTAAATTTAGCCGCGAACTTTATTGGATAACAAAGTTTTCTGTTTCGAATCCTATTAAGTAATTGTAGGTTTGAATTTTCAATTCTTTAACATTCAATTTGATCTGAAAATGTTTTATTGATAGAATTCTTATGAGACTAGTTTATAATAACGTTTTCATATTTTTCTTGTTATAGAAATAGGCGTTGACGCGTGGCGTTTGGATATTACATTAAGAATAGACTGATTAAGAAACTAAATAAATACTATTACATGAATGTAAAAAATAATTAGAATATATGTGAACGATTTATGTGAAAATTATATTAATTACATAGGGATGTACTAACAAAACGTATCTGTGCTGATAGATATTACATTTTAACTCTTGAATTTTATGTGACTGGACTCGAGTATATTATGATATTATTGACAATTTTTAAGGCGTAATGTCTCACAAATACAACAAGTATATATGACGTATATGTTATGAAGTTTTTTATCCACATCTTTGCCATCTTGGCAGTAAAGATCCGAAATGGATAATTAAAAAAAAGTCGACTGTCAAACTCCATTTACATTAAAGTCTAATTTTTATTGGTGGTCAATTACATCGTGAAATACAATTAATAAGAGCGCTAGAAAATTCTGCGCTATCAGTATTACGTTAGACCTCGTTAACTTACAAAAATAAATTTCGCATTTCATCTCGATCATCCGTTGATTTACGCAAAGGCGGCAGCTTTATATTAGATATCAGCCAACTGCGCGGGAGATATAATAGTGCACAAGCGCCTTGTTTCACTGTCATTCGATGGGGACGACCCGACTGGAGAGAGATCCGGCGAAGGAACGATTTTTCACATGCACATCCGCCGGATCATCTTACTCCATAGGCCATCGGATGATCAGCCCGCATTGTCGTTACTAACTAGAAAACAACAATGAAAAGTTGTTGTGTCCTCGCAGGATTTGACGCCACGATCACCGATTTCTAAAAAGCATGCCCGGAGGCATTCTTCCAACATATATTATTTATAAATAACATGATTATATATATCCTTATTTTCCTAGAAAATTCCCGAGTTAATTTTGTGCAATTGCGACATCTTTGGCAATCACATAACGGATATTCATTGCCCCGAAACACCTGACGCCAAGTAATTTGGTCTCTGAGGTCAAACGATGATAAGCCCAGCTTAAGCTATTACCTGGAACAAAACCGGCGGAATTGAGTTTTCTCGCAAATAGGCTTAGTTTACTCGCTCCTCTTGGGCGTCAGGTCTAAATATCGATTTGGAAAATTTGAATAAGCTACAGATCGTGGGAAAGATTATTTATGTTCATAAAATACCGTAACACTATATACCGAAGTAACTATAGATTGTATAAGTACATTAAAGTACATTTATAAATATTGTTTATTTAGTTTCCTATGCCTTACTTTTCATAAATAGAGTTTTCTATGAAATTTATCTTAAAAGCGTTAGTTTAAACTTGACGAAACCTTTATATCGGATTACATTAAATACATAATATTTTATATAAATTTCATTACAGAAATTTATATATTTACATTCTTAATAGTTTTACTAAAGCCCAAACAATACGAGCGAAGTAGGAATAAAGTAGATGTTATAACTTCAAGTCTACAATATTAAATTATGAAGCAGTATTTTTACAAAACGTTGGTGTAAAATGGTCAACAGCAAATGTTTTTAGCGATCTTTAGGAAGAATTATTGTACACTCTGAAAGCTTTTCTTTGTCTTTTGTATATCACCAAATAAAGTTTTTTTTAACAAAATCTTATTTTGCTCTCTGCACCTCGTATTGTGTTTAATTTACTTTAAGTAAGGTATTATCATAAACTTTCTTAGCTAAGAGCTTCTTTCCTGTTTACATGTCAGTAAAATTTTAGGCACTGACTTCGCTTAACAACCGTGAAAGATGGTCTTAACAATAAGAGCAGACTTTTTAAATAGATAAATGACGATCGGGTCGTTTTATTCTAACATAACTATTTATAAATAACTAAACTGAAAAAATATAAACCTATCGTATAGATAAAATTTATCATCTTTGCCCTGCCTTGCTTTGCGTTGCCCTGACTGACGAAACAGCAACAATTTTGAAAAGCTTTTCATCCCACGATCTCTCTCATTAATTTTTATTAAAGTGTGGGCCTGTCAACGGGGCCGAGGATTCCTGCATTTACACACTTATACATTCATGCATGAATACATTACATTATTTACAGGAACGCGTGGTTACTGTTCCAGATGATTTTTCAGTTGTTTTCTGTGCAGCAAAGGTTAAAAAATCGATCTCGTGTTCCGCAAAGGTCATAACTAATTTTCAACTTCGTATTTTTAGTTAACGAACAACGACCAGTTTTCAATTACAAACTTTATTCAACGTGCAAAACTAAACGGGAAATAGTCCATTCGTGCATGTACACATGTCACTAGGAAAATGGAAATATCACGGCGCACGGTCTTAATTAATTTAAAGTTAGCAACTTCGAGAAATAGAAGAAAAGGTACGAGTGTAAGTTTTAATTGGTGTAACGTTTGTAGTTTCCCATTTGTTAACGAGATTTGAACGTCGCAACGTTTACTGCATTACGTTGGGCGTGCTCTAATTTGATCTAGCATATCAGAAAACGCTTGTGGTGTTTATCAGACGAGGATGCGGGATGGTAATTATATTTCTTCGAGTTTGCAACATTAATATATATTTAAATTAATATTAAGAAGAAGAGATAATTATCATTCGAAATCGAATTCCCATTCGGCTGCCTCCGTAGCCTAGTGGTATAGGCGTTTGCTTTAGAAACCGGAGATCGTGGGTTCGAATCCTGCGGGGACTGAACAAATTTTCATTGTTGTTTCCTAGTTGGTTAGGACAATTTGGGCGGCTCACCCAATTGTCTGAAAAGTAATGATCCATGCGTCGGATGGGCATGTAAAAAGTCGGTCCACTCACCAACCCGCATTGGATCAGCGTGGTGGGGATACGGTCCAAAACCCCCTAATGGATAGGGGTGTATTAGGTAGGCCTATGTCCAGCAGTGGACTATCAAAGGCTGATGAAAGGTTATGTGATTAATTAAAGGCAATTTGATATCGAAATTTTTTAATTAGTGTGGTAGAAATGCATAATTGTAGAATACACGTTGTATTAAAAAAAAAGTTTTTAAATAAAGAGTTATAACAGTATGTAGGTAATTCAGAAATATATATAACATATACATATATATATATACACAAATCGCCTAACTCACCCATAGTTACGCGTTTGATCTAAACAATGATACGTACACATGGCTTAAGTTTATACACTTTCAGTGAACTATCTTAGTGCTTCCATAAATATACAACTACTCATCGTTACGTTTATAACTCCTCTATTAAATCACAAACTCATCGTAAATGAAAATAAGTCAGAGGCAGTCCAAATAGTGAAACGTTTTACAGGCAAAGTAATAAACTAGAACGAGTGAGGTGGTAACGTAAGAACCGTAATACCTGTTGCTGCTTTGGCGCACGTAAGATAAATAAGGGTTTCATTTTACGACCACCTTGTTCCTTTCAATGTTATCATATACTTCGAATTCTTTTCACACTCGCTTTTGCCAATAATCCCGCTCCTTGAGAGTAATGTCAACACTCAATTCGAGAGAGAAATACTCATTCTCTTGAAACTGCCAAGGGACTGTGGAAGAGATTTTCTTTTTATTTCATACGGTGCTTTGATTTTTCTTATTCGCAAGAAAGCGTTTATATTAAAACGACTGTAACGGTGGTGAGACTCGAATGCACCGGAGATTATAAACCTATTATGAGAAAACGTTTGTTTTTGTACCAAAAAATTAAAAATTCCGTTCCTAATTTTGTATCTTTTATATGGATATTTCTTGTCGATTTTTATTGTATTAAATTAACTTTACTTGAAACACTTCGTTTGATCATCATCATCGTCAGCCTGTGCTCGTTCTCCATTAGGGGACCCGCTTTGGACCGTATTCCACCTCGCTGGTCTGAGTTGGTGGGTAGAACGACTTTTTATATGCCCATCCGTCAGGCAATTGGGTAATTGGCCCAAATTGCCCTAACCAACCAGAAAACAACGACAACACTAAGTTCTTTCCCCGCGGGATTCAAATCTCGACCTCCGGTTTATATAGCAAGGACTGTACCGCTAGACCACGGAGGCGGTGTTCATTTAAGGTCGTCAGCAAATATGTTTATAAATTACTTGTAGGTCGCAAGATTATTCATGAAGCTTCCAACGAGACTTAATAATTATCTATCTTAGTTCTAACTCAAATCTGAGATATGGTGATATCCGTATCTAATTTTCCAGTTCCTTTATAAATTGACCTTTTTTATTTTAGACCCAGAGTAACCTAATGATGTAGTGATTCCATCAATCAGTTAGACGCATCGGACAGAGGATCTAAGCGAAATGGTATTGATAGATAACTCAATTTATTCTAGAGAAATCCGTCCAAACGAGTTTAACAGGGGCTTCCTTCTAAAAACAGCTACAAAAATATAGTACAACACTAAATATATAAGAATATATACAGTTCTCGTGATTCTTATATACGTTCGTGAATTAAATATGAAATAAATATATCGTGACGTAATAGCAATATATCGGTAAATATGTCCAAGGAGGGTTTCTATTAATAATAGAGCAGTGACTAAGCATATTTGTTATTGATCTTTTTCTTAGCAAACATGACTTTCATATTCTTTATTAAAGAAATGTACATTACATGTAAATCTATTTGAATGTTTTTACTTAATATTATTACAGTTTATCATTACTTCCTTGTAATAATAGTAAAAATTTTACCGTTCGTCTCAGATGTACACCTAGATAAAGTGAAAATTAAATGTGTTTGTGTTAGCTTTTGTTTTGTTATTATTGTTATTACAAAACTGCCAATTGCCTACCTTGTTATTCGATCGTAAGTACCCTGCCAGTGTTCCCGTTAATTTAATTATGGTGAACTAACAAGGTGGCTTGTATGGCATCCTGCTCTCCTGTAAAGGATTTTCTAACCACATTATAGTGCACATTTGAAACAACGATGAATCATAAAATCTAATACGTCTTGTATAGGTTTAATAAATTTGATAGTAATTAGTTTACGGTTTACCAAATAATTACTATTAATATCATAGTAATAGAAAAACACGTTTTGATACTTGATATACAAGTAATAAACATAACAATAACAACCCCATGGTGTAGTGATTAATGGCCCCCCTCTTGCCAAAAAGCGGGTTTGATTCCCACCTCTGTATATTCTATGATACATTTCTATCGTATTTGGGTGTTCTTATTAATAATATGTACATATTTTTACTAACATATTAACGATATAGTTTCATAACACAGGCCATGCTCTGTCGGTACAAGATAATGTTGCGTTTATTATCTATGGGTATCTAAATTAGCAACGGATATGAACACGGCATCTAAACGGGCATGCGTAAATTCCGTTTCCGATCGATGTGAAAGTTACTATTTTCAAGTAGTCGTCATAGGTGATACCAATCATCCTTAAAATGCCTCTACTTCGATTAGCTGGCTAGTTAGATTATACGAATAAGTTATAATGGCGATCACCTTAATAATCTTTACTGCAGAGAAATAATTACATCCTTTGAGATCGACAGTCAAAATACTTAGTTGTATTTGCCGGCACAGATCAACCTTGCCGATATAGTTAATTCTAGTAAAACATTGATATTCATGTAGCATACGAGTATTGTACAAGTTTCGGATATAGAAGCATGTAGAGGCGGTTCCCAAATTGTTATTATTAGTTGGTTGAACAACCTAGTTATAAGAGAAGGAAAAGCAAATATTGTATCTTGCCTCGGGCCAGAGGCCTTTTTGCGAATCAAATAATAATTGACTTGAACGAGGCCGATGCGAAATTGTAAGAATGGATAATAAAACGGTACTGTGTCTTATTTACTTTATTGGATATCTAGACTAAGTGCCTATCGTCAATTTGATAAAAAAGATCAGTTTTTAATAACAACTGGTTTTCCTTAAGTTCTTGTGGATTCGTTGTAAGCAAAAACAATATAAGCTAGATTGTTTATATATCCTAATAATATTATAAGTCCAAAAGTTTAAACGTTATTATTTTTAGTCTTTCACTCAGCAACTACTTTATGGATTTTAGTGTAACTGTACAATCACGTAGTTTAAATATCGGAATAACTTATTGGCCGTAGTACATATGGATATAGTGTAGTTTATTCAAAATATAATAAAAAGTGTTCTGTATGCTGCAAAACCTGGCATCGACGAGCCTTATCGACACGAACCGCAAAGAACTATGGGGTTTTTATATATAATGCGTGATGATTAATATCACAAATAACAATCAGGACTTAGGTAAAACAGCGGGGCGATGCTAGTATTGTTTCAAAACATTTATAAACTAAAACACTATAATATAAGTTATATTAATCTAATGTACATACTTCAAAGCTTTGAACTTGATACCCTTTAATATGTTTAATATTCATCGATAATCTTTCTGCCTTTGTATTTACATCACGTTTTAGTCTCTACACATTGAGCTCTCTTTACATTATAGGTTTTATCGCACACTTAGGTACGGATATTTCTTTCTATAAATATGACGATTTTTAGAGTTGAAACGACGCTGTGTGTTAAAATCTAATAACGTTAATGGAGAACCGCAAAATTGATTACGAGATGAGATGTTTAAATAAATAACTGTGCTGAAAAAACTAATAAAAATTTTTCAAAAATACTTTAGACTTTAAATCGTATAATTTATATCAAATCTTTATACATTTTTCATTGCGAAACGTCGGGAATAAACATATATAAATTGACGGATTTGATATGTATAACAATCGCGCAAAAAAATGAAATTATTAGTATAATTTAATTAAAATTTCATTTCGATAAGCAACATTAGCCACTGAAATCAGTTCAATTAATCCTTCGTTTGCACATTTATATCTCCACCGACCAGATGGGTTTCCAATGAGTTGCAGAAACAATTACTATCGAAAAGCAATAAAATACGAACAAGTGTTTATTTGGCCGTGTAAGTGATATCTGCCCGTCAGCAGTTTTTCTGGGCCGTAATATCCAGGGTTGTTTTGTGGACGCCCGAATTACTATTTCATCAAAGAATAGCTTAGAGAAACAATACCCCTCTTTTCCTCATTGGACCTTAAATATCAAGGATGTTTCAGTTTATAAAATGAAAATTAATGATGTTTCAGTTAGTTCTTGTTTAATGATAAACGTATTCGTATGGCATTAAGAGATGTGCAAATATGTGTATAACTATTTGTAGTGTTATTACAGAATTAACGAGACCTAAACTTTTGTAATTGTCGATCAAAATTGTCATTAGTTTTATACAGCTTTCCTTTAAGAAGAAAATATCGCTTTCTATTGGACAAAATTATTTCAAGTACTTTCTGGAAATAAAGTCATTCGAAGTAGTACATCCGCTTAAGCCCATATAGGTCGGGTGTTTCGTTTGCTCGCTCATATAAAAGTGAAATGATTCGATATTGTACTTTAATAGTTACTCATTCACGGCTCTGCCTGTGTTGTTCTTAGATTTTTAGAATGGATTTTCTGGACTAAAGTAGGAGAGAGAGTAAAGTTGGTAGTGGGGATAAAGTAGCCTGTGTTACCCAAAGATAATATAACTTTCTAATGGTGTAAGATTATTTCGAATTGGTTCAATCGTTCCGGGGCATATTCAAAACAAACAAATCTATCCTCTTTAAAATATTAGTATAATTTACAAGTATCTTTATCGATTATTACATTCTGATTCTATTACATTCGGATCAAACTAATATAGCGTCAGTCAAGAACAACCAAAGCAGAAACAGAACAGCCGCCCTAATGGATTTGATGAGATTGTCTGATTGGCAAGACGGGGCGCTTTCGGCCGAATGGAGTGCCGTCCGCTCTAGTTCCCGCCAACTGGTCCATAAAGTTTTAACGAGCTACGCTAAGCCGCGTAATGTCTGCGTACAAGGTCCGGTTCATCATTTGAAACGTAAACGCGTCACCCGATCTAGCTAAGACTGAGTTGAGTAGTGCTTAATATATTTCACGTGGCGCTGATTAGTGCTAAAGAGAAAGCCTAAATTTTTGTTAATATTTTTGCATTATTTTTTATAGTGATATATTATAATACTTACGTAATTTGCAGTGATACACATAAACCAAAATCGCGGCTGATTTAAGCTTATGTCTTATTATAAATAAATGTTTTACTTCGGCTCGCAATCGCATTTATATGGTTTCGTACGGATTCGGAAATAAATTTCAAATATTTAATGTGAGTTACGTACGACAAAAATACACGGTATACTATAGGCGGTTGCCTATATATACCGTGCGGCACGGCCTTTAAACTTTGCAAACAATTTTTGTGAGCTTCTTTTTGTCTAAACAGTAATGAAAAGCCTTTCCTAACCGAAGGATTTTCTATTGTTCAAAATTCAAACCTGATCTGCAATTTTAACAAAACAAAACACTACAAGTTAATTCACATAGCAATATAATTTGTTGCTGTTAAAACGTTTTCTTTTTGACAAACAGTCGAATTTATGTTAAACAAAGCATTTAGCAGACGCAAAAATGTTCCGTTTTTAATTTTAGGAAAACGCTTAAATTTTAATGCTTAATTAAACCCGGCCTCGTGGATAATTGAAACTTTTTGGGGCTGAAAACAACTTATTTCCGCACTGCTCCCCGTTTCGTCTTCATAAGCACGTTCCCGTTATCAATATTAATAAAAATTAAAGGTCTTAGTAATTTATAAGTAGGTTTTTGTTAAATTATAATATTATGTGAACATTATTACATTCAAAAACTTTATTAAGAGAACGTCTTTGGTATTAGCTATTTCATTAAAATAAATATCATGTACAATAAAAGTGAAGCGGTGCGTGGTAGTTATTATTAACTAAACACCATTTATTAACCGCCTCCCTGGTCTAGCGGTATCGGTCCTTGCTTTATAAACCGGAGGCCGTAGGTTCGAATCCCTCGAGGAAACAATTTTGTATGTCGTTGTTTTCTGGTTGGTTAGGACAACTTGGGTTAATCCACCAATTGCCTGAAAAGTAAAATGATCCATGCGTCGCATGGACATGTAAAATTTGGTCCACCCATCAACCCGCATTGGACCAGCGAGGTGAGATACGTTACAAAAAACCCCACAAATTAGAAAAGGCGTGCATCAGGGGAAGCCTATGTCCAGCAGTGGACTGACACATGCTGATGATGATGATGATAAAGATAAAAAGTTATTTTTATTATCTCGAAGTCGAGAAGAATTTTTTAGTCGTTGATTTAGGATTTATAGAAACAGTTAAAAAAATAATATTTGTACAAATAAATACCTAGTGTACAAAAAAGTATAAACAATATATAGTATGCAATTATTTAAGTGAATTTGCGCTTAACAATATTGTGCACTATTAATTTTTAAAAAATATTATCAAATAACCAATAAAAGCTGTTCCATCAATAATGTTTTTAGACAAATTACTTGTTACACTATTATTTCACTTATTGCCGAAGAAAAATTTTGTGTTTTTGCGAAATTGTATTCTTTCAGAGATATCCATTTCTATGAATATTTAAATATTTCTTAAGAACTGTTTCCGTTGTAGAATCAGTTACTTCGCTTTGATTAAATTATAAACGAAGGAACGGTGTCACGAAAGCTGAAAGTCAATATAAATTGGACAAAAGATCTGTTTCGTCAATCGTAAGTACTGTTTCTTTTCGAAATATTAAATGATCATAAAATTATACAATATACAGATATTATTTATTGTATTATTTAAATACTGTTGATTTAAATACCTTTTCTTAGTATATTTTTTTATCTTTTCATACATTTGGTCTTGTATGTCTACTGATTTTAAATCTACTGGATACCACTTAGTAAGAGCTTGTAACTTAGGTCGGTCGATATCTTAATTATTCAGTGTAAAGATATTATCATATTCAAAGGATAGATTAAGAGATAAGAGATAGATTAAATTACTAATGTCCTTTCATCCAAAGTTAGAGGAAAACGCAAAAGGATATTTTACAAAATTAAAGTATAAAAAAAGAAATAAGGTAATAAAAAAAGCTTAATAACCTCATAATAGTAATTGACTTAGAATTTATATAAAAGTTTTTCACTTATAGACTTTGATACAAATGAAATATTATTTATATTTATTTCGTATTTTTAAATCATCTTAACTTTTATTTCATTCTACGTTATGTTTATTCACGGAAAGATGTATAATTGAAATATCTATGGAAATGACGACAGATATGATTCATACGCAACAAAGCTACATGATTTAACTCTTTGTGTATTTTAATAGGTCACGAATTCCTTTTAAATAACTTGAACATTAGTTTTGCACTGTACTGTACACCTGGTGTTATTCTCAAGACTGCATCCGTTATCAGAATGACGTAGTGTTAGAAGAAATGCATAAGATTCTCATAGCGTGATTTCATTAGTTTATAACTATGATTTTTTATATATGTATGAAGAATTAAGGCAAACGACTTTATATCAGTTACGAACTTGAAATGTTTGTTTTTTTTGCTGCTCAAAGAGCGCTTATCTTAGGAACACGATAAAAAAATATAAGTAAAAGCCGTTCTTGGAAGCAACGTGCAGAGTTTCAAATGTCTTACATATACGTCTACGAATTTGCGAGTGTCAGTTAGAACAGGATATTAGTAATTGTTTTTAGAAATAAGTGCTTTTACATGTTACTATTAGGTTTGATTTTCAAGTGAAATAAATGTATATACATTTTCACCTGTTTAGAAATTTCATAATCACATTTTTCCTTCGAAAAAAAGAGAAAGAACGTTAATACGTTTCTATGAAACAAAAAATATAAACAGAAAGCTCCCGACTTTAATCTAAAAAGTACCCAAAAAGAGTTTACTTTAAAATAGTTACGTAATTTTGTATAGTAGCCGTGTTTAATTACATTTCCAGTGTACAAAGGTACGCAAAAAGCATATCAAGCAACTGTATCCATAGAATGATTAAGCAGAAGTCCCGGGAAAATATTTATGAGAGTGATAAATAGACACGCAAGGTGCAAGGATATTTGATGACAATGTTCAATAATGTATTAGTAAAAAATCGACCGTAACATTGGAAATGTGACAACGCTCTGGTAATTCTAGTAAAGCTTAAAAGGATTCGTTCTAAGTATAACTATAAAAAGTAATAGCCGTCGTTTCCAACCACCGCGTACCATAAACGGCTTTCTCCAATGCCATACAATAACTTACCAAACTAAATACTTCTTGTTACATTTTTTATTCAGCGAATCTTACATTTCATTTATGATTAGCGAAGAAAATTAAATAGCTTATGGTCGTTAACCTAGTATCGAATTAAAGAATTTTGCGATTAGTTTTTTCTTGTCTTTCAGTGCAATATGATTTGATCTCCATTGACTGCGGAAGGTGAACATTGCATAAGCTGGTGTCTAAAATTTTAGTTCCGGTGCACCTTTCGCCATTTTTGACCGTCGTTATAAGACATCATATTCATGAGAATTACTATAACTATATCATTAAATAAAATCAAATTACGTTTTGGATTGTAAAGGTAAAAAACCGGTCGCTCTGTGTAAAAAACTGTTATTTAGGTAAACCTCGTCATCATCATCATCATCGGTCACTGCTGGACATAGGCCTCCCCTAATACACTCCACCGCTTCCGATCTTCGGCTATTCTCATCCAGCCCACACCGGCTACTTTGCGAATGTCGTCACTCCATCTTGTCGCAGGGCCTCCTACACTACGTTTGCCAAGCCTCGGTCTCCACTCCAGAAATTTCCGACTCCAGCGGTCTTCGGTTCTGCGGTAAACCTAGGTGAATTATAGGCCAACCCTATTATGACTTGGTAAAATAATTGGGAGAAAGAATAAAAATAGCTTGTCGAGGCTAAGCTAGTCGTAATAAAGCAACGTAAACGTTTACGTTATTTCTTGCTCTGAGAAAGGAATGCCTTCGAGTCACGTCTATGTGGCATAGAGTTGGACGAGTGCAGCGCATTACAATTACTTGGGAACGCGAGCCGGCGAGGTAGTTCCGATCTTACTTGATTAAGGCTTGCTAAACACTGAAATGTTGATACCAGCCTTATTCTTATATGATTTTTTGTTTTAATTTTCAGTTAACAATTCTTGAATTAATTAATAATTATTATACAGCAAGATCGATGTGGTAAAAACTTTTATTTGATGTTTTTTTATATGTTTCGTTTTATTAATCACCATAATTGGTAATGAAATATTGAAAAATAAATTTGGATATATAATTAAATAATTTAATAAATATGATAGTTTCGTATAGTTCATGAACTTGCTTTGTATGATTTTGGACATTTCTATTTTTGTAATAAGTGTATTAAATGTTTAATCGAACGCCTACTGAAGCTTATTTTTGTATTTACCTGAATAAAAATAATTATACAAGGTAAGCATTTTATCAGGAATGTACCCTACGAAGTATATACTAGACTAAAGCCTTGTACGAACTAGCAAATCAATCTGGTTCGGAAGAGGTTTACAAAGAAAGTACAATACGCCTATTAATAATTGTTAAATAGGTATAAAAGTAAACATTTCAGACATTTAATGATGATAAATGAAACACATGTTTGAATAAATACTCGACAAGATAATTACATGAAAATAAACATTAATTACTCTCCTCAATTAAAACAACGTGTACCTTTCGCTTTTTGTTTATTTTTCTCTGGCCCTTGACGTTCTGCTGATATAACACCCTTTTCAAATAATTTTCTCTATTCTCATTATTTTCCTTTCCTTAATAAAGATATCACAAAAATATCTGACAGTTAAGTATTTATAACACTAGATATATATATTTTATAATTATAATATTTTATGCATAATCTATGATATAAGATACTATTATAAAATCACTACCAACTTACTCGAATTGTGTTATGTGAAAATAAAACGTTTGAGTACTAACGATGTGACCTTCATACTACTCAGACTTTACTCTCGAATTGGTTTGTTTATTGTAAATTAATACAAACCAATGTTTCATGGTTTATTCATAAACTAATATGAGAACATCATTATCTTTACTATCTGTACTTCTACTCATTGGCATTATCTTTATACCATATAACCTATATACTGACTGTTTTATGAGTTTGAATATAACACTTACTAAATATATTTTCGGAACAAAAACATCTATAGTTTTAAATAGCTCATCTGTATATCAGCCGATCAACATTATCATATCAAAACCTTTCATACATTGACATACTTAGCTTTACTCTATGAAGTTGAATAATATAACATATCTTAAATGTATATTTTCAATTATATATGATATATAATATATATATGTCTGACTATCGAAAATGTAATATGCTTTAAAACAGTTTCAATTTAATCCAATTTGATACAGCCGATATCTTTGTGGTGAGTCCCGAGTTACGAACCGGGTCATGGGCAGCTTAATAAAACACCGGCTAAAGTTACCCGATACAGCTTAATGGCCTTAAAGACTAATTACTATGTAGAAGTTTTATATTACAAATGGCCCGAAAAAGGGTCTTAAGGTGCGGATGCATGGCTAACCGATCGAAGAACAATCGCTTCCTGAACGTTCAAAGAGGAATTTTATAAACCTTTTTTTTTGTATAAAGTGAAACAGACCAGCAGGGCTTAACCAAAGCCACTTAGATAGTGTAGATACACTGGCCTGACAGAATCGCAGCGTAAAACGCTATAAGTCAGCTCATCGTACCATGATATTGGGTGACCTTATTCCCTCATTAAAATTACTGGCTATTGCCCCATTCGACATATAACACAACAGCGTCATTACAGTGCAGAATAAATACGCTCTTTCAGTGGGCCCCCATGAATAAGGTAAGGGGTTCTTCCACGAAAAACCTGTTGTCACACACTCGCGACATTAATATACTTTGAATATTAACGTGATAAGGTCGGCTCGTGTTCTGTACGCACTTTTAGATAGAAGTGTCGACGCGTCAGCAAATGGGAGTACAATTAGGGAGGCAAGTCGTGCGTAATCGGCTAAGGATTTAGGACTGTTCACACGAGCAGATATATCATTTGTTTCCTTCGTTTTGTTTGTTACGCGAGTAGTGGAAGAACTGACAACATTGAATTGGACGGAGAACCTAAAAGTTTTGTCGGTCTAAACTTTTACAGCTATATTATTGTTGTGTTCTTTCGTTATAGCGTTGCAAAGTAAAGATTTGTTATTATCTATCTTTTGAGTCCTAAATTTAAAAAAAATTGTTTAGTAGCGTCTTATCTTTTATGACATTAGATAATTATTGTAATGTAAAATGTTGTCTACACAACGGTTTACTGTTCTATGCTTATAAAATAATTTAGTGGTAAACTTTTCAAATTATACATGTTCTGAAAATAAAAATAAAAAACATTGTTTATTTCTAGAACGGAACACTTCGAGATACTTTTATATTCTGAAATCAACGTTGATCAAGAATTTTTAAATTAGTATTTGTAATAAAGAAACAAAACTAATAACGTTAATTTAACTAATTGTGTTAGTCGATTTATTTCATATCGCTTTTGCAAGTTACATTTTTATAAGAATACTGTCTTATGTAAAAATATATTCAATTATATATAAAACCCTTTATGCTTTCTTAATATATCAATATTTTAACTTGACTAATAGGCAATTGAATGTATCGATAGGTATTTTGACCTACATAACTTTGTACATATTTTTTATACTTTATTAATTTTTAATCTGAAAATGTTAATAGTTATTCTAAATGAAAATGATTCTACTTAAAATTCGTATTGAAATTTGATTTCAAATTTCACACGGGCCGACCATTGAAACAACCTTTAAAATTTGCATAAAATTCATTCAGCCAAAGTTACTCCATGGAGAGGAAAAGTTAATTGCATTATTACTGGGCAATATTAACTCCTCGTTTAATCCGGCGCTTGTAATAATAAATTTTGTATGGTTTTTTATCTTTATGACTACATTTTTTATGGATCGAAAGGCATTTAAAAAAAAAATCCATGATTCCTTTTTATGTTTGTTGGCGTATTAAATATTTTAACACCGTAAATAACTCCTTGTGTTTTATTAAATCTATTTAAAATACATTGAAATTAATTATTTCTTTTATTTACGCGATTATACATATCAAATCCACTTATTTACGGATTTAAGTGTTAAAATCCGTAAATAATTGGATTTGATACATTGAAATTATTTATATGAATGGTATTCGTTTACAATATGTTAGTAGTAAACGATTAAGGATAAATAAAAGACGAAAATAAATTCCAAAGTGTTTTATCTTAACGTTTCCAATATTGAAATATATTCGCAACGATGACTTGACAGGCGTAACAAAAAGCTCATCGGCTAATTCGGTGAGCAGTTTCTGCCACCCGTGCCATAAAATCGAATGGAGTAGGGCCGTCCCTTCCTTCGTCATCCTGTCACTTCAATACAAATTTCATCCGCTTGCAGACCCATCATAATGGTGGGATTCATTTATTATCATCAAGTACACAAAAGTGTTCCGACAGGGAAAGGAGAAAGATTATTAGGTGAATTGTCGTCTGAATTTATCTATTCTTTAATAATCTGGACATTCACCTTATGGTGGGCGATACAGCCTGCTTATAATAATAATAATGTTCTCTAGTCGATTACGACTACGGCGGCCGATCTATATTAGAGATCAGCCAACTACGTAGGAGATATTATAGTGCACCAAGTGTACGAGCAAACACAGGCCCACACTCTGTTCCTTTATACTCTCAAAGCCCGATGGAACGGATAACCAACACGACCGGAGAGAGTAAGGCGCAGGACCGACTTTTTGCATGACCATTCGACGCATGGATTCAATCAATTGGGTGATCAGCCCAAATTGCCCTAACCAACTAGGAAACAACAATAAAAATTTGTTGAGCCCCTGCAGGATTCTAAAGCACACGCTCTTACCACTAGGCCACGCAGGCAATTTCAGTTACAGTTCGCCTGCTTTTAAGTAACGTATGGCACCACAAATCCTTGATATACGGGGAAGTTTACTTTTTTTTCCGAATATTTGCACTAACTGCGGTGACTTTACTGAACACTTCAGTGTTTGCACACTACAGGATAGCAGTATGCAGACAATGCAATGCTTACATTGTAAATCTTCCGGAAACAGAAACCGTGATTTCGTTTCTCGCATCTGTTTAATTTAAGTTAGTTAATAATTATTAAACGAATCCAGAATGTTCTATAACACATCGATCACAATGAGAACAATGAGCTGCGCGAGAATAATAGAACGGCAAAGAGCGTCGTTACGACGATTATTTGGGAACTGAATTCGGCGGGCTTTAGGCGGCGTCGGAAGAGTAAAAGCGCGCGCCGTAGATGACAGCCATTAGGTACGTAGTCAACACTTTGATTCTAACAAGGGCTTGTACCCTCGTAATCCGTTTACGCGCGAAAAGGGGCCCTTGTGGGCTGAGTAGTGACGTTTTGTCATACCGCCTACTTAGCTCTACAATGGAATGTTTGTTTTATTCACACCTCACACTCTTACACAGACGACGTCGCAGTCCATAATTTTTTTGTCCCGTTTTTATCACTTTTTATTTGATATTTAATTTAAATGCTTTTAAATTCCAAACGTCAGAACAGAATTGAATGCTATACACAATTGTAATTATTATTTTCTGTTATCGAAGTAAATGTTCCTTAAGCTAAAATTATGTAAAGGTACACTCTGCTTAGGTTTAATTAAATAAAACTAAGAATACCAATTTTGCAAAACGTGAACATTGTCGTACCAAGAAATATGATTTCATTCATCATCATTCATCATCAGCCTGTTATAGTCCACTGCTAGACATAGAGGCCTCCCCTTGTACACCCCTATCCCTGAGGGGGTTTTTGGACCGTATCCCACCACGCTGGTCCAATGCGGTTTGGTGGGTGGACCATCTTACTTTTCAGACAATTGGGTGATCGGCCCAAATTGCCCTAACCAACTAGGAAACAACAATGAAAAGAGTCCCCGCAGGATTCGGCTCTAGGCTACGGAGCAGCTTTTAGCTCCTGCAGAAACTTATGTATTTACTTACTTACTACCAGATATATAGTAACATATTTCATGTACATTTTTTTTTATTTTATCACACACACAATTTTCTATCTAAAGCTCCTAGTAGTAAATTAATAAGCTTCCAATTACAAGTAATTATTTCGATTCATTTCTCTTTCCCGTACTTAAACATGATTAAAAATTATTTATAGAGAAAAATTCGCTCCGCTTCCCCTGGTCCGACGTGTAATTTACTTTGACGTGCATTAACTTTGTTAGGCAATAAGAAATCTAAACGCTTATCTTTTCGCTCTAAAGGAGCTTTAAAATGAAAAATGGCTTCTAAGATTTTATCTTATAATTCAAATAAAGAAAAACAAAAATTTTCCCTTTGATCTTAAATCTCTTGTCCCTAAAATAAGAACAAAACATTTTCATTTCTTTTTTTTTACAAGTCAGTTCAATTTGTTATGATAATTTTGTAATTGTGACCTAGTATTTTGATATTACTTTCAGTATTATATAAATTTAATAAAAGCAGTAAAGCAATTCTAGGATTTGCTGGGATGATTTTTTTTGTACTAATAAGTAATGACCACTGAAATTTCATTTGATAAAATGAAATTTATCGAATAATAATTTAATGAAAAATTTTGAAAACTTTACTTACATTATTAAACCTTATATTGCAAGGATTTTATTTCTTTCTATCTGTGCTGATGTTAAAATAAAAGGAGTATAGCGGACTCTATCTCGTTTGCGCAGAAAAGAGTCCTGAATCTCAAGTATCGAATAGTATAATTGTTCCACTGTAAATTACGTAACGATTTTTATTTACGAATACAAATTAATTATATTTTAACTTGAGGGTATTACGAAACATCATAAATATAAAACCATTTAGTATAATCGCAATAGTTTCGTCTAGTCCACGGCACTTCACCAATATCCAGTCGATGGTTTAATAGCTTTTCTCTCTCAACGAGAGTTTTATTTAAATAAAGCATATCCCAATGCAGACAATAAAGGTAGAATTTGTCTTAGAACTATGATAAAAAATATACCTTTAGTAATTGTAAAAGTATCCCTCAGAATTACAAACAAGTTCATTCGATTTTTTCATTTGATACTTCATATAGGTTAATTTGATTTTTCCAATCAGTAACATCCTGATTAGCTCAACTGCAATACTACGTAGCCATAAAGATAAATCGGAACGTATCGCAAAGGTTCGAGGATCGCAAAAATGGATCGCGTATTTCGACAGCTGTGATTAAATGTCCCGTCAACTAATTCTGCTAACGATTCCAATTGCACGAGATTTTTTATTTAAAAACATACACACAATTCGGATGTATAACATAATTAATAATTCTAGAACCATATGGCTTTAACGGTTTAGTCTCGTTTTTTAATCTAAAAAAGTTTAATAATTTGAATCAATGTAATTTTATTAGTGTAAGTACATATAATTCTCATTAAGCAAACGAACATACATCGTATATATTTTGCTTATATATGTTTTTGCTTACGCATGGAACGTAGCAATAACTTTTATGTTACGGAAAAATGTTAAAACATTCAGTGCAGCATCATTTGTAACTTTTTAAACTTACAATTCATGAGAGCGTCTTTCACCATTCAGGTTTTATTCTACCTTTATATGGTTTACATTTACCGATTATAAAAATATAAGTGAATACCAAAGGTAGAATTTATTTAAACAATGTACCGTGGCTGGTGCTGAATAATATAATAATATGATTCACTTTCAAATATTTATGGGCTAATACTGATGTATACATTACATATACGCATACATAAATAACATTACTTATATCATTACATACAATTTTTATAAAGGTTTTATAACACAAATGTACCTAACAGGTATTGTAATTATCTATATTTCATACACGGTCGATGTCACAAGATGTACATAGCAGCTGGCCAATGACATGGAGTCATAAATACTCTGAATATTACTATGATATTTAATCGTAAGGTTCATGACGAAAATAAACAAATTAATTTTTAAAATTACAAATATGTTGAATATAATCCTACATACCCAGCTTCGCAAGCGTAAATTTATCAAAAACTTTATTAATTTTTGCCTACTCGTTGTTCTGACATATACCACCATCAGTTTGTGTTAGTCCACCGCTGGACATAGGCCACCGCTAATGCGGGGTGTATTAGTTATACAATAGGGGTTTTTTGGACCGTATACTAATATTATATGAGCGTAAAATTTCATCTAATTTTGTAAAGTAGTTTTTACGTGATAAGAAAACAAACACATATACCAAGAAACTTGCTTAATTATAATATTATAAGGATTAACAGCTGATTTCACGAAACGTTATTACGTTCTCTTCAGATGCACATTGTTCACTTCAACTGTAGACGAAATGCTCTTACACAAATTTGTTAAGGGATCGCTCACTCGGAAAATTGAGGTTTGATCTTTGTTCGTTACATAAATGTACTATACAATTAGTACAGCTGCATTTGATGTTTGCTTTGTTGAATAAAGTGATGAAACAAACAAAACGTTAATTCATCGTAACTGATGGTCCCTGGCCACAGGAAATGAAGTCAGAGACGCCACAAGTCCGCTCAGCTATCTGAGCCAATTAGTTTCATCTCGTCTTCTTGCAGTACCAAACAAGAACTCAGTAGTATTTACGCACTGCTTCTGGCTGAAATAGGCACCGAGGCGAAACTTCCCCTGTCAGTTCCCTGTAAAATCTTATATAGTCGAACTAGTTACGATTGGTAACAAAATTAAATTTCTTTTCATTACTGTTTTGAATTTTATATCTAAATTATAGTAAATCAATCACTTACACAAAGAAATTCTGAGAGACCTTGTAGTATACTTATTTACTTATAGCCTATAACCTTTTTTTTTATTGTATACGCAGGCAGACGAGCAATCGGGACCACCTGATGGAAAATGGTCACCGACGCCCATAGACATTGGCAATACTGGTATCACCAAATGGTTAAGCCTCGTTTACCCAGTAAATACGCTGGCTACGGTGCCCTTCAAACCGAAACACAGTAGTGTTTTCACACTACTGATTTGCGGTAGAAATAGAGACCGCGGTGGTACCCACCCAGACGGTCTCCTGTAAACAGGGACCTACCACCGATTATACAACCTTGTAGTGTACTTATTTACTTATAGCTACACTAATAATATGACCACGCGTGCACGCTTACTGGCAAAACTTTTCCCTTTTCGCTCGCGTATTTTCTATCACAAGAAGTGTTACGAGGGATTTTCCTACACCCGACTTTGAATATTTGACACGCCCTTTCATTTCTCGTCCCATATTTAGGGCAGTGTATATATTCCACGTTTCGCACAACAATGAAAGTATCATATCAATCTATTTTCGCGAAAGAGAACTGTAATAGAAATGTATCATCGCTGCGACTAGAGTGAATAACTTGTGTCATGTGTTTATGAATGTGTAACTTCAAAAACATGATTTGTACGATCTTTAGTAGGAATAGTTATTAGTTATTATTAACCGTTTTGTCTTTGTATTGAAAATACCCTTAGCAGTCAAAGCATCAGATAACTTTCTGCTTAGACTGTTCTTCGATGTTCTCTGAAAAATGTACGCATATGATTTTTTTATGTATTAATTGTTTTATTCGCCTCAGGTTCAACGAGCCGTTAAATATTTACCTTTAGTATATAGTATACTGGTACTAAAATTCCTAGTGTCGAATAAATAACAAAATAATACACAGCAATTACGTGATTGTAAACGCGTAAACGTAGCAACAGTAAGAGCCATTTTGTGGTTAGGTTTACGGCAAATTATTGTGTGATCCCATCTTCTTAATAGGAACAATTAATAGTAAAGGTGCGCCTCGCCCACTAATCGACTTATTTGGTTTGCGTAGGTGTGTAATTAAAAAGGTAAACTGCTAAACAACCGCAACCACGAACTAGTTGACTTAGTTCAAACCCTTACGGGTCGATATTAACAATTTCCAACCTTTCATCTTTGTGTGCGTTATATAAATAGTTGTTTATTTGTAAAGTATATGTAGATATATTACTAAGATACATAATAAACAACGTCATGATTTAAATTTTTTTTTTGCTCTCTGAATACTGTAAAACGTGTATAACATATATCAAGATGTTACGTACATTTTATTGTATGTTTGTAGTATTGTAATTACACTAATATATATAATCATCATCATCAGCCTGTGTTAGTCCACTGCTGGACATAGGCCTCCCCTAATGCACGCCACCGCTTCCGATCTTCGGCTATTCTCATCCAGCCCACACCGGCCACTTTGCGAATGTCGTCACTCCATCTTGCCGCAGGGCGTCCTACACTACGTTTGCCGAGCCTTGGTCTCCACACTTTTCGACTCCAGCGGTCGTCAGCTTTGCGGCTTATATGACCGGCCCACTGCCACTTCAGCTTACTAATCCGGTGGGCTATGTCGGTGATTTTGATTCTCTGACGGATCACGTCATTTCTGATGCGGTCGTTTAGAGACACTCCGAGCATAGCCCTCTCCATAGCTCGCTGAGCGACTTTAAATTTGTGGACCAGTCGAACCGTAAGTGTCCAAGTCTCGGCATCGTAGGTCAAAACGAGTAGGACACACTGATCGAAGACTTTCGATTTGAGGCACTGTGGGATGGGTGACGATAAAATAAAATATATATACAAAAGTATTTTATTAAAATTCGTGCGCTTAAATCGTTTTATGAAAACTGCTAATCGATATTGCTTAGCTTTTTTAGAAAGAGTATGGACACAACCCTAAATAAAATATAATTTAATAGAAAAATTATCAGCAGATGTTTAAATAAAAAGAAATATCTTTATTAAAAATTTGTTTCACAAAACTTTGATTGTGTATAGGTATATATAACATAGTCATAATGAACCAAGTATTAGTGTCCTGAAGGCAAATTTATCAAAATTTTTTAAGCAAACAACATTGCTTATTTATTTGTATAACATAAGTTTTTACTTGCTTTGAGTGTTATTGTGCTCAAATTAATGTTTACATCCATTTTCTGCAATACGCCTTGCTCTTGCTTGGTTCAATATCTAGTATAAATTTTGCAAAACATCATTAGCAGATTCCATATGATTATTAAGATTTCGTTACATTAAACACTGACACTAAACATATACTCGTAATGCGAACTTCAGTACTATAATAAAGCGCATCACTGAATGCTACGCGGCAATTAAACTAGTTCATGTTTGCGCTACAAGTATTAACAGTATTACGTTAAGTTATTATGTGGTAAATTAATCAAAATGGCAAGAGAGTGGTGTCGTCTCGTTTACATCCGTACGTCAATCTAATTAGCTACTGAAGTACGCGCGAGGATGAGAGCAATGACTAAATGGCGCGTAATTACTTTCAGATGTACGCACGTCTCCTTCGGGACGACGCAGGACTGTAATTGCAGAGTATAATTGCCTGCCGTACCCAAGTTTTCTTACTGCACTTTCTTTAAAGAACATGGGTTCAATGGCCATTGCTATTTGTATGGTCGTGAGTTAGAATCCTACGAGATTATGTGCACTTTGAGCTACTGTTTCTTAGCTGACTGCTTAAGAAAATCAGTTTGAAAATCCTTGTCAGCCTTTAAAGATTCTGTTTTCAAATCCATATATATTCTGTTGATATAGCTATATTAACATGTACATAACGCTACTAAATTGTCCTGACATTTATATAAGAATAATTCATAAAGATAAATGTACAAAAATTATTTAGATCTATCTATCTAATCATCTAATCAACTTTTAATACATTAAGAGTTTATCACAAGTTTATTTAATATGGTTATTGAAAGATACCATTTAAGCAAATTATTAGAGGACTCACAATTCATTGCTGTTCTAGTTTTTAGGTAGCGCTGATCACCGTACCATCTGTAAGTTCGATATCTATGTCAGGTCCTCGCTGATCTCTCTTGACGTGTCATTCTCATCGGACAGTGGTGAAGAAATAGGAGTGCACACGTGCGTTTGTTTGTTCAATTCGTGCGCTATATTCTTTAGCGAGTTGGCTGATCTTAATAGATCGCGCTGTGATTGATTCTACATTCAAATTTTTTATAATAGTCTATTTGTTCGCATATCTAGTGATAGCGTTATAATAAATAGACTGCTATCAACATTACTATTATATAGATGCTATCACTACGAGTTAATTCACCAAGACCTTTAAACGTATCATAATTTTAATACAATTCTATTGTTATGGAAAGCGGTGCATTTGAGCAGCACCGTTTTTACTCGCACATGAGTTTAATTATTCAGTTCACCTTTCTCATTTAATCATTTAATGCACAGGGAGATATTATCATTTTAATCTAACCTTATGAGATGCCACTTCTGATGGAGACGTTCATATAAATTTAATAAATATTTGCTGAACGTACAAATGACTATGACAATTGATACGAGTTGACAGATTTATGAAAATATGCACTTGAGATTGTGATATGTTTATAGAAGAACGTACACTCAGGTGTTTTACATGAATGATTAGAGATGTCAGTATAAATAAGGTTGACGATAAAATACATACATATAAATAACTGCCTCCGTAGCCTAGTGTAATGGGCGTGTGCTTTAGAAACTGGAGGTCGTGGGTTCGAATCCTGCGGGGACTCAACAAATTTTCATTGTTGTTTCCTAGTCGGTTAGGGCAATTTGGGCCGATCACCAATGTTAAGATAATGCGTCGGATGGGCATGTAAATAGTCAGTCCACCCACCAACTCGCATTGGTGGTGGGAATCGTCCAAAACCCCTAATGGGTAGCGGTGTATCAGGGGAGGCCTATGTCCAGCAGTGGACTATCACAGGCTGATGATGATGACGATGAAAATACATAAAAAAAAATAAGTTATAACTAATACAAATAATACTAAACGCTGTATATTAAATACTGTATACAATAAAATAAAAACTTGTATACTTTACAAGTTGGCTTGAACACTGTTTGAATATACCCAAATTATATTTGAACAATACAACGAAATCGACTAGTTTCAGTGTTACCATTATTTGGTTCTCCCTAGTGTAATAACTAACAACACTAAAAAAAATTCCGCATCGATATTCTCATTATAACTAACTGGATGCCAATTTTGCGAGACATTGTTGTTGCAAAAAAAATGATATAATTCTCCCTCAAAGTAATTTTTACTTTCACTCCATTCTGTCATAGCGTTATATATGATTAATACAAAAGCCATCTTAGCTTATTTTATTTAAGATTATTTACGCAATATTTTTTAGCTTAAAACAATGATGATTAATAAAAACTTGTAGACGTTTCATAAAGAATATGTTCTAAACGTATACCTAAACTCTTATAAAATCATGAATGCGAAATTTAATAAAACGATCGAGACTTGTCAAAATTTCATTCTATTTACGGCTATTAATCTGCAATAAGCTCCAAGTCACTCAGCGAGCATGGAGGCTATCGTTTTCTGCGTGATAAAGTGCGTAACGCAGCCATCCGAGAAGAACCATGGTAACCGACATAGCCGCATAATTTATGTTGAGGGCATTAGCTCCACTTAGCTGTAGACCGATAACCGCTGGGAAGAAGGTTCTCGAGTGGCAGCCTGACTGGCATCGAGTGTCGGACGACCCACCAGATGGAGACGACCTGCAAATGTGCAGGAGGTTGGATGCGTGGTCAAGGATCGTCCTTGGGACATATGGTAGTTCATGCTCAACAGTGGCTTTGACAGGCTGAAACGACGTACGACGACGAATCTGCAATAAATTGTTATAAATTAGTTATCGTTTATTAAACTGTTGAATATATTGTTTTGATCGGGTGTAGGTATGTATGTGTGTATCATACATACACCTGTATGTACATATATTTAAAAAAAAATCATAATGAATGAACTACTGTTCCGGAATAATCTTGAGCAGACAACCCGCCTGTCCCAAGACCACACTAAAAATTATCTTAAACATCATTTATAAAATAGACAAAATGAAGACGATAATTTCGTATTTTTAATGCATAAAATGTATTATGTATTATAAGAATATACAATCGTCGTCATGAATCGTTTCTCTATTGAGTGGAAGCAGTGAAACGTCCAATGCACAATGGACACTTAGCGTCGAATGTTGAACTTCAAACAGTTGACTTGGGTGCTTATTAATATTCAAACTTTGCCAGTTTATTTCCGCCGACTGCCGGATAATAGAGAAGACGCACTTAATTCAAATTTTACGTCCACAGATCGTGCCCTCGGCAATTTTGAAGCCCATTTCATTTGAGTCGTTACGAATGTGTAAAGTACGTTATGAGTTCACGTATAAAGCGAATATTTAAATTCATAAAAAGATGAATTATTTACATTGTTACCGTATAAAATTCTATAATCACTGTGTAATTAACGCAAAAGGTTGTAAGATAATGTCTGTTACCCTTTGTCTGAAAACGACTTGATGGATTTTAATGAAACTTCGCAAATGATATTGTATGTCAGAATCATTTATAGGCTACACTTATAAAGAAATACTGTCCGTTATATTAAATATAATCTAAAGTACAATTTTTGTAGACAAATTATCTGCATGTGCGTTAAATAGGGCGTTAGATATTTTTATTATAAGAGTATTTTGTACGGAAGTTTATCAGAAGATTATACGTTCTCCAAAGTAAAACAATTTTAAACTTTTAATAAGAAATGTAAACATTACAGTACTAAGCTTATTGTTACTGCATACTTAATGTTTGCATTAATGAGGTTTAAAGGTCAGCTTTTCACAATTTTAGGTGTTTCTTATTGAAGTAATGCTATAAACATGGACCCATTTGTCTTTATTCAGACTCATTTAAATCCTTTTTGAAGTTTAGTTCTTTCTGTAATAAATATCACAATCGCATATCGCTGAAGGGGTCTAAAAGTTGACCTTTTTGAAATGCGATGTGGCGTTCAAAAAATAGACTTTGTCTACGCTTCTCGTATACGCTTATAAATCTTTCGAGGTCGATTTATATTCAGGACACCTATTCACAATAAACACCGATCTCGATAACTTTTTTATTGTAAATGTACGCATATTTTACAATATGTGTTTATTTCTTGAAATTTTTTCAACAGCGATATTATGTGATGACAACTGATAGGTGTAAATTAGACATTATTTGTTTTATTGATAATTGTTTCCTTTACAAATTGTATTTGCCTATAATAAAACAGCTACTAGGACAACATGAATTTAATTTTTAAAAATAAAAGATCATCACCTGTCTCCTTTTGAACCGTCAAAAATCTCGAACAGTCGCAATATTCACATTTAATAATTTGAAGTATACCAGCCATTATCTTGTTATTTCATATACGTATTTTTCATTTTACTTACACATTTGTAATTTATTAAGTGAAACTCTGAAAATGTAAAAGGTTATCATAATTTCCCAATAACCGCTAATAACTCATGCTTCCCCTCGGCATCGTAATTTCTCTTGAAAATTATAAGGAAATGGTAATAAAATCTATTTTCGAGGAATAATATGAAATTTTCATGTTGAGGCCCTTTTTTAATAGCAACGCAAAGTTTATTGTCGGCAGAACTAAAATCGTGCCAAAACGTTTTTACGTTTGTAAAATTTACTATTTTTTTTAGTACAGAATTGTTTGGTAGTGTTAAATAAAATGCTTACGTCTGCTCTCACACCTCCGAAAACCGGTTTCGGTTCTTCGGTTTCGGTGTTTAAAAATATCAAATAGACCTTTTTAAACTGATGAAGGCACAGCAATCTCATCTTCCATGATACTAATATGTAAAGTTCTTTAATCGATATTCAGTTCTACTCATCATCATCACTGATAGTCCACTGCTGGATATAGGCCTCCCCTAAAACACCCCTATCCAAAAGGGGGTTTTTGGACCGTGTCCCACCACGCTGGTCCAGTGCGGGATGGACCGACTTTTTACATGCCCATCCGACGCATGGATCATCTTACTTTTCAGACAATTGGGTGATCGGCCCTAATTGCCCTAACGAACTAGGAAACAACAATGAAAATTTGTTGAGTCCCCGCAGGATTCGAACCCACGACCTCCGCTTTCTAATGCACACGCCCACACTACAGCTACAGAGGCAGTTCAGTTCTACTCACGATGGTGTAATCTACCAATGATGGTTTAATCCATCAATCAACAGACCCCTTTGCACATAATAGTATTATTTACTCCATTATCATGCAAAATCTCTTTCTTTTTCAAAAAAATAGTTTCGGTATCTATAAGATACCTTTGCCTTTTAGTGCATATAAAAAAAATGCTGTCAAAAGGCATTTTTATCATTTTATCCATTAAGTAACAAATATAAATCAGTTTCGATTACTCAACGATCGTAAGACTTTTATCAATGTAATGACACCTATTTTTCGTGGCAATTGTGAAAGCGAGGCTCGTGATAAGGCTCGCATTACAATTAAGATTTATTGGGGCCATGACGGTGGGTAGGGTAGGTGTTGAATTTGTCTGTATTATACTGTGTTAAACAATACCGCTATTTGACACTGCTCTCGTGAAGCACCCTAAAACAACAGCCGACGTAAGCGATTTGCTTTGTAACCTAACCTTGGAGCGGGCGCTGGTAAATTTTAATATGTTTTCGTACATTTTGACAATGATATACTAGCTATATTTAAGTATATATTACACTTGTTAGAGTTGAAATATTACAGTTTCTGTTGACGCCGATTTAGAAAATTGTCATACGGAAATAATAAAAACTGGACAATAGCTAGAAACAACACTTATAATTTCTTTACAACATGACGAAACCAACTTACTCAGTGGCTTACTTTGGTTTACAAAAAAGCTTATGCGTACAATCCGGATTGCTTTTGTCCTATTCACATATTGGCTTTGTAAATATCAACTTATGTTGGAAACTGCTATAAGAAAAATACGAACTTTTTAATTTTAAAGACGCTTAAGATAATTTTTAAGTAATTATAGTTTCAAGTTAAAAGAGTTTTTATTAATATAAAAAGCTATTACAATTTTTTATACAAACAAATATTTCTTTGTTTTATAGTTAGAATGTAGTATAATAATTGTATGCTGAGATACCGAGACAGGTGGTAAATATTCAACATTCATAAGTGCTCGGTAGAGCCTAAACTGAATAAGTAATTTTTTGACTTTGATGTTAATGTGTAGTCGTAGATTCATTAAATATACAATCAATCTTAATCAAATTGGAAAAACATACATAGACAATACCGAATAGAATATATGCATATTCCTAAAATAACATACAATTTTTAAAAATCTCTACAAAAATGCTTTGTGTATCTGAAATAATTGCAATACAAGATTCTCCCTTTTATTTTGATACTGTACGCTCGAGAGAACTCATTATATTTATTAAACTTGAAATACATCATTTTGTTTTCCGGGAAATATAACGTATCGTCTTCTATAAACAGATGGATTCTGTTACTTTAAGCTCACGTTGTTTATTATATTTGGTACAAACATTTCGGCAATTTACCGATTTAGATAGGCTCGGGGGACTTCATATGTTTCGTCAGACAATTGTATAAATATAATTTTCTTAGAAATTTTATTAATACTTACAATGATATTGCTTAATTGTGAGTAATAAGTAGATTTTTGATCCCTTTCAAATATCTAATTATTCCTTTAATGAATTCGTTAACCTAGTGAGTTATGTTAACGTAGCCAAGAAATGTAGCCTTATGTCAAGGCGGATGCAATTAAATTTATTTAGTATAGAAAAAAGAATTTAACACTAGTACTAATACTATCTTTTGGGAATACTATTCATGAAAAATAGTACAGTTATAATGATTTCTTTTTTACTTACTTTTTCACTTTAATTTCAGTCGATCCCGTGACCGATAACCCTGAACTGAATTAAAGCGCAATAAAATCTCTTAAACTATATTATTTAGGGTGGTCAAAAAACATGATCCATGAGTGGCAGTGATAACAACTTATCGAACAAATACAATCCCCATTTAATTAGGAACGAAACCCATTTGGAAAAGCACCTTTAATTTTATATATTCCATATTATAATTCTTTAAATTTATACATATTTTATTGCTATTACTTAAAAGCATAATGATAACCTTAAACTGTTGAATTTATATAATATGATATTTCAATCACATTGTAACTAATTTAAGCTAATTTTTGATGTTAATTTAAATCAAATACACTTGTTATAGATAATTGAATATAACGGTTTAAGCTTTCCTATCCATACGTATATAGTTGTTACAACAATAGCGTGATGATTGTTCATTCACGTAGGACTAATCCGTAACATTTCTGGTTAGAGAACAATATAGTATTGAACAATGCAAGTGATATCTGTTCAATATTATATACCACTTTGTTAATATGATATGAAGCATAGAAGCTGTGTTAATTGGAATCCCGAGATAATGTTAAATGTCATTACAAAGCACTGTACTGCCGCAATATGTTATTAAACGATAGTTCATGCCAACAATGTCACGTTAATCAACATTTACAGTTCAATTATAAATAAATATATATATATATATATATATACACATCTAGGAAATGCTTATATTGAATGTAACAGGTATTTGCTTCAATGGACGTAGTATAAAACACACGAAATAGTAAGCGAGTTTGCAATTTCAACACATAGATCATCACGTGTTTTAAAAACAAGGTTCTAAGAAATACTGCATCCTTAAAACCAGAATGCAGTAATGTTTGCGTCGATGACGGAAAAATAAATACAGCTTAGGAGTTAAATTTTGAACGATCATAACTCACAAAGATCAGCGTGGAAAATTTATTCAGGAATTATTAATACTTTATTTCGATAAACAAACAATTACACAGTACAGTAGAGAATACAAAATGGTAACTATTAAATTCATGGTAATAAATTTCATTAGCACCGTTTACCACATCCTGTTAAAATTATAATCCCCCTTCCTAATAATAATAATATACAGAAATTATTGGCAATGTTTGTAACCATGGATGTTTATTAAAACAACTTAATAGATGTTAGTGAAAATTCACATACGTCTAAATAAGTTGTTAATGGCGAGCCATTCCGTACTGCAAAACCAATTTGGACTTTGTTATGATTATTATAAAAAAGAGCTAGAAGTACATAAATTTATATTAGAACTTAAACAAAACTTGGAGAGTTGCTAAATTATAAGTAATTTAATTATTTTAAAACGTAACTTTATTTTAATAATTGTAAAATTTAATAGAATAATCTGATAAAAATAGTCTATTATCGTAACCAATGACTTTATCAAGCGTTGTTATCCTACTGATGAAATGTTTAGCCAAATTTACTTTACAGTAGGGCTCCAGATGTCAACATAGGACATAGGAACATCTATGTACACAGAATTTCTTTTTCCAACGTATCCGTCGACAATAATGGTAAATATAAAGTGAAATCCGTCTAAATTCCTTACATTAAAACAGTCAAGATTTGTGTGCAAGTTCTCATTCACCTAGACCAGACAATCGTTTTCATAACATGACTTAGGTTTTGGTTTCAATGTGGTTTCGAACCAATTGATTTAAGGTCAATTAACACGTTGAATTGTAGACTTATATAGGAGTAAAAAAATTTATAAGTCAGTTTCACATGCTAGCTTTAGAAACTCCCTGTTTATTTAAAAAGTTTTCTAGAGTAGTAGAATAACAGAGATTGTTATATTTTATAAAATCACCATACTAAATTTAGAATGCAATAATGTATTTCTTTTTAAGCGGACGTTATTTATGTATCTATTGTTTAGCCAATTTAGAGACAGAAATTTCGACAATAAAGTCTATTATATAAATAAAGTCAATTGGCACCAAAAAGTCGGACACTGTTACAGGTCAAACATCGCGTGGGGATTAAAACATGCCACGATTCACAAAAAACAAGAAGTTCTATTCACCAGTCTGTCCGTGATCATCGACGCCAGAAAATTTTGAGTGTCGTTATAAATTATAAAGAATAAACGCGAAAATCCGTAAAACAGTGAATTTAACACGAACACGACAGTTTCTGGTGCCGTTATCATTATCTTCCTGTGTTATTTCACCGCTGGACATACGTCCCCCTTATGTACGCCTTATCCATTAGGGAGTTTTTGGACCGTATCCCACTACGCTGGTCCAATGCGAGTTGCTGGGTGGACATTTATCATGACCGACGCATCGAATCATCTTACTTTTCAGACAGTTGGGTGATCGGCCTAAATTGTCCTAACCAACCGAAAAACAACGATAACACAAAGTTGTATGCCCGCGGGATTCGAACCCACGACCTCCAGTTTGTTGCGTAGTTATACGTGACAAACTGGAGGTCGTACGTAATGTATACTATATAAGTATTGTGTCCATTATAGATCATACAAAATTTTTTTTCCCAAAACGTATTTAGTTTTAGAAGCAGATTCCATCACAGATAATCTTTCATCAGTAATGCACTTTAACTAGGTTGATTAAGGGACAGAAAGTCTTTTTTCGGTAGTGAATAATGACGTCAATTATAAACCTTTCTTTTTCTGGGCGATTAATAGATCCCCATTAACTCGGCCGCTTCGTTAGCTTAAGTATTGTTTTTGTCCGGTTCCCAAAAGTCGAATTCATTATGGCCGTACAAAGCAGGTGTTTAGTTGTTTGTTGTTTGAAAATCTTATCATTCTAATAAATTTTGGTCATGGAACAGAAAATAAAATGACGTCAAGGAAATAAGTAGTAATAAACTAAATCTTTTTGCTTTTAAATAATAATTAAATGCATTGTCTTTTTCTACTACTACCGCGTAAAATCTTGTTTAAAAAGTTTTTAATCAGACTATCAATAAATGGTACGCTTTGGCTGGCGTGCAAAGGCATCATCTCATTATTAAAAAGAAAATAAAAAACAAGACGCGAGCGCAATATTTTTTACTGTATCAGATCTACCTCTGTGGCGAATTTCTTTTTCTACACAAGCGTTTAGGTGGAGCAAGAAATAACAGAGAGCGATCACAAAAAATTAACAGGTAGGCACATTTCACGTTGTATAATAATGACCTATAACTTTTTTTACCTTTCGTACCTTTTTCAAACATTTTTTGTGTGCAACCGTTGACTTAATGCTATATCTCAGGAGGAGGGTCAATGAATAGCGGCAAAAATATACCTTAAGCTCATAAACATTGTTGTATTGACTAGTAAATGTATCACAAAATATGTTTTTTTTTTCTCGTTTTAACACTTTATTAAACATAGAAGCATTACACTTACTTACTGATGGTCAATAATGCTACCACCGTTTCGGAAAAGGACACCGCCGACCTGAGTGGAACCGGCGTCGGATACTGAGTGGGACCTTTTTTGTCATCTTTTACAATGAGATAAACACAATAAAGAAATAATTTCAAGTATACGAATGTCATATTATTAAAAAAAACCTGGAGTTAGCATTCCGTTACCAGATTGGGATATAATTTACAGAAGCATTACAATAACCTTTAACACACAAACGTTCCTTTACAACTTTTTAAATTTATTAATGGTAAAATTTTTGAAAGTCTTCTGAGATTTGGTTGTAAAAGCAAATACATTAAAGATTTATTTATACTTTGCAGTCTATTTGCTGGAGGAATTAGTCTGTGCTTGTTCCTAGTATTTAAATGATGTGCGTTATTATGTCTTAAAAATCATTTTTGTTTTTCTGTATACAAAATATTCGAATAGTTAAACAAACAAACTTTTAAATTATTATTATTATACAACTGGTAAGCGGACTGCTTAATGAATATTAATTGAAGACAAGTAAGGCACCTTAAAGACCACGATTGATTATGATACGGCAACGCGTAAATCTTAATTACTTATGAGGCAACACAAGCATTTTCATACCGTTAATCTTCCTGTTCTTGGAAAGATATAAGAAGTACATAAATTATTCTTACTAAAACTTTTAAAAATCTGAGAGTTTTTTATTCTTTTCTATTTTCTACTCGGTCCAATGTATATTTCATCTATTTACGAATACAATAAATATTAACAGAAAGTCACGAGGTGTTCTCATCCAAGAATAGATCCCGCTCGAAGTTCGGACCTCTTTATTTATTAGACCTCAAAACGTCCGACGAAACGGTGATTTATGCCCAAAGAAATACCGAAATCGTGAACGTTATTGCTACCCTTTTTAGCAAACAAATATTCATAGATGCTGTTTATTATATTTCTTTATCCAATATATTATTTAGTATTGAACATTTTCATACATTCACTATATTGCTATCGTTTACACAAAATATTTACAGATATTTTAAATAGATATATTAGAAGTTTCATGATAAATAGCACATGTACTTTTTTAAAAATTAGTGATAATATCATCCATTTTAAATTTTTTTCACATTTAAAAACTGAATTGTTATCTAATTAATAAAGCCTGGAGCTGTTAATCATTTACATTATAATAAACTATGACACATAAACTTTCTCTTGTAACTATTTGAAGCTTTTTGGATTTAAATCATACATTGTCCCATAAAAGACTTATTTCTTAGTGTAGTTTATGGAGGCCTGAGTTTAGTAAGGATCAAATTAAATTTTATATATACTAAAATAAATTTTATTTATTATACCACATTATACTGTAATACTTCCTCAAATAATTTAAAGCAAAATATGAAACTACTATTGCTTTAATCTATTTTAATTACTTCAAGTGTTTTGGATTCCGGCAACATACTAAAATATAAACACATTCAATATCTAAACATACCGTATATTTTCAGCACAATTCATAATTGCATCTATATTAAAAACGAATATAAAGCAATTTATCGTTCCAACTTTAAGGTACACGATGAAAACGATACACCGAATATCACTATTTCATTTTAATAGACTACATTTAATGCGACCCTTACAGAGAGACTCCGATCCTATGAATAATTCATAGTTGTCCGAAGTGCTCCCACGAAGACGGCGTCCGACCAGTTCTAGTGTATTTTTTCAATAATAAAAAAAGCCGCTGACAGTGCAGTACGCTTTTGTATTTTCAACGTATCTCCTTCGATATTGCGGTTGGATGGAGCATTCGTGAAAATATTTATTGACAAAATTGTTTTAGTAATTACGCAACGATACTGACTTAAGTTACCTTTGTATTATGACGGTTTACACGTCATATATTGAGTGGATGACATGCAATTGCGCTTTGTTTGTTTATTTTAAATATGAATGATTAAAAGTGGCGGATCAAGTACAATGTATATGTAACCAACATACAATTGGTCTACATTAAGGAGCGTAGCGACTTCCTTTTGCACTATTTACGCAGTCAAACTAATATTGAATATATATTATGTAACAACATTGGATAACTCATGCCCTTGGCGAAAAAATCCTTTGTATTATACTTTAACTGGCAATTATCAAACATTTCTTCCAACTCGTTCCTCCTTTGCAGAGTCTGAACTTTAAATATATCTTTGAAGTTTGCACCCTTTGTATAAGTAACTTAACACGGGTTATAATTACTAATTCATGAGTCAGCGACGAGTACATTTTCAACTCTTTGACCCTTATCTAAATTACTAAATGTTGATTTAAATTAAATGGAATTCTACTGTATATTTGGAACTTCGCCTGTTAGGTTTGTGCATCGGTAATATAATCTATATTATAAGTTACAAAATAGTCATGATGTCAATGTTATTGAACGGTAGTTTTTTTTATTACGATCATTTATGTATACGTGTATGTTATATATATGTGTATGTATTATATATTATAATAAAATTAAAAACAAACGCGATCGAGTCCAATTTTGTTAAATTTAATTATATACACTCAATATATTTATTCTCAACTCTGTGTTCTTATCAACATTTTATTTTATTAGCTTTTTTCGTATAATCCCACGCGGCCGCCCCGGTTGAAGCTCTATTTAATGGATGAATACTCGGATGAACAGGCACCTTATTCGAAATGAAAAGCACTTTTATTGTAACCTTTTATGTTAACCGTCATGTACTTTTGCTATGGACTGTGGCTGTGAAGGCAGAAATTAGCCTTAACTTATTTATTCCAATTGTCACTTCCAGCATTTGTAGTTCTTATGCTCCACTGCTGTTTCCTTAGTTGAACTGATAATTAAATTTGTATGTAAAGATCATGTTATAAAACTGATTTATGGTTTATAATTAGTAAAGTGATAGAAGCGTTAAAATTTTTTTTTATTGCATAATTATGTTATTACATATTAATGACTATTTTTACGCCTTGCTTATTTTAATTTAATGGCAGTGCGTTCATCAAAGTTCTAGGCTCGCTAGCATCGTAGTATTCACATTGCATTTTTTTCTATAGTTTTCGCTGTGGAATATAAAATTTGATTCAGGTATTATGGAATTATTTTTTGTAAACTTGCCGTAGGCTAATTCAAGGTAAGACACAAAAAAATGGTGAATTATCCGCATGTCCGCATTATAAGCCCAATTCATAAATAATGTCTTTATTTTTTATTACATTTAAAAAATATTACCAAATATATTTTCAAAGAAACACGATAAAATACGATTATGTTACAAATTTGTTATCAAATCAACTCAAACTTTACAAAGTTCGCTCGTTCAGAGACAAAAAGAATCAATTGAAGAATTTCTCATACCGAAAAATTTACGGACTTGATTCTATTTCAACTCGGGGACCGGTGTTGGTTTGATTCCCATCGTTCGACCTTGGAACAATCCTAAATCGAATAAAGGAATTTTAAGTTACATTTCGTTTGAACAATTGGAACAATTTTCTTTAGATTACTAGCTATTTATTTTAAAATTAAGCGAGACGAAGCATAAATTATTCCTCCAGACCTTTAAATGATTTCCTGAATAAGCAATTTAAAAGTCAAGAAAGTTCCCTTTTGTACAGTGCTATTTTCAATATTTTATAACGGAATTTTATTCCCTCTGGATTTTAGGTAACCCTATTTTATAAATATCTATTATATTTTCATTACTTTGTTGTCAGCATTCGTAACTTTAATCTCAATAGCTTTGCAATATACTTTGCTGTCATACTATGTGTAAACAATTTAGTTTTGCGTCTACAACCATATTTGTTTAATAATTTACTACATATAAAGTTATACAAATACTGACATGATTTATTCTAATTCGTTTGCATTCTGAAGCAATGGACTATTGATACTATAAACAACATTTATAATTCAGTTATATACCTGTCAGTATAGACATACCTACGTTCCATAGAATAATCCATTAAAATATATTACTTATAGTAAATAGAAATAATTAGTTATAAGAAAAAGATAACTCCAAAACATTGCCGTACTCTTCTTGAAAATATTTTTTTATCCCTAGTATCTTATACAAAACGCAAACTTCTGTTTCGGCTCTTTGAAACGGGAAAAAGTTTTCACTCAACCGATCTAACGAGCAATCAGCTGTACAAGTTGAAGACACTTTCGTAGCTTTCATTTAATAGTCACCCCCCCTCCCTCTGAGTCCTTTTCGGTAATAACGTTGAGCTAACTGAAAAGTTAAATCCGTTAACCTTTTTTTCGGGACTCGTCCCACAGAGATTTCACTTTTTCACCCGGCCTATCTCCACGGAGCACAAGCCTCGCGAACAATTATGTTTGTTGTTGCGATAAGTACCTGCTACTTCTCTGTCTTGAGCGTAACTTTTTTAATGAGGAACACTTCATTGTAATTTGGTTAATCGTTTAAGAAAAATTTGTTTAAGCGTTTTGAAAAATATTCTATTGACAAAACCGAATGGTTAATACTTTCTATGTCATTATTTTTGATAAGAAATTTCTATACTAATATTGCGCGTTTACACTGCACCATTTCCGGCATACAGATAGAATGCTGAAAGACTAGATCGATAATATAGATTAGTACAAAAGTTTTCAATACCTGACAAAGTCTTTAATGTGTAAACATTTTCAAATCGTTACGTATTGCCAAAACCGCAAACACCATTTTAGTAACTAAGTGAATAATTTCAACGACCGAGTTCACTTCAGTCACTATAAAGTTTTTTTATTCCCTTTCAGTGGATTAAAGAGTCTTTGAGTAATAACAGAGATTTCTAGGGCAAGGGTCGTAATAATAGGTTGAACACTTATCACAATATACATAAATGTTGGCTGCTATAGCTGAGTACAGGCCTCTTAAGCACAAAGGGCACAGAGTAGAACGTTCTTCATGGCACCATTACGGAGCAAATAT
Source organism: Lamproptera curius (assembly GCA_029286875.1). Classification (NCBI taxonomy): domain Eukaryota; kingdom Metazoa; phylum Arthropoda; class Insecta; order Lepidoptera; family Papilionidae; genus Lamproptera; species Lamproptera curius. The sequence goes on along the minus strand of JAGSMT010000097.1, from coordinate 1,405,835 downwards.
ATAACATATATACATGTATATATACATATATGACACTATCATTTATTGTTCCTCATATTACTTCAAACGAAACGTTTTTCATATTGTAGAATGTAATAAATCAACCTTATGTCTAGTAAAAGTTGACGTGCTGTCGGCATTTAAACGTAGTTCATAATAGTTAGGTACGGAAAATATGTCTATGAGTTCAAAGATCTAATTTTGTCCTCTGTTGATATATAACATTATGTACCGTATTATAACCTTACATTAAAGTCTAAAAACAAATGACTACTTTTGATTATATATTTGAACCAAACGTACATGTTTTATTCAGTTTATAATAAACTTAACTTATGATCCCAATAAATTAGTGATTATTATACATTCTTGACGACTAATATTTGTTGTAGAATATAAGGAGAGCTTTAGCTACAACTTGCTCTTTACGTTTGTACAGCTCTATTCATAATCATATATTATAATCAACCAATATATAATCCATATTAATATTTTAAACGCGAAAGTGACTCTGTCTTTCCCTTTATACTAATTCGACCGATTTCAACAAAATTTTGTACATACTTATAATATATTTCAAGAAAGGACATTGGCTATTAGTTATTGCGATGTAAGGTATTGAAAAGGTTGAAATGTAAAGGGGATGTAAGCCAATATGGAAATTCGTCATCGTCTAAGCTAAAGTCTTCAAACTTGATGTCTATGATAGACACGTACAATTATAACAAATCCTTTGTGTAACAATACAGTATATTTCCATATACCCTTCGCGCATTCCTCCTATTCCACGCGGACGACAGTCGCGGGTAACTTCAGGTAAGTAATCATCATCATCATTATCAGCCCTTGATAGTCCACTGCTGGACATAGGCCTCCCCTAATACACCCCAATCTATTAGGGGGTTTTGGACCGTATCCCACGTTGGTGGGTGGACCGACTTTTTACATGCCCATCCGACGCATGGGTCATCTTACTTTTCAGACAATTGGGTGATCGGCCCAAATTGCCCTAACCAACTAGGAAACAACAATGAAAATTTGTTGAGTCGCCGCAGGATTCGAACCCACGGCCTCCAGTTTCTAAGGCACACGCCTATACAACTAGGCTACGGAGGCAGTTCTGGTAAGTAATGCGTCAAGAAAATTAAATTCTGATAAACTTTATTCATTTACTAGTACAAGCCTTAACTCATCACTGTTTAAAAAGTCTGACGAAAAACAGATAGCATCATTTTACTCAACAAGACATATTATATTTAGCTGTAAAAATTATAGTGTTAATATTGTTAGAAAATTAAAAATGTTTCCAGTCGCGTATCCACTATGTAGATGCACATTTTGGTAATGATAATGGTAAAACCCGAATATTTTGTCAAAGAATAAATGGTCTGTACTCAAGTTAAAAAAGACATATTGTTCAAGTAAACAAAATCAGACTAAATTTGCACCAGAAATCATATTGGTTAAACATAGCATGGGGATTCACTACAGTGGTGTAGTGGTAAAACTAGTTAAGTTTTGGCATCATTACATTTTAACATTAAAGTGATCCATATTTTATTTATCTTGGCTATAGTTTCAGAGTGGGAAATTGATCATGCGAAATATACTTAAAGCGAGTGCATTTATGTAAGTACTATCTGTGTACTAAAGAACAAGTCACATTTTCATCGAACCGTGCTGTTGCAGCGTGTCTAACGCACACTCGTTATCTTACGTCAGCGAAATTTAGAGTACCGAAACGTAACGTAGCACGACGCGTAATGGTCGGTCATAGATTCACTGTCTACGATTTCACTGTCGCTAGCGTTCACCGTGCCGGTCGTGATACCCAGTGGCCTTGGCACCAACCGGTTCCGATCATGGTGCTGGATAGTCGTCGGATGCGAATGATCAGACGCCTGTCATAACAAGACCTCGCTGCTCTCCCAATGTTGGAGTCGAAATGGAGATGTCCTGTCCGATGCGAATGATACAATCACATATAGTTTCTTTGATAGTTTTCTGATACAAAAATACTGAATAATGAAATGTTTTGAATTTTTTAGTTAAATTTGATGAACTTAAAAGTTTAATTATTGTTATTCATACAAGCTGTTAAATTTCTATGCTAATAGGATACTAAAAAATAATCATGGATATTTTTAATAGAAAATGTTATTTGGTAAATTCAGTATTGACTTAACTACAATAGATTATATTCGAATATCCACGATGAAGTAAAATGCCTTAATCTTTCGTAATTATTAACTATTTTTTATATTTTATATTACTTTTAGTATAATCAAAACAAAATCATTGTATTATTTTTTGTAATCTGAAATGTCATAGAATTATGTCTTTTAAGTCATTTCAGTAGTTGACTTAACTGACCAACCTAACTAATATTCTCCGTATTATCCACGCTGAAGTAAACCTTAACTCGATTCCCCTATAATTAACTTATTTTTGTTTTATTTTAAGATAATTATGGTTTTAAAATGCAAAAAACGTAAAATCAAATGCATGAAGTATCTATCCTATGCTCATTACGTTTTATCAAATGTTATCGACTTACGAATTATTTAAATATATATAATTTATGTCTAGACCCGATTCCGAGAAATCCTTTCGCAAATGGTTATTTATATATGGTTATATGTGATGTAAGGTGAGGTCATCGACCGTACAAAAGCAGATAATAACCTAGTTTTGTATTATACCAGCAACGTCGCAGAACTTGTTATAAATTTAAATTATCTATATTTTTTATTGAAATATTTACATTTATTTGAAATTAATAAATAGTTTATCGTATATTACGATAAGACTTACAGTGTGATGCTTAAATGATCTTTTGTTTGCAAACGATTGTATTTTTCATCACCCGTTTTAATTAAAATGGTTAGAAACTTTAAGATCTAAAATACAATGTTATGAAAAAAAATATACCGTTCGCCTTTATTATATTGTCCTTATTAGATAAACATCCAGGTGATATTTACTTTTTGATTTGATTGATTATTCAAAATTATTACGGAGATCTGTGTCCGTGGGCTTTGTAGTTTTTATCAATTTCAGATGATAATTTCCTTTACGATAATCAACAACATGATATTGCGTTATATACGCCGTCATAATATTAATAATATATAATAGCAACAATCGTCATAAATAAAGTCAAAAATACAAGAATGTCTGCTTATTAAAATGCTTATGTAAAGATGTAATGTTTTAGCTCGGGTCTTACGCATTAATTACCACTAGCAAGTTTTCTACACCCACTTAATTTCTATTTCAAGATTCATTAAGAACGCATAAGGTCGGCTCTAGTGCAAACTCAGAGTATACAAGAGGACACAAGTTAAACAACAACTCCGTCCTTATTTAACTAGCATTGAAACATGCTTTCATTGACCATATGGTCCATTCATTATATATTAGTGTCCGACCGAACTTTCGGTTTCGGTTTCGGTTTCGGCCGAGTTTCGGCCAAAATCAAGTTTCGGCTGAGTTTCGGTTTCGGCCAAATTTGGCCGAAACTTTGCCGAAACCGAAACTGGTTTCAGTTTTTCAATTTGAAAATAGTAGCGAAAGTAAATGTATCATTGCTACAATCGAGCTCAGGTCAGTCGATTTTAGTTCAGATAAACATTCCAAGGTTGACAAAAGAAATTGATGAGGAACAAATAGTAGTGAGATCAAAATATATATTCAAATTCAAATATCTTTATTCAATATTGAAGTTTACACTTGCTTATTGATATGAACACACAACCACCGGTTCGGAAAAGGACGCCTCAGACCTGAGAAGAACCAGGAAAGAAACTCAGTGGGCTATTTTTATGTCATCTTTTAAAAATAACAAACAATTTGATAATTCGGCATTACATATTATGAATTTTGAAACAAGACCTGGAGCGAGCATTCCATTACCAGGCTGTTTATCATTTAAAAATTCATTAATATCGTAATAACCTTTAACACATGAGCGTTCCTTGACTACCTTTTTAAATTTATTAATAGTTAAATTCTGAACGTTTACTGGATTTTGTTGTAAAACGTATACATTGTCCCATAAAGACTTATTTTTCCTCGCAGTCTAGTTGCTGGAAGAATTACATTATGTTATACTCCTTGGTAACCAAAAATAAATACCAATAAAACTGGTAAGTGTAGCTCAGATATTTGTTGTGTTAATAAAAAAATCTTCTAGTCTCTTTATTTTTTTTCTGAATGTAGTCATTTGTTTGCTATGTGTGGCGAAATGTTCTCGAAAAAAGAGAAAACCCAAGTGCGACCTTGTCATTAAAAACCACTGTTATAAAAAGTTAACAACGCAAAAGATTTATTGCGGCTCAAAGGCAACATGAGAAGAGACTGCTCTGTCATAATCAATTGTCGCAAAGTGGGCTTCTTAATTTCGAGTACACGTACACGGAAAACGAACATGGTTGCAGACGTCCATGGAAGCCAGTAATCAACAAGAAACAATAAGAATATGCTGCCATATTCGAAAAAACTGTTTTTAGCGATTAAAGAATTACCATCTGATACCTAATCCAAGAAACGAGCATTTCATATAGAGGTACTCAACGCATATTGACACAAATTTTGAATATGAGAAAAGTCTCCGCAAGATGGGTGCCGAGAATCAGAAACAAAATCGACTTCGAAGATATCGTTGGACAAGTTTTAAGAAGATTCTAAAAACTTTAAATCTAGTTTTGTGGCAGTGGACGAAACACGGGTTTATTCCGAAGGATCTTCATGCCGTGGCCGTGATATATGGCCTGGCCGGGGTATGGCCTCAATATTTTGGGACTCAGAAGTGATATTGTTGTTTGATTACCTGGAGCATGGAACCATCATTACAGATTATGCAGCTTTAATACCGGGGTTGAGAAATGCCGTCAATGATAAAAAAGAGGCAAATTTTGAACGGGCGAGCTGTTTCATCTTGACAACGTACCGGCACATAGGTTGGCATTAGCGATGGCCACCGTTCAGCATGCCAGCGTACAATTGGTTGAGCATCCCCCTCTTCACCAAATCTGGTGCCTAGCTATTTTTCATCTTCTCTCCAAACTGATACAATACTTAAGAGGAAACATGTGTTAGATCATAGAACAAGTAAACGATGGCGTGGTGACCTTTTTGCAGGACCAAGACAATCCTATTTTTAAAGGAATTGAAGCATTGGAAATTTGGAACGCTGGACTTGGCGTGTAGGTGGACGCGGAGATTATGTAGAAAAATAAACAATTAAGTTATCATAGTCATCATATTCTATCTCATTTTTACTTTTTGATCCCCCCTCGGAACTACAAATACAAACCAAAGTATTAATTAGTAAGATTTCAAAATACCAATACTTAGTTTTTAATGCAACAGTCACAATTATTAATTTATTTATTAATAACTCATATTGCTATAAGAAATTTATTTGAAAAGAAATTAATATATTTTTAATATTTTGTTACATAAAAATATTATTAGCAACTGAAAAAAAACGATTACCACACGTTTAATATACTGTCTCCCTTCCATGACTAAAATAAAGCAAAATAATAGGCATAAAAGCTCCATATTTTAGTTTTTAAGAATTTTTATACTTGATCACGTGAGTTTCGGTTTCGGTTTCGGTTTCGGCCGAAACTGAAGCCACGGCCGAACTTTCGGTTTCGGTTTCGGTTTCGGCCGGAAAAACAGTTTCGGTCGGACTCTATTATATATTTATGTTGGATCACTTGAGTCCTAGATTCTAAAAAAAATCGATGCGAATAATTAAATTGTTTTTTTTTTAATTTATTTTTTATTTCCCGTAATAGATTATCATATTGACCAATTTTATCAAAAATATATATGTCAAAATCTCAATGACGTAAAATAAAAACAAAATTTTGGAGAATACTCGTAATGAGAACTCTTAAAACAGCAATTTGACAAAATCTCTATATATAAATCGCATAATTGTATACTATTCTTAACAATAACCAAATACATTAATAAACGCATAAAAAAATTTGCCCTTTTGCACAAAAAAGTAATTTAAACTTCTGTAAAGTAATTACAGTTTGTCAGCAATAAAGATCGTAAAAATAAAATAAGCAATTTACAGCTTCTTTTTTACACTTGTAAAAAATTAAATGAATGTATCTATTTTATAATAATTACATTTAGAATAAAAAACTGGATTACTATTTTAAAGTAGTTTTTAAGAAAATATCAGTATTGTGATATTTTCTAGAAATAATGAAACTTCTATTATCATAACAAATTTTGTCTTTTTAACTAACGTAAAATTAAGTATCGAATAAATTGTTTCTAATTAAAAGAAAGCTCTCAAGTCTTTCTTTATATTCGACCGTCTTGAGATCGTTCAAATTTAATAATGAGATAGACATTAATGATAGACTGTAATTAGTGAAACCGTGTTCTTAGGCAATTAAAAAAGGGACAAAAATTACTTATATCGGATAACAGCGGGATAAACATTTTCTGTGCGTATTAATTATCATAAAATGTTGAGGTCAAATTAAATTAGTATACAGCAAAAGGTCTAATTTCCTACGTAGCCTAGAGGTAAAGGCGTGTACTTTAGAAACCGGAGATCATGGGCTCGAATCCTGCGGGGACGCAACAAATTTTCATTGTTGTTTCCTAGTTAGTTAGAGCAATTTGGGTCCATCACCCAATTGTATGAAAAATAAGATGATCCATGCGTTGGATGGGCATGTAAAAAGTCGGTTCACCCACCGACTCGCATTGGATCACCGTGGTGGGATACTGGCAAAACGAAGAACGATGAAATCTTTCATGGGACAATGTATACTCTTTCTACAATAAAATACCAGAAAACGTTCAGCTTTTATCCGTAAATAAATTTAAAAGTTGTAAAGGAACGTTTGTGTGTTAAAGGATATATTGTTGTAATGACTACTTGATAGATAACACACCTGTTATGAACTGTTCGCTCCAGGCTATTTCAAAGTAGTAAAATGTAAGGTTTAAGTATTGTAAATTTATTGAAGAAAAAGGAAAAAAAAAGTCCTGATGAGTTCCTTACCGGTTCTTCTCAGACCAGAGGCTTCCATTATTTGATAACCAATAAGAAAGTGTAATACTTCCTTATTGAATAAAGATATTTGACTTTCACTTTGACTTTGACTAACCCCCTATTGGAGATGGCGTGCATTAAGGCCTATGTCCAGCAGTGGACTAACACTGGCTGATGATGATAAACATGATGATAATGATGAAAAGGTCTAAATACTTTTTATGATAATGGATACACACATCAAGTGTTAATCATGCTTAAAATTTTAATTCAATCAGAATACTGCTAAAGGTCTTATACATTTTTTATAACTTTCAAAGCATTACTGTTATATATTTCTATTTTAAAGAAGAACCATTTAACAAAACTAACTTATCTGAAGTGAGGTCTGAAGTGTTAAAAAAAGGTATTTTTCAACAGAAGAGGCACATTTATATCTGTTTCTTGAAAAGCTTTACACATTTGATAATTCAAAACAAATTTTGATTTCTATGAGTTAAGTTTTCCTAAGTCTCTTTTCAAAGCTGCAAAAACATTTATTTATCGTGAAAATCGTGGCTAACTGAAACAAAATCTTTTGGAAAAGTTACGAAGTACACGACGAGACTAAAACATTTGTAAAAAGCTTAAATACTTTGACTCTTCAAACTGAGTCCGTTTCCCTTGTATGCCTGGGGCGTGAATTACCTTTCATTCAATCGGTTATTCAATTTCTAACGCCTTTATGCTCTCATTGTTGGAACATTGATATATACTACCTTAGCGTTTTACAATAAACATAGATAAAGTTGTGGACCGTCAAAGAGGCTTTTGTAACTTTAAATTGTTATAAATGCAATAAAAGATTCGATTATTACTTCTGTCTGTGGCGTCTCTATTATTTATGTCTGTGGCAATATAAAGAAAAGAAAACAGGAAACACTCGAGTATCATCAACCCTATGCTATCAAGGTTCTTTCACTCCACTCTTCTAAGATTTTGACGATTTAAAATATCTTATTTTATCTAACATCGAAAAATATATGGACAGATCTATCATTATGTGTTAAATTTATGACTTAATAGTATTTGCCTTTCATTTACATACCAGAGATGGGTTTTGATACAGCGTGGAAACAACTTTTTTTAGTCCTTTTTTCTAATTGTTTAAAACCGTATAGACCGATCTCTCAATTATCTGAACAAAGAACGTTCTTACGCATTTGATATGAAAAGTCGGCCCTTGTTGTGAAGACCACAACCAGGCCCGGGGAGCCCCACATATCCCTGTTGCCCCCTCACTCTGGCGATGGGGAATTGTTATTTGTACACGAGCGTTAAAATTAACCGAAAAACTAATTCATCTGACTAATGCAGTTTACCCATTGGGTTGTGAAGCTCAGTTGTCAAGCGTCCTAATTGGTCTTCCACTTATTTTTCTTTGCTAACGTTAAGTTCATGGTTCGGATATAGATAGAAAACATTGAGGGTGGTCTCCAGATTACAGCGCAAGGACCTGGGCTACAAAGCTGCGGAAACAACAAGTTTTACAGATACTGATGTTTGTCAGTATAGGATATCATTAAGATATTATATGATAAAATAAATAATTTGTACTTTTAAGAAACACTCATACTTTCCCTAGGTCACAATGGCAGTCTGTGTTGTACACTTTTTTCTTACGTTTTATTATTTCAATTGGGCTTTAACTTTATCTAAAATGTGTAAATATCTATATTGGACACGTAACGAAATATTCATGAAAATTTTTACATTAACCAGTACCCACTCTCAAACTGAAATTCGACGCTGTGAAGCCTAAATATCACAATAAAATTTTATCTTTAGAGACCCTCATAAAATGGAGACGACGTCGGTATTCATAACGCATCAAAATTTTCAGGAGGCTTTAAGGTATTAAACACCCGTAACAATAAATAATGTTAATGCGTACGTATTTGTGCTGTATAAAGATAAACTAAAGAATTTAGATTAAACATCATCAGTATAATGCTTGATTTAAAATTATCATATTAAGATTTATCTATGAGTCATATACATTTTAAAACAAACTCGTTGACACATATAAACATACACCAAGCTGAACATAAAACTCCTTCATCCGTTAAATGAAACAAGAATCCAAGTGCTATATACTCTAGTACGCTTAGAACTACCCACGTCGACCTAATGTGCAATATAAATTCTTCAAAAGCCCTGCCAACATGTAAATCTCATTACAGAGTAGTTTTAACGTCTTCTTTACATTACACAGCTCACGCAAGAGTAATAAAAGAAGCGTTAAGCACCAGTTGAATTAATAATGCTGTGCTTCAAGTCGATTACGACTCCAGTATATATATAAGTAATAGAGATCAGATGATGATATTATAATGCACATGCGAACGCGCAAACACACGTGCACTCGTATTTCTTTAATACACTCAAAGCCCGATGGGACAGATAACCGATTTGGCTGGAGAGAAATTAGGCCCTGCATTGCCTTTACCAACTAGGTAACAACAATGAAAAGTTGTTAAGTTGTGCAGGTTTTGAACCCTCAACCGACGGTATTTAAAGCGCAAGCCGCTAGGCTACTGAGGCTGTCGAATTAACCGACAACGTAAGCAAGTCACACATTTTACATCCATTACAAAAACGCCTCTGACAAATTGAGATGGATCACAGTCCGTTCGAGTGGCACGACAACGGCTGAACTTAGCGAGAAATTAAAGTTTGACTTTTACAAATACGATCCGGGTGATCCCTGACGTAATGCGATCCCGTATTTCGCGAGGAAAGTCCCCTTCCAGCGCCGTGTAAAACCCGATGGATATTCCATTTCAATACGCTCTACTTAATATTCCTTTGCAATTTTTTGTATTAATATTTGTTATTTTTAAATAGTTAACGGTAATTATTCTCATATTATATCCTGCTTAGTCACTTTAAAAACGTAAATTGCTCTTTAAACATTATATTGATTTACTAACATACACTTGCATCGTGACACTTGTAACTTAATGGAATGTTTTTCCTAAGATATATTACATATTTTTTTTTATTTCACTTACCTAATGTTAGTAAAAAGATTAACTCTGCTTTTAGTATCGTAAATTAAATAGCTCGAACTTGAAATTTTAAGGTAGAGGGACGCAGTTCTATAAAATTTAAGTTTAAAATAAATATAGGATTAATTATTAATACATAGCAGCATCTAAAATAAAATAGCCCCAAATAGTGAACTTACACTATGATACCTATTTCTAAGGCATAAATGGCTTATATAGCAAATATATACACTTTTATTCTTAAATCTCGTGAATTGTAATAAGCATTCCGAAGTACTAGGATTCCAGAGTAACAATTATAAAATTAATAAAACACAAAACATAATATGTTACCAAATATCCCTTTGTTTTTGTTAACAAATTAAATTCACATTCTAAAACAAAGTTTCATTTCGGACCATTCCTCATTCAATTTAACACTTCGCAAGAGGTGAACTCAATCGTGATAATGGCTTTTAAAGATTTACAATGATGAATTTGTGCTGAAATTGGTATTAAATGTAGTGTCAAAAGTTTCATTTTACGTAGAGTGAGCAAACAAATATTACGACAATATCTGAAATAAAAATTAGCTGATGACATTAACATTTCATTGAACTTTAAGCTTTTACCGCCTCCGTGGTCTAATGATGTTGGCCTTTGCTTTATAAACCGGACGTCATCGGTTCGAATCCCGCAGGGAAAACAACTTGGTGTTATCGTTGTTTTCTATTTGATTAGGACACTTAGGGCAGATCGTCTAATTGTCTGAAAAGTAAGACGATCCATGCGTCGGATGGGCATGTAAAAAGTTCGTCCACTCACCAACACGCATTGGACCACCGTATTGGGATACGGTCCTAAAACCCCCTAATTGAGAAGGCACGCATGTCCAGCTGTGGACTTACACAGGGTGATAATAATAAAGCTTTTCTTTATCTGTATCTCTTTTTATTTTAAATGAATTTTAAAATATTTTTGTTTTAAATTCAAAACTAAAATAGAACATTCGTACATTTATACCTATATATATATATATAGAAAAACATCAAAAAGTAATTGAACACTCAAAAGGAAGATATTGACAGAGACAACCAAAAAGGAGTTCAACCTGAATTTTGTTTATCCCCGTGAACATAAAAGGATTTGTTATCACAAACGTTATTCCGAGGCGAGGAATGTCTGTAACACGTAAACGTATAAGTCAAGTTTGCGGTTACAAACTTGAACGTTTTAAATCTGAACCTTCAACTCGCTCAAAGCCGTTTCAACACAAACCGAACCCAAGTTTGGTGGTGAAATTGAAAAAGTTGCTTTTTACAAACGACCACGCTACTTAGAACTTTACATTTTGTTAAACCATTGAAAACTAATCAGTGGGAGTAAGTGAAGCGTTTGCCTTTTTTTCCGAATAACCATTTTTATTGTACTGCAACTACGTACTGCTTAGTGACAGACTTACAATGAATATATTTTTTTGTTTACTATTTAAATAAATACAAAAAAATATGTAATTATTAACTGTGAGCCAAAACAATTTTTATTTTAAGACAATACTAAGGGCGAAGGTTCTTTATTAATATACAGATACTCTTATACAGATATTCACAGAAGTCTAAAACCCATATTACTAGTTTTGTTATAGAAATCAGACAGCCATTATATTTTGATGTAGCTCATGCGCAATTAACATAAAACTTTAGTACTGTCCCCTGCGTTGAGGCCTATCAACAAATCTTCGAGATTAGAATAGATATGCAAATAGGTTGGAAACAAAACATCTTCTAATATTACCAGTATTCTCATTATAAGTAAAAGTCTCTGTAAACATATTATAAATGTAACACCTGATTAAATATTAGTTTTTGTTATACTTAAATTAGGATCTAATCATTTCTTAATACAAGATTGAAGCTTACGTTTTTTAAGAGCCTTTACAGCGTCCGTGTCAACGGGAAAATCTATTCAGCCGACACAACCAAAATCACCTAGATTCATCTAAATCATCATCATCATCATCAGCCTGTGATAGTCCACTGCTGGACATAGGCCTCCCCTAATACACCCCTACCCATTAGGGGGTTTTGGACCGTACCCCACCACGCTGCTTATATAGCAAATATATACACTTTATTCTAAAATCTCTGAATTGTTAGTTTTGTTATACTTAAATTAGATCTAATCATTTCTTAATACAAGATTGAAGTTACGTTTTTAAGAGCCTTTACAGCGTCCGTGTCAACGGAAAAATCACGCTGGTCCAATGCGGGTTGGTGGTGACTGACTTTTACATGCCCATCCGACGCATGGATCATCTCATTTTCAGACAATTGGGTGATCAGCCCAAATTGCCCTAACCAACTAGGAAACAACAATGAAAATTTGTTGAGTCCCCGCAGGATTCGAACCCACCACCTCCGGTTTCTAAAGCACACGCCTATACCACTAGGCTACGGAGGCAGTTTGATTCATCTAAAACTAAAACAAAATTAAATGCAATAGAGAAAGCTACTAAAATTTCTTAAGCAAACCTTCTTTGTTTTATAGAAAATCACCAGTATTTTAATTTTGGAGTTATTTTTCTACATCATATAACAATTTTAAAATAGCTGCGCAATTTTAAAAGTGTAATAACAATTGTCATATCAGTCGTAAAAATTCGTGTAAGAATATTTAAATTTTAAAGTAAAGTTACGCCTAAAGCTTCAACTCAAAACGACCAATTTATGGAAATATTACTCTAAAATAATAGCACGAAGAAATTTAGAAACTGTTATAGAAAAAACGTTACCTTAATATTCTAACAATATAAATAGGAAAATTAGTGACTCTATAATGTAAAACTTCTAAGCCAATTTACTACGGGAGATATTATAGTGCACAGATGTACACGCAGACACATGTGCCTTCTTTCCTTTTTTTTTCTCCTTTTTCCTTCACTGTCAATGTCCGATGGGATAAAACATGAACATGAAGAAGAGAGATCAGGCGCACCGCAGGACCGATAATCTACATAGCTATTCGACTCATAGATCATCTTACTATACAGCCAATCGAATCATCAGCCCGCATTACCCTAACCAACCAGGAAAAGACTTACAAAATAAGTTGATGCCCCGCAGGATTCGAACCCACGAAATCCGGTTTCGCAATCACAAGCCCACACCACAGAGGTAGATGATATAGAGAAGTCTAGTCACAGTACTATATGTTGTGCAACCTAATAATTTGACACCACATTTTTTAACAAATTTAATTAAAAAGACATTAAAGAACCACTGAATTTATTAATACTACTAAGTTTATTACATGACATATCATCATCATCAGCCTGTGATAGTCCACTGCTGGACATAGGCCTCCCTAATACACCGCTACCCATTAGGAGGTTTTTGGACCGTATCCCACCACGCCGATAGATAGAATAAGATTTATATGTATCACTCATGCATAAGATTGTTAAGAAATTGGTAAATTTATATTTTTACATAGATTTTACAGATATGAAACATTATATTGTTAGAGGAGGAAACAAAGTAGTCAATGTTACACATTTAGTTTGCTCATTTTTAAGGATCGTGTGTGCGACATGTTTTCGATTGGGTAAAACTGAACAACCGGAAACTAAGCCAAACAGAAAATTGAAAAAGTTCAGCAGTGAGGCGAATAGCATCGAGTAGTTGTGGCAAAAAACATAAAACTGTAGTGTTTAGGAGTTTTTTCATTTTCTGTAATGGCTTATTGTATTGTTTAAGTGATCACACGACTAACAATTAGTTTGATAAACATAGCTGTTATAATATTTCAGTATGGGCCGTTTATTACAGTTAAAACGATTTACAATCGTAATGTAGTGCAGCTTTATATCTTCAGCCATACGTACTTCGTCAAACAAACACCAAAACACCGTCAGCGAGAACTACAACACATCTGCTCCAAAATGGGGCAGAATTTAATTCCATTAACTTAATCACAGCACCACCGCCTAACGGGACACCTGGATTAATTTTCTGCCTTCCTCCACCGAACGAAAACTGTTTCCATTTAAAGTTGGAAAAACAGTTCGCGATTCGTACACGGTCATTGGTATTTGTTCCTTGTCAAAGTTTTTAAACGGTTGTTGATTGGAAAGTCAAATGTTTTCGTTGGCATTTTACTGATACTGTTGCAGGGAATATTAACGGTACGTACAAAATTTCACAGCTAAAAAGAACCTTCTATGTTGTACGCATTTAATTAAGTGATAAAAGTAGAACAGGAAACATTTACACATTATAATAATAATCTTTATTTTTAACCAAAATAACAGTACTAATGTAGTGAAATCTCTTTTACTATATACATAATATTCACAACAAATATATATATTTTAATTATAATAAATCCTATACTAGGTGTTCATTTATGGACGATCGTATAATCTTACTGTAGTGAATTTTTGTAATCTTTAGCAAAGGATTTAATAATGGCACAAAATCTGTTTTAACAAAACTTGAACAAGATTAAGCTATTGAAAAATTTCAACATTTTATTAGTATAATTGTCAAACGAAATGTACGAGAACGGCAGAAATATTAATGACATTTATGTGTGATAGTTATTGAAACATTGTGCGCACATTATTTAATAGGTTTTATGTATATTAATTACTGTTATCCACTTTTATAATATTGTAATTTGTACTCAATTTACTGTTCAAATTGAACTAAGTTTATTTATACTAATTAACAAATAAAGAACTAAATTCTCCTATTTTAATCAATTTCGGTACATTAAATTATGTGATAGCTAATAGTGATGATATTAATCAGGATTTTTTCAGACAAGTCTCAGATAAGACATCGATAATTGTATTTAAGTTGTTTTTGTCGGTAAAACATATTTTCTTTTACTTTTCACAAAACAATTTGTCAATGTGCTAAGCCACCATATTTTTGCATGTTGTTTACCTGTAATTGATTGTGCATTTAAGAATACAAATTTGTATTTGACTATATTTATTTGTTTGTATTAAGTGTAACAATTGTTGCTTAAGTAACTAAATAAATAAATAAAATTTAATTAACATTTACCATAATTCCCAAGTATATTTGTAACATTACTCTATTGCCGAAAATCGCCCTTTTGGTCGATGCATCGACGCGACGCACGATTCTACGTGAAAAGTTTTCACTCACCAGCTAGAGTTTATTTATAGGGCAAATTAAATATTATGTTTGAGATTTTTTCCGACGACCTACTTTGTCACTTTATTAGCGGAAATAGACTACCTTCAGGAGGAAATCGACAGGAAACGTGGCTGGTGTCACAACTTCCTCGCAATGCCTCGGGCGGGATTTTCGGGTTCCATGTAATTCGTTTATACTAATAGAAGGCGTTTACATGAGGTTGTCGAATTTATAGATATACACAGGCACGTATAAAATGTTTTTGATAAACATACAATATAAATAGTTTAGCTAATTTATAGAAAGAATTAATATTAAAAAATTTTGTTCCCCACATATTCCATAAAAAGTATACAAGAAATTGTTTCACCTCACTACCGCACTTGTACAATAAAAGTTCCTCAGAATTAGACCTCTTTCATCTTTCGTACATTGAATTTAAGATTTGTATTTATAATAAGTTATTTGATAATTATTTATATAACATAAATGTTATTTGTAAGAAAATATTATTTGCTGAATCTTTACAATGTTGCGATTCTTTATACAAACTTTGAATATATTTTCAAACATTTTATCCAAAAACATAATACATGCGGCGTAAATTAAAGAAATGTTTAGTTATAAGCTCGCTATTATGTACTAATTAATATATCTTTTTTTCGATACTACTTTGTCATCGTTTTTAATAATATAAACTATATAATATCTTTGTAATGGCTGTTTGTTGCCATAATAAAAAAAGTAAAATAAAAAATAAATAATATTCATCATCATCATCAGCCTGTGTTAGTCCACAGCTGGACATAGGCCTCCACTGATACACGCCTTCTCCATTAAGGGGTTTTTAGACCGTATCCCACCACGCTGGTCCAATGCGGGTTCATGGATCGACCGACTTTTCACATGTCCATGCGACTCATGGATCATCTTGTTTTTCAGACAATGGTGATCGGCCTAAATTGTTCTAACACATAGTTGTTTCCCCGCGGTATTCTAACCCCGACCTTCGGTTTATGAAGCAATAGCTAATACCGCTAGGCCATGTAGGCAGTTATTTGTTTTAACAAATTCAAATGTCAAACTCGGTTCGCGCCAAAATTTTATAGATTATACATCGCGTGGTGATTGTTTGGCCTTATATTACATTAATTCCGTGTCTAACTTGACTCAAACAATAAAGAAATGCCCTAATTGTATAGTAGGTATGAAAATATAGAAAATAACATTTGTCTGTAATAAACGTCGAAGATAAACTAATAGCGTTAATTGACTGTTTTCTGTCTTTATGGACGAAAGTAATTTACTGATTAATAGACGAGAAGAAAAACTTACTCGAAACTACTTTCGTTAAAGTTTTTTTCACATATTTGACTAATGATTTACCATGACATGTGATTTACCATAATACTACACTCCGATAAATTTGTTAAATGTAAAATTTTACTAGGTCATATACTTATAAAACGCCTAACAAAAATAAATAGCAATAAATGTAAGAGACATTTTGTTCACGGTAATATGAAAGGAGTTACTGAAGCTTTGCCGAGAAGAGAATATATGCAAATTGAAATTTTGTAAAGCTTCTTATGGAACTTGTTACGATAAATTATTACATGTTTGTTCTTGACAGTACCAATAATTTTTAGTTACATCGCCAAACAACTACTTTTGAATAAGTAGAGTAGCTTATGGAATTCCATTTTAAATATTAATTATTAAATGTTAAATAACATCAGATTGGAACTTCCTTGTAATTTGTAAAAGCAATTCTGCCTAGATTTCAGCCAAGTTAAACTTCGTAAAGATATTACAATTTAAATAAGTTATTTACTTCTTATAAGTGGTAGTCCTTTATAGTTATCTGTATTGATTTATAATCATATCATGTAAAGTTTATTCAAGTAATAATTGTGTCGTTGGTAAGATTTCTTAAAAGTAAACTTATTATAAGTCTTTAAATCGATTTGAAATCGATTGAATTAGGTATGCTAAATATTTTCCGGTAGGTCAGCAAGCCACCCCGTTAGCGCGTTGTTGGCATACCTAAGTAAATTGGGTTAGTGTCTTGACCCAATATTGACCGATGTGGTTAATACCACAATAGGACTGCACTGTATTAAAGACGATTAATTAGAATATAAGCATTGCGTTATTATTTTGACGGGGTATTCGATTTTCAAACTCCGTAAATACATTAATAAAATGATAAGGAACAATTGCTTAAAACAGTAATGAAGTGAGATAAAGTTTTGTAATTTTTTGATTAAAACTATTTGCTAGTAATAAACAGTGATGCTGCCTCTGAATATATGAACTGCCTCCATAGCCTAGTAGTAAGGGCGTGTGCTTAAGAAACCGGAGTTCGTGGGTTCAAATCCTGCAGGGACTCAACAAATTTTCACTGTTGTTTCCTTGTTGGTTAGGGCAATTTCGGCCGATCACCTAAATGTCTGAAAAGTAAGATGGTCCATGCGTCGGATGGGCAAGTAGAGGCTGTTCCACCCACTAACGGTCCGAAAACCCCCTAAATGGCATGCATTAGTTACTAAAACATATTAAAAACGTTTACAATTGTGATGAACGTGACAATCAGCAGCAAATTAAACCATTCATAACGTCAGATATGTCAAGTCAATCACTTATTAAATTGCGAAAAATCAACACGAACTCTAGACCAATATCTATTTTGTGCAACTGAAAACATCATTTTAACATTATTTCTCTTTATGTTTAATTTAATTTGTAAATGATAGAAACAAGGTAAAAAGACGTGGACAAGACGTGAAAAAAAATTAAATATACTTATCTTAAGTTATAAAAATGGGTCGGTTGCACAATATGTATTACATAATAATGTCATACTTCTTTATTGACATACACACATATACCAACGGTTTTCAAATAGAAACCGATCTGAAAAGAAGTTGCGTGATAAACTCAGCGTGACGCTATTTCCTAATTCTTCAGAACAAAGGAACCAAAAAAACTTATTAATTAAAACACATATTTTCTCTTAAGCGATTAGTTAACCAGAGTATTTTATCATTTAAGTTGCCACTTCAGCAATAATATATTTTTAAACATAAAGTAGTTACTAACAGGCAAAAGATAACTGTTGTAAAACGTATATATTGTCTCATAAAAGGGTTAGTAATCTACAGAGCCTTGTTGTTAGATAAAAACCTTATTCTTTCTTATAAAATAAAATATCACGCTTAAGAAAATACAAACAT
Organism: Lamproptera curius; assembly: GCA_029286875.1. Lineage (NCBI taxonomy): Eukaryota > Metazoa > Arthropoda > Insecta > Lepidoptera > Papilionidae > Lamproptera > Lamproptera curius. Next base: position 1,387,363 of record JAGSMT010000097.1, on the reverse strand, counting down.
GGTAAATTTACTAACATTAATAGAAATTATCAAATCATTCGTGTAGAAATAGATGGAATGTACCAGATAGAAATTACGAAGTGTTTTAAATACCTACTTTTAGCTGTACGTTAATTACGACTTACTTTGCGTTTAATGATTTCAACGCATCATTGAGTTAGTTACTGAACTGGCAAAGATATCATATCGCACGCCATCTCTACCATTCAGACGTCGCCGTAATTTTCGTTTAATTAAGTTAATTAACCTTTAAAATTTACTCTCTGTTACAGTCTAGTTTCTTCTACTACCATTCTACTTTGATATTAACATAGATAACTAAACTATTATGATGCAAACAAACAATTATAAATTCTTTAAAAAAACTAATAATTCATTTATGTTTTCGTTATTTGATTATCATCGACGTCAATAATTTTAGGTAAAAAGATCTTACATTTAACTTGAAAACAAATCTAGAACAAGACGTTTTTTACTTAAAAATATATTTATGTACGAAGTTTCTAGAAATATAAAAAAAATAAACTAGTATGTTGATGTCAATAAAGGTACAGAATACTTTAAAGTGCACTGAACTGCATTTTATATTACGTATTAGTGTAACTTTCAATGTGTTTTTATATTAAACGTAACTTATAAAACTTGCTTTTATTGTTTCAGTACATCGGGACAATGGAAGTTCCAAGACCATCTAGCCGCGTTGAGATAGTGGCTGCAATGCGTCGTGTCCGCGTAAGTAAACATAAAAATAATTAATATTCACATTCACAAGAATTGTTTCCTAAACCACAAAATCGCCCGATATCCTGAAGGATTGATTGACGCTGAGGATTTAACGGATCATTAATGACACTAGCTACGGTGCCCTTCAAACCGGAAGACGTTATAATGCAGAGTCTATTAACTAGGCCACAAAAATACGAACCACAGTGCTATTTCCTAATTCTTGCTACTATAAATCCTGCAAAGCGTGTGGATTGAAAATGGCCGTGATAAGATGTAGTTTGCTTTTGGTATCATTAGTCATATTACATTAGTTTTTTTGTGTCCTACTCTACTATTTGGTTGCACATGTAGAGTAAGTAAATAAATAGACTATCCCTTTAATTGAAGACCCCTAAAATTGTCTAAGTGTCTTAACAATAATAACATTTCTAAACAAATAACATTTCATAATTTAGTTCCAAAGCAAAGCTTGTACCATGTAAACTAGATGACTGATAAATACTTACATTTTCTATTATTTATATACGGACAAACATAAAGCCACGATAAAAATTCTATGTTCACAATGTTTTTCTAGTGGTGGGAATCGAACTCATAGCCTTTAGCATAACAGTCAGGATCACTAGCCACTTTTTATTATACAATTATATAATTTTAAATATATTACAATTTCCTTTGATTAATCTTCTAAATAAATACTACATGGAAGAACTAAAATTAGATTATAGAAGTTAGGTATTGGCACTTCACTCCGTCGTTAGTAAACATTTTATTTGTGTGTAGCGTTGTTCATATTATCATGAATTTATAACGGCAATACCTCAATTAATTACTTCTCAACACCAATATAATGGAACAGGTGAGATTAATATTTTACCTGTTTCATAAACATTTATCATGTGGAGTAATAAAGTTTCAGGGGAATAATTCACGCACGTTTTAATGAGCGTGATATATTACAGTACGGCGTCAAATTTATGAACCAGGTATATGGATCTAGAATTAGTTCTAGGATAAAGTCTAGATTTATCCTGGCTGTAATCAGCACGCTTACGTTATTTTTAGTCTTCGTTTGATCGATTAAAGATAAAAATAATAAAATACTAAATTGATTGTGAAATGAAACCCTTAAGCTAGAAGAGCTACGAATATCAGTTGTTTATAGTTAAAATCAATTGTTGACAATTGACAAAGTTCGTAAATAAAAAATATCGCTTTTTTAATTGATTTATATCGTACTTTCTTTGAACACAGCTTTCTATTGTCTAGTTTCAAATCTATTTAATATGATTTGAAACTAGACAATAGAAAGCGATATTTTTGATTTTCATGTGTTGATATTCGTAGCTCTTCTAGCGTAAGGGTTTCATTTGATTTACTTCCCTATTACCGGAAAAATACCTATACATGTGATAAATTAATAATTAATTGACCGCCGATTGTATGGGATGTATGTATATTTATAAAAAGCAAGTAGAAATACTCAGCTTGTTGTTAATTTACAAATTAACGTGCAATCTATAATCAAGCTAAATAATGCATAAAATACACGCAAATATCGTTTATAATGCAAATATGCTATTAGCGCAAACATGTCGGATGTTCTTATAGGTTAAAAATCGCGCGTGCATGGAGTATATCGGCCGCCCAACAATTGGAACGCGATGGCTTCAAAATGGCTAATATTTTAATCTATGTACACACACAAAATATACAAAAATACATTACATAGTAAAAAGTATCTAAAAGGAACAAATACCGCTGTCTTACCACCGTCCAAATGAACTTCGTTATGACCACAATTATATTTCGGTAAAGTTATTTCCGTGTGAGCTGTATGAGAATAACCGAAGATCGAGAGCGGTGGCGTGCATTAGGGGAGGCCCATGTCCAGCAGTGGACTGACACAGACTGATAATGTTGATGAACATGATGAATATCAGATATATATTCTATATTTTATATATATCTTCATTAAATGCTAGCAGTCCGTCGACGGCACTACCCTTGCTACTTATTTGTTTTTGAAATATATTTTTCTAGCGTAGAAAGACGCCTATGTTACTCAATGTGAATGTAGCTTTATAATGGTGAATGACTTTTTAAGTCACCAAAGTTTTTGACTTTATAAATTACAAACATACACACAAAACACGCATCTTTCCTCTTTATAATGTTAGCATAGATTAAACTGAGTATTTAAACATTTAAATATCTACAGTTAAATCTGAAGTAACCGCTCACAAAAATTAAATTACTACATTTCGTATCTTAATTTCAGAGCGTTGGTCCGCTATTAAAACTCGACGTTTCTGTGCAAGAAAGGGGCCTTTAGGCATTCGCTGTTTTCATATCTACTTGATTTAATTACGTATTTCAAAGCAAATTTCGTAAGAACCCGTCAAGAGCTGTCCCCTGCACTCATTTCTCTTGTTTAACGTTTATTTCAAGAAGGACCAAAATTAAACCAAATATCAAATGAATCGTATATTGTATCTGTAGACAAATTTATATCATTAAAATTTTTACAACTTGTATAATACTATTATGTAGTCTATTTTTCTATTTAACTATTGTTATAATTCTTCATCATTCGATATAAATGAAATTAATGACTTACTTATACAAATCAGATATTCAACATATTAAATGTAACTAACAGCTAGAATTACAAATTAGTTTAATAACACAACATTTATTGTTTCATTCATGTTTTATACATTCTGCAGACACGACTTTTACTGCTATTCTCATTCCCTTCATTCTTTCGTGTACCCTCTTTGATGTTTAAATTGGTCTACATTCTTTGCAATTTTTATTTAACTCTCAGAATTACTTTATATTAAAACGTCAGCGTGAAAACATTTCCAGTCAAGTTTTCTTGGTGACAGATAATCTGAATAATACGTTGATGGTTTAGAAAGCCTTTACATTTTTAATAAATTCAATTTCAATTTATTATTTGCGTACTCGAGTACAGTACGTTTCAATTTAACCTATATCTCAAAGATTATTTACTGATTAGTAAGGTTACCATTTCATTATACTGGCGGTTTAACTATTGAGTACATGGTTGTTTGTACTGTGTACAGTGCAAACTCATGTGTACAAATGTTACTTTATACCGGCTTGAAGACCTTAAGCTAAGCCAAAAGAGACTTGAAATTCACATACAAAGTACTATTGTGTTATAATATCCATCTCTAATTACGCCGCAGTAGACTCCATGGATGCAAGACCCCACGTGATCTCTAATAACACCAAAAAATTTTTAGACGCTTTATCAATGAACTTCGTTAACACATATACCTTTTCTTATTTAATTATTTATTTATTAATATTTAATTAATTGTAGATCTGTAGTTTTTCCTGTATTCTTCTGTATGGCTTTTTTTGGTTCTACCTTTATTACCTGAAAATAATTCCCTTTTCTTAATCTCTTAGTCAAAGCCGTATTATAAGTAATTTTTCCATAAAATTGGTTGAAGTTATCTATTATTTTGTTTTCTAATGCAATTCATCGACATTTCAAATGAAGAATAGGCTATTGATAGTGTGAATTTGCTTTTTTTTTTAAACAACCTTTTCAGTTCTATTTTGATCTGTTTAATTCAAATTTAAAAAATGTTTATATTAATAAAATATGAAGGGCATTTTACAACGAATTGAATACCTAACAAAAACTTATACGTATTTAGGAAAATTTTCCCAAAAAAAAATGTAACGAAATCAATGACGTTACATCGGAATATGGAAATATCCCATCTGACACCTTTCCCCACTGAATATGGAGGACTCGCTCAATATGCACAACAAATGCTGAACCATCGCAGTGACGTCTATTTCTTCGTACATTACTTCGCCGACGTCGTGATCCGTTAGTGATATGATAGCCCATTTCGGAAAGACGTGACTACATACTTAAGTGTAAATATAAAAAAAAAAACAGAACAAAGAAAAGTATTAAACCACTCGAAAGGTTTTTAATACGTTCTAAAATCGATGTTAATTATCTATTATGGACTGTAACTCTGTAATTGAAGGAACATCCTACATAGACACTGTGTTTTAAAGCTTCAAAATATACTACTAAGTATAATGTACAAATATTTTTAAGAAAGTTGATCTCCTTTATGACCGACTTCCCAAAAGAAGGAGGTCCTCAATTCAGAACATTTGTTTTTTTTATGTAACCTCCTTGCTCTGCTCTTACCACTTCCATTAAGTTCTTTCTTTAATAATATATATTAGCTTCCTATTAGTGCCATTTTTTTAATACTTTTGTGATAAGTAGTTTAATAGATACTTGAGAAATAAGAAAAGTTACGGCACCAAAAATCACAACCTCTTACGATTAAATTACAAACGCTGTTAAAACGAAAAAATGGACATAAGGTATGCGGTTCATAATTGTACTACTTGAATTGGTCTACAATAAAGGCCTCGATAGCATATATTTGTGTTTTAATAATAACGCACAATAAGCATTTTAAGGTAAACATTTTGTAGGTTGTTATCGGGCACATTCAAAGCTTATTCAAAATAATACAGTTTAAGTTCAAGTAAATGTATATACATTAAAAAAGTTCTCCCTTCTATGTACATAAAACGTGTCATAGACGACATTTTGATCAAATGAATGGCTTAAAAGTTATCAGAGATTTAAAATGCGGTGGCAGAAAACGCAACGCAATTTCGTTCGGCAAACAAGTGGTTTCCTACTTATATTGCGTATAGTTATACGCTTTTAGAAGACTGTCATGTTGGAAAATGTTTTTTTGTAGAAATACACTTGTTAAAAGGGACAATCTGTAGTAGTTCCACTGTGCCTATTTCAGTTACAAAACAGCAGTGTTTAAACACTGCTGTCTACCGGTTTAAAGGCATCTTAGCCAGCGTTATTACTGCATATTGACCGCGTATTCGAGACGTAGTTCTTATGTCTCAGGGCAGTCTGGTGACTTTTGCTCCGTTTCATCACTTCAACCAATAGAAAAAGTAAATTGCATTTAGTATATATAATGATATCCTTATAATTGAATTCTATTGTCTTTGTAATAGAAGAACGGCGCAAAATGTTTAAAATTTACACCGCCTTTTTTTTAACAAAAAGAAAAGGTTTCATGTTATCAAATAATGCGAAACCGCGAATGTGTTTCAAAGCAACTTTCCCACAAACATCCGTGCACAGATGTCAAAAGCAGAAAATGGCGCAGTTACGGGTAAAGGTTAAATAATAAAAACAGTTTTTGTGCTGATTCATTGTGGATTTTTTTATCTGTTATCCAAAATGAAAATTTCTCTTGCGCATCACCGCATTTACTTTAGGTCAAAATATATATTAAATATATTTATTTTCACTAATGTGTGCTTATTTCTGCCGCAAAGCAGTAGTGCGAATACACTACCGTGTTTCGGTTTGATTAGACAGTGTATTGGTAATAGCCATGGTTAACGAGACTTAAAATCCTACGTCTTACGGTAGGCTAACGTTTACATGATGTTTTTTATTACTTAAACGAAGTGATTTCAGCCCTAGGATAAGCCCTGTCACGTTTCGTTAGTCTGTTAATTTCACGAGTTACGGTGCCATTCAAACCGGAACCTCCTTACTCCATTTGGACACCTTTACTTTATTGACAGTCACTTGCATTCACGAATGACTAATAACAATTTACGCTTAATAATAAACAATTATCAGTCGTTGCCTGTCTAACATGTGCTTCTTGTTCCGCAGTACGAATTCAAGTCTAAGGGAGTGAAGAAACGCAAGGTGACTGTGGACGTGTCTACCAACGGGGTTCGCGTGACGTTGCGCACCAAAAAGAACCAGAAGGTTTGTCTTGTCCATAATATTACTAATTAGCACGACAATCGTGTAATTTCCGAAATAACAGTAGAAGCAACTCTATCTTTGACCGATTAGCCAAAAGACGGAGGTACTCAATTCGGTTTTTTTTGTTCTATATGTTACCTTGTTGCTCCGCTTTTATTGATTCGATCAAATTTAACCTGTCAGCTGAACAGTTGAGCTGTCATGTCTTTCCGTATATTATAATAATTTAGCTGTAAGTAGTTTAATACATATTTAAGAGAAAAGGGGAAAATACGACCTTGTGAGATGCAAGACTTAAACTATTTTCTACGTCATCGTGCTTTATTTACTACACATATCTATGTTTTAAGAATAAGCTACAATAACCATTTTAACCACCACTCCACCAAACAACCACTGCCTCCGTAGCCTAGTGGTATAGGCGTGCGGCTTAGAAACCGGAGGTCGTGGGTTCGAATCCTGCGGGATCTCATCAAATTTTCATTGTTGTTTCCTAGTTGGCTAGGGCAATTTGGGCCGATCACCCAATTGTCTGAAAAGTAAGATGATCCATGCGTTGGATGGGCATGTTAAAAGTCGGTCCACCCACCAACCCGCATGGGACCAGCGTTGTGGGATATGGTCCAAAAACCCTCTAATGGATAGGGGTGTATTAGGGGAGGCCTATATCCAGCAGTGGACTATCACAGGCTGATGATGAACCAATTTAATACAAACATTTTTGAAAAGTGTACCGAGGCATATTCAAAGCTTAATGTAATAAATACAGTGTAAGTTCACATAACATTTCTTGCACTTGAAAAATTCTCCATTCTATGTACATAAATCGGGTCCAACACTATGTTTTGAACAAATGAACATACCTTAAAGGTAACATATATTTAAAAGCATTGTACAGAGAGCATGTTCTTATTCGCTTATGTTGCGCGTGTTGTTATATACTGTTCGAAGTCGGTCGTATTGTTTGGTTAAACTTTAACTTTTTCCGTTCGATATTTATTATTTTAACTGAACTATACGGAATTACGGTCAAAATCAAGTTGATTACCTTGCAAGACGTCAAAATCCATATTTAAAAAAGAAATTAATCCAAATGTAACTAAATATTGACTACAGACGACTCTACAATAAATAGATAAATAAATAAATTACTTAATATATATTGATATAATTAGATTTAGTAAGTTAACAACATAACTTACCGCAACGCAGTGACGTTATGCAGTGTAACTGGCATATCCATTGTTAAATTCTTAGTTCGAGACAGTTACTGACAGCTAATCTATCGTTTAAACCTTCACATGTGATGCGATGTATTAGATCAAACAATAAATAAAAAACTTTCTCTCCTAAACATAATACTAATTTATTTACATAGGATTACCTAAAGAAGAAAATACTTTTTGACTTCCCAAAAGAAGGAGTCAAGATCAATTCGGAGCGTATGTTCTTATCTTTTCTTTTATATATGTTATCTCGTTGCTTCACTCCTAGTGGTTTGATTTAGTTCATTCTTTTTTTTAATTGATTAAAATTAAAAAAAAAATATGTATTTTATCTACTACAAATATCTACGTTTAAGAATAACCCACAATAACTATTTTTATGTAAACATTGTTAAAATTGTAATGAGGCATGTCGATAGCCCAATGAAGGTAACAATATAAATCTTAGTAAAAATTAATAAATTAAAAAAATCTTTTTATATCATTAGACGATTTTTGATAAAAATAATACCTTAAAAGATATGGGAGATTTAAAATCTGGCGGCAAAATCGTGGAGCGGTTACGCGCGGAGAACACGATGTTATCCAAGTCCGCCTTTGCCTGTGCAAAAAGTATAAATAAATAATTCTATCATAAATGAACAAAGGAGCGAGTTATTGTCAACTACTAGAGAAAATAATACTTAATCTCTTCTTTATATAAACAAAGTCTAATATTAAAAAGTGAAGTTCTGATTGGTGTTCGCCACCACGTCATTTGTCGCGTGATATTTGGCCAATAGCTCTACATTTGAGTGCGATAACAGTTTGACATGTCACTTCATCTACATAAACGCTATACGTTATTTAGTATAGATATCAAACTAATGCTTTGTTATTCGATATATTCTGTATTAGGTCATGTACCGTTAATTATATATCATCCGCCCGAAGCGATGATTTGGATATTAATTATAAATTAATCTTATTAACGCTAATGAGCCGACCGTAAGCCTCTACGTTCAATACGTTCCTAGCATTGTTCTGAATAAGTCATCTGCATATGCACAGGCATACTATAGACTGCATGGTCTTTAGAAATTAATATCAGCCCCGTGAACAATTGATCACATGCATGGATGGAGAACAGCGCATATGCGTACTTGATTAATGCACGGTTTGATTAAAATTAAGGCACGGCTCTAGTGCACAGGCCTTTGGGGAAATGTCTTTTGACGTTTAGTCAACATTGTTTGTTTATTTCGATTTATATTATAATTGATTACGAAAATAAACGTCTAAAATCAACAAGCTAATCAGTTGGGTAATGCATATATAAGTATAATAAGTAAAACGATAGAGGTTTCTTACAATAAGTACTGAAATTATAATCATTCAGTGTTGCAAAAGTTAATAACAATATTCGGAGCCTCAAAAGAAAATTCTATCCTAAAATTAATAATTTTACAAATAATATCTAATAATGAATTTGCTTACAAAGAATGTTTTATTCGTCATATGTTGCACACGCCTTTTCGTTAAACTTTATTCTAAAATCCTTTACCAGCTTGTATTATATATTTGCCATAAATATAATAAACTGATTTAATATTGAAATTTCATCACTATTGGACTCGTACTCAAAGCCTCATGAGACAGCAATGTTTAATCAAATGTCGAACTGTCTAGTATCAGAGCTTTTATCTTGATCATTTTGATGTTTTCGATATTACTCAATAAATATAAACTACAGTGAATGGAGTTATTGACATTTTTAATATTATTACCAACATTTTAACAAACCAAAAATAACAAAAAGATATGTTGTGCCCTTATCACAGGTCTTGTTTTAATGTCTATTTTAATTAATAAAAAAATGTTGCAAAAATAAAACGGAACGTAACAAAAAATTCTGATCTTGTAAAAACTTTAAATAAATTATGCTTAAATTAGCAGTAGTTAATAGGATTTTATTTAATTAAAACGGAATTTATTGCATTAAATGGGATTTCATTCTAGAACAGTGAGATAATGGACTGCAAATAAGACCTTTCCCGGTGGAGCTTTCTTGTTTATTGCTTTAAAGAGGTAAACGGGAATACTATTTAATTTGTAAGAAAGCCCTAGCGGAAAAAAAACTAATTGAATAACAAAAAGGGAAGAAAGAATTTTCTGAAAAGATGTTAAAACTGAAACTAATTTATCATTAAATATATTACACCATTGCAAAACTAACAACTTTTAAAATAATATTATTTTAAAGGATATTATTATTGAATTAGATGGTGATATATTTTTTGGCAAACCTAAAATTATTCCATATGTAAATCAATAACAATATTAATCTCGATTATCGCTATTTGCGTGTTTAGCAACAAGTTTTTATTTCATTGTCCTTATAGTGATGTAATAGGTAAATTAATTGTTATCAGAACTTAAATTACTAAAACATTCATATATCCCTAAAAAGTAGATAACAACTCTATGAATAAACCTGTATGGCTACACCGATTAGAGAAACTGTAATTTTATCCAAGACTTAACTTACTGAACTCGCCTATTGTGTATTAAGACTTTGTTATTTAATTTTATCATTATTTCATGGACCTCAAATGGATACAACTGAACCATATGTTGATATATCGTTTAGATACCGCTGACGCTTATCAACTAACTCTGAGTAACACATTTCTCGGAGTCACTGTCTTGAATTCCCGAGAGACATCGTGTAATTACGTTCCCGGCGAACATGGCCAAATTGGAAGCTATTACAAGTGCGATTTGCCTCATCTAAACGCGGTTTGTGTTTTGTTCAACAGTTGATATAAATCCACACGTTCAAACGTTGAATCACTTTACGTGAAGTTATTTACGTTTAAAACTCGAAAAGTGTTTTTTTTTTTAATATGTTCGAGTAACTTTTGTTGCTGTTAAACCAAGATAAGATGTTAAAATAATTTACGGATTTTATCAGGTTAATTCTGTGTACAATATTCTTGAATTATTTCAACCCTTTAGCAGGGTTCATGGAATATTGCAAATAAAATCCGGAAGCCGATTTACTTAATCCTCTATATTTTGTTCTCGTAAAAGTAGGCAAACGTTGAGAATACTCAGCTGTGAGAACCTTTCTTTTCCGTATACTATATTTAACAGTTTTTTATACCGAACCATTGGTATCTGGTCTGTACACCACATACACGAACTGCCAAAACAACCAGATGACTGAATTAAAATAGAGTAGATATATAATATATCAAAGTGATTTATACTCTACCACCCACTAGCCAGCATTGGACCTGCGTGGTGGGATAAGGTCCAAAAAGTCCCCAAATGGAGGAGAGGTGCATTAGGAGGCCTACGTCCAGCTTACTACATGATGGCTGATGATGTATGATGTGTTTTACTCTACACCAATTTTAAAATGATAATCGTATTATTCGATAGTCTTCTGGAAACTATTTACCCTTCCATTATTAATTTCGTACGCAAAGATTGACTTACTTTTCAGATAATAAAGTTAGTTATCAACCCGTGTTGTCCAATTAGGAAACAACACAAAGTTATTTCTAGTTCGGGATCCCGAAGGAATAGTTACCCACGACCTTTCGGTTTGTTAAGCAACCGATTAAAACAACAGAGAGCTAAGCTTGCAATAATTACTTGTAGAAATACAACTTCATACTGATATTTTTTTACTTAGTTCATATTTTTTATTAAAATCTGCAGTATAGGTCGTTTGTGTTTACAATAAAGTTTATTAAAAATAGTTTTATTCCGAAAATGTCAGAGCATTTAAATTTTAAATTAGAAATTCAACTAAAACTTTTTGCGCTATAATTTCCACTCCGTATTTAGTTTTCTACTAAACATCCGTTGACTTTTGCTATGCGAAAATATAAGGAACAACTGCCCTTCAAATGTTATTGAAATTTTAAAACTTTAACCCGCCTTACTTTACTTTACTCCCCGTTAGAATAAAAAATCCGATTTTCTATACGAGTCAATAAAAGTTTGGTATTTCAGCGTTATAGGCTTTTTGAGCTAATTAAATAAATAAAGAACTTATTCTCTGACATGTGATTCGAGTACCTCCTTCTTTTATGAAGTCAAAAAAAGTTTTAATTGGCGTAGCGTGGAAAAAGTTTAATAATAAAGGCGCAATGCTATGGCACTAATTATTATTTATTTGGCTCAAATCAATTTTTTTCAATGTATTTACTTTCTTAACTGACGATAATCAAAACTTCGTATGAAACATTTACATTTATATACGGGCTTTTTTAAAAATTATGAAAACAAGCGGCTATGTTTTATTGTTATACTACAGAAGAGTAAATTTATTTATTTATTTATAAACGGTTCACAAACTAGAAACATATAGGTGCAATTATATAAAAAAACTTAATATTAACAAAACACTATGTTTTTTCTATAACTTTGTATGTATTTCTTTCAGAAGGGTAAGAGGAAGTTCTTCAGCCGCCGACGCAAGAGCGACACCAGCTGCGAGACACTGGAGCTGATGAACCATCCGATCTATCGCATCTTCTACGTCTCCCACGACAGCTCAGATCTCAAGATCTTCTCTTACATCGCCAGGGATGGTGCGACCAACGAGTTCAAGTGCAACGTCTTCAAGAGCAGCAAGAAGGTGCGTAAATTATTACTGCTTTTTAACATACTGCTATAAATCTTGCGGAGAAATCGTAGTCATACACCTGCATGGAGGTCCATAACATAAGTCTAGTCTTCCCAATCACCGATGGCACAAATAATGCTCAAAAACTTATACTAATTGTCCACTAAATAGATATCGGCTCAATATAACCAAAAATAGATTTATGTGACCTTCCCATGGCCAATAAAAACCATATAAAATCTATTTATTCTTTTAAGGTGAGGTCCCGATACAAAGACGGTTATCTCAACGTACTTGTAATAATACTATCCCGTTCAAATATACTGTGCCTTACATACTATGACATATGCTCCTATATTATTTCATTATATAGGGCAAATAAATAATCTCTGACATAATGACCTTTTGTTTTGACATATAATTCAACAAGTTTTATATCGCATGACCAAATCTGTTTATGTCTAACTTTTAGATAGTCGTTTCTTTTGTGGTTGGGTGGAGCAGGAAATCTACAATTAGGCCAGATAACGACTGTCATCTATTAAATCAACGAACAAACTTAAATAGCTTCAAAACAAGAAGCGTTGTTATTAGATATACTCCTATTTGTATTTATATACAAGGCCTTAAACCATTTACAAATTCTAGTTGTTTACAACTCCGGAAAAACGGTATGTACACATATAGTGGTAAATCTTAGGTTTGATCGTAACTGTAGTTCATTTCAGATTTCGTAATTTATTTTTAATACAAAGGTTACCAAAAGTACTCTAATGGCATAGTTTAACATAATTATTGTCAATTTACAGCTTTCATAGGGTTTCCAAGATTTGGAAGATCTGATTAGTTCAGATTTGTGTTAAAAAAATATTGATGTTGAATTTTTTTTTAACTCACTTAAAATCTGCCTCCGTATTTTAGTGGTAAGGGTGTGTGCTTTAGAAACCGGAGGTCGTGGGTTCATTCAAATTCTCATTGTTGTTTCCTAGTTAGTTAGAGTAATTTGGGCCGATCAGCCAATGGTCTGAAAAGTAAGATGATCCATGCGTCGAATGGGCATTTAAAAAGTCGGTCCATCCACCAACCCGCATTGGACCAGCGTTGTTGGATAAAGTTCAAAACCCCCTCGTGGCCCCTACCCATGACCTTTTTCTTGCTTACATTCTACTCTACCTAAATGACATTGTAAGTAAAATACAGTTTATTTAAATGTAAAAACTTCTCCAAACGTTACATTTTAAACGTTTAGAGCCGGAAGGACAACGGGAATGCGATTGACTAATTGTCCCGTTTCACCCGGAGGATGAAAAGGCCGTTTATAGAGTAATCTATAAAAACGTAACTGCTTATTGCGAGGGGCTATTGTTCATACGTCGATATTGGGCCCTCGTGTACGCCAACAGCTAATCGAAATATGGAACGAATGCCGTAAAATTTTACGCTCCGATTTACATCCGAAAGGGTCCCTGAAAAGTTTCAAACGACCGCGTTCAATGCGTACGTATACGATCTCGATATTGTTGGAGACAATGTTTTTATTTTCAAATAACAATACTCCACGAACGATACATATGTGACTAAAAATATATGACCTTTTTATAATTACTATGCAGTTTCTAACGTAAACAAATATATTTTCAAAAAATTTTCACATTAGTTGTTAACGATATTGACTACTTAGTATTTTCTTAAAAGATAAAGAGAATAACTCTTCTCCAATACAAGGAAAAAATTGTAAGCATTCGGGTTATAAAGGTCTATTAGTCGCTCTAATAAAATAGGAAATATTTTCACATACCCACGAGATCCGAACTCACGATCTCAAACAATTAATACAAGCTTTTAATGGTTTATGACTTTTATAAAGTAAAATAAAGAATTTATGGTAAATCGTTGGCAATTAGCATGACATATTAATAAGTACCTACTATTTTAATGATTTTGGATTGAGATCTACATTAAAAGGAAACATTTTGTCTATTCGCTGACCTTAAATCTGGAACGTACTTCCTTATAAATCGCGTTCTAATCGTCATTGAATTTAAATCAACTGATTTTATCAAAGTACTCATCAAACGCGTAATGTTTGATCGTTCGAAGGGATTTTCCACCGGCTCGAATGAACAAACAAACATTGCGGGCGTCAAAGTAAAAGCGCGTGGAAATTCCACGGTCCCAGCGCGAGACGTCATACAGATGAAAAACAACCTAAATATAGGATTAATCTAACGAATGTTAAAGACGCGAACTATATAGAGATGTAACCTTTAATCGTTTTTCATTGAATATGTGAACCTTCTAGGTAGAGTAATTATTATTCAACATTATATCGGTATCAAAAGCCGCCACCGTCGCCTAGCGGCATTGACATAAACCTATTTGACTATACCATATCTCTCATAACACGATATCACAATCGGATATTTTCCCCTTTTCCTTAAAAAGAATATCTTTTTGGCTTCTTATACTTGTCATTAGTATTTAATTTTAAATTGTTTAAAGCGATGATGAGGACGCTTACCTGATAGTAAGTGATGCAATCTGCTCATAAGAAACGCTGCGTAAGTCGCTACACAAATAAATATATAATACAAACAAAAATTCTGCAACGCGAGGAAATCATAATGCCACCATATAAGTACTGCAGTTACAGTAGACCGAAATTGAGTAGTAATGTATCTATGAAGCGATATCATCGCTCTCATATTATTCCAGGCGGCCACCAGATCGGAAGCGTTTATTTGAAAGCTCACGTCAGATATGCCTTCAGCTCCTTCGGGCTACGTGACGTGAATGACGTGTGGCCGTCGTGAAATGTCGGAACGTTATGAGACTGACTGCGTCACCAATTTTATGTTTTTTTGTTAATATTTAATAATACACAACTGTGAACCAAACCATATCAGGGTTGTCTCCTATTCGTTGTAAATTTTAGGAATTTTATGTGTTTAATAGTATTTGTTTTAAATTAAAATGTGTTATTTGTTAAATTCGTATTATTTTTTGCTTCAAGCCATTACCTTTAGTTATCATGGAGTGGTTGGTTAATAAAAAAAATCGCTAAGATTTACCTAATTAATAATATCTACGCTAAGCGAAAGACTATACCTCAAAGGATAAATTGTATTCGTAGAATAGATGAGATGTCAGAAAATTGAGACATTGACGTCCTGTAACAAATGTCAAAAATGATCTTAGCCAGGATCAAGTTTTTACACCACGCATGGATAATCTTAATATTCAGGCAATCCGGTGTTTGGCCCGTATTTCCCTTACCACGTAACCTTATACTCCAAAGGTTAAACTACATTCGATGAATGGATTAGGACACCCGGAACCGATTTTAAGATCTCAATCCGACTCATAAACTCTCTTAAATTTCAGACAATTTCATGATGGGCTCTAATTGTTCTAACTAACACAAAGTTATTCCTTCACAAAAATGGAACTTTTAATTTATAATCCAGTAGGACGTAAATATAGTTCAGAGTGACTAACCTGTTCTAATTACAGGCATTAATTATTAAATATAAGCTTAGACAAGGGAAAAAATCATTAAAAAAATTTAAAGTACATTTTGCATTTCTTGGTTTTGTAGGTTACTAGAAGAACCGGAATATTTAAACTTCACCAATAAAACCCGAAATTAATTGTGTGATTTAGACAAATACAATTATAGATTATCAAAATAATAACACTCATTCAACAGTTTCTACGAAAAACCCGCCGTATCTCTACCACTTTATATACCTGGTGAAATAGGAGCATGGTTTTGAATAACTTAAAGTGTGCCGTAATCCTTCGTGCGTATTACACGTTTGACGCTGAAAAAACAGTATAAATTAATTACGAAGCCCGACGAGCTAACGTTACGTACGTAGCGACCTCAGGAGCAAGTCCGTCCCGCTCATAAATTTATTACCATGCAAAGAAATTTTAATGAAGCCCCCGTAATGAATGGCAGCGTAAAAGTTTCAAATTTAGCAGAATTTGTTTAAGGAGCACTCTACTCGAAAGATGCTAATAACTTGCCTTTTTTAAATGTGTTAAAAGTTAGCATTAGGGGAGGCCTATGTCCAGCAATGGACTGACACAGGCTGATGATGATGATGATGATGAAAGTAAACTGTATCATCATAAGATTTGGTGTTAATTGCGTAGAGTTTACCGTTGAACCATTTTATTGGTCACCTTGGGGTACAAGACAAACACCAGAATTTCTAGATCGATATATATTTTATGGACAAAGAAAGACAGTAGTTGCTCATTCCATTATTGCTAATGGCGGGTGTAATAAATCAGATTCCATCTACCAGCCTGTAAAATCACATCGAAACGAGTACGGATGCTTTTACAAGAATGTGCTTTCTAACGGTTAAGAAATGCGATAATGACGGCAATGAAATATCTTTTTAAAAGAGGTTTCTTTAACACTGAAAGTAGGTACATGAAATAACGTGATTTATCAAAGATTTTGTTTTGATGAACGTTGTTTTCTTTTGTTCTATTTTCTCTTTTATCTACCCAAGACTTAATAGTGTTAGATATAAATCTGTTTGAACCAAATATATACATCTGTGTGGTGTAGACTTGTTTTAAGAGTTATCATTTATATCTGTCTCAAAACAGTTTATACATAAATGTATGTAACAATCTGATAATAACCTTTGAGAACAAAACATTTTCCATTCTTTCCACCTAACAATTAAACGTGTTTATTTATCTTCTCCTCGCATTGCAATCTCCAAATTATCTTACAGCAGAATTGCGGACCAGCATCATATCGGAAAATTTCATCAGCGCCTAATCAAGAGTCCACTGCATCAATCACGTCACCAATTATGCCGTCCGCAGCCCACACCTCAAAGTGGTGATCTATTCGCATCTTATAGCGGTCGCATATTGCCACCGTCAATTTGTTTATGCGCACGTTCTGAATCTGTCAGCGTGCCGCGGCCCCACTCGTGTCAAAATGTGCACGCGATTGTAGACATTATAAATCAAGTATTGCGCCCGTTCGACTTTTATAATCAATTACGCAGGATCACTCGGGCACCAGCGGTCGTAAATCGGAAACGTCCCGTATACGATGATTCTGCGGCAATGTTTTAATTGCGACGATTGATTTCGAAGCTATTTTATGGCTGACGGCTCGCGTTTAACGTTCGTTTGCTAAGCGCCGGCATCGTAACCCTGTTACCGTTCTTTGAATGTATGTGTTTACAATGAAAAAGATTTATTTTGGATTCTTTTATTTACGCGATAACTGTACTTATTTAATTTACTTTTTTACGGATGTTTCGCTTTTTTTATTTTTATTCCTGGCGTTTTACTCTATTCGGCGTTCATGATCACGGGCTGACAGGATATGTCTGTATCTCATTGTGTTTTGATTAGCTATCAAGTGTTTAAAATTTAAAATTTGACATGTCTTTCTGTATTTTACCGGTGTAGTTTACGGTGGTAGGTCCCCTGTTTACAGGAGACCGTCTG
This sequence comes from Lamproptera curius, assembly GCA_029286875.1. Lineage (NCBI taxonomy): Eukaryota > Metazoa > Arthropoda > Insecta > Lepidoptera > Papilionidae > Lamproptera > Lamproptera curius. The sequence goes on along the minus strand of JAGSMT010000097.1, from coordinate 1,369,461 downwards.
GGTGGACCACCACGGTGCTATTTCTGCCGCGAAGCAGTAGTGTGAAAACACTGCTGTGTTCCGGTTTGAAGGGCACCGAGCCAGCGTATTTACTGGGTAAACGAGACTTAACACCTATGTCTCACGGTTGGCAGCGTGTTGGCGATACCACTGGTATTGCCAATGTCTATGGGTGTCGGTGACCACTTTCCATCAGGTGGCCCGACTGCTCGTCTCGCTGCGTAAAAAAAAAAAAAAAAAAAAAAAAAAAAAAAAAAATTACAATTTTGAATATTGCTTTGGTAAATAGTACTTATATTGTCATATGACCTTGTAAGCTACAAAAGTTACGAAAAACTTTTTTAAAAATCCATTTAAAAATTGGATTTAGCATAGATTTATTTAAGACTAAAGGACTATTTATCTAGATGTGTATTTTTATCTAGAAATAAAATCATATTCCATAACATAGCCGTATCGATCAAGTTTAATTTTTTATCTCGCACGGTTCAACAGAAAAGTCGCAACACTAATAACAAATACACGATATTTCTTACAGTTGGGAATTGATCCAGTTCTATGTTGTTCAAATAAGCTTTTAATTGCTTCGGTGAGCTAATATTTATCTCATTATAGTCACTGATGAGTATTTGATTAGCCGATGGAGGTTCGTGTAATTAATTTGCTAAATGTATAAAAGGACATACAACATACAGTACTGTATAAAGATCGCTTTTACACAGAAATCTAAAAGATATTAAATACGTTTAAACGGAATCCATGATTTTATTGGCTTATGTTTACTGATATGTACTATCCTTATTCTCATATGCTTATAATTCTCATTACACTAAGAATACTGATTTATAAAATGTACGTAATTTATCATCATCATCACCATCAGCCTGTGATAGACCACTGCTGGACATAGGCCTCCCTTAATATACGCCTATACGTTAGGGAGTTTTGGAATGTATCCCACCACGCTGGTCCAATGCGGGTTGGTAGGTGGACCGACTTTTAACATGCCCATCCGAAGCATGGATCATCTTACTTTTCATACAATTGGGTGATCAGCTCAAAGTGCCCTAACCAACTAGGAAACAACATTGAAAATTTATTGAGTCCCAGCAGGATTCGAACCCACGACCATGGAGGTGTACCATCGACTGGGTCAACTTGAGAAATATTCATGGCATAAACATTTTCTCCACGAGCATCTAAGGACATTGTAAGCTGTCAGTAATTACTATATTTAATGTTTATGGAGCGCATTTTATCCAAGATAATCTTTTTATAGGACATTACTTATTTAAAGTTTTTACCGATTAATGGTTTCAGTTATTACGATCGAAAGAAAGGAAACCGTTATGAATAAATATTCATATTTCAATATAATCTCGGAATTAACTCTATTATATTAATAGTAAATTAAAATATTATTAAATTCATCGGGACCATGCAATTTAAAGTCAATATGATCATACAATTTAAAGTCAAAGTGGAGTAGTATAAAATATATTAACGGTTCTTTTGTACATAAAAAGTAAAATGTATTAAGTAAATTTCTTGTATATGAGTCACGTAAACCATAGTGATATTATAGTTAGTAAGAGTATATAAAAGAGAAGAATAGTTCAATATAGGATGTAATAAATTACAAAAGATCTAAAACGTAAATAGATACAGTGGCTGGCACATAAATAGTCGATACTCTTTTATAACGATAATTCACTGGAGAGCGACTGAGTTTACCTTGAACACATTGTCGATGGAAGTTCCCCAATTAATACTTCACGTGGAACTTTACAGGCGGTGCTTACCCTGCACTTGTTCTAATACCCAATTGGCCGCTGTTTACTTTGATAAGCAATGTTGTTTTAATTACCGATCAAACAGCTCGTCGTAAAAACGACCAGGAAGTTTTAACGATCTCGCCACTCAGTTGTTTTGGGTGATTTCAATAAAGTGTTCCTTGGTTCAATTAAACCTTGAATCCTATTTTATGTGCACGGTTTAACTGTTTGCATTATTCATTTTACCATAAAAAGATGTAGCTAAAATGTTCGTAAAGCTGTTCATTTATTTTAACTTGTACATTTCGTTATCACGGTCGTGACCCGTACTCGAGCTTGCATAACAAGCTGTCATTTAATATATTCCGTACCTTAGTGTCAATGATTAAGAATAATATTATTTATTCGATTGTGTATTATAAAGAAAATTTTAAAATTAGAAAACCTTCGATAGTGGTAAACTTATCGCGTTTTATTCGTCGACGCAAAGCACTTAAGCGCCGTCAATAAACTATGCATGACACACGAGCCATCAAGCGGTGTCATTCAACTGGTGCGCGACCACAACGCCTCAGCGCGGACGGTGCTGGTGTTGCGCGAATGTGTTTATTTGCGGTGCTTGTAGCGTCGGGCGACGCACGCGCCGACCATGCGGCCGCCGGCTCAGTTGTGCCGTGGTCACGATAGCGGTAGTGCGCGTACGACCCGCCGAGGCAACGGGGTAATCACATGCGCCCGAATACGACGCAATGTCCAGCCCGAGGGACGACAAGAGTCGCAGGAACGACAACCTGCTCAAAAACCTACCCACCGAAGTGCTGCTCAAGGCACGGAGCACGCTTGTCTCACTAGGCGGTGCGTTAAAGCCGAAACACGAGCGGTCCAAAGAAAAACATGAGAGTAAAGCGAAGAAAAGCCTCGAGCGCCTAAAGAGCAGCCGCTCTGAACCCGAATTCGGCGAAATACGTCCAAATAAACATAGGAGTCGGATAGATGGAGGGCCCAGTAACGAGTACAATGGTGCCAGGCCAAGGCCGCTGTCAGTTGGTGCTATGAAACGCTACGATGACCTTGACTACATGAGAGCCAGTTACCCGAGGGACGTATCTCCTATGATGCGGCCATTTGAATCGTCTGAGGACGTCTGCGTGCAATCGCGGCTAGTGATTCCAGTGAACGACAGACTCGCTTTGGATGCACAATCACAAGAAGTAACCGAAAGACCCCGGAAGAAATTATCCTTCCGGGAACCGGAAATCGTGAGCAGCGGCAGTGGTACCTTGGGCAGGTCGAGCAAGTTAATGGGTGTAAACAGTCTTTCGCGTAGACCAAACAGAATATCTCTGAGGTCCGACCTGCATTCGAGTTTGGATGGACTGGATTCGGACTTAGAGGTGAGAGTAATGTCAGATTGATCACAATAAATGAATTAATCACAATCAATTAAACGGGTTATAAATCAATTAAATAGTTAATAAAAAAATCGGATAAGATTATTAAAACCAAAACGAATTTATGATTAAAACAAATTTTCCTCCTCAGTGCAAAATCTTTATTTTCTTACCAAATACTATACTTTTCAAATTGATTCGCGAATTTAAAGCATCAAAATTATTCTATAAATTCGGTCACTTTATCGCTCTTGGATTTCGATGTATTATTTAATGTGTTCGCTACGGATGACAAAATCCAGACTTCGTGAAGGTCATAAAATAGGAAACAAACTTTTGGCTCCGGTACTTGTTGATGTCAGGTATAACATTAAACAGTTAGATTCCTTCCGTATTTCTTATAATAACTGGTTACATTTACCGTAACGTTTCTCCGAAACGTGTGGATATTAAGCGGTATTTCTTTTCCTGCTAATATAATTAATACGAAAGTGTATTACTGTCTGTAGTACTATAACGGAGAAGATAAAATGACATATTTTGATAAAACTTCATAGCAATAAAGTTAATACATTCAAATAAAATACGGTTCATAATTTGATTAATACAGATGTGATAGTGTATTTCGTACTTTTAATAGCGAGTTCAGAACAGCGCAGTCTAATAAACTGGTCGCTTAATATATTCGCCTCTGTCAGGCATTCTCCCGTAATAACGTGAACTGAGCGTTGTTGTTTGCCAGGATTTTCTCAGAACAAGTTGCGTCCAACTAATAAACTGACTGGAATTTCGCCGCTACGTCTAAGTGCGACATTTTAATCTCATAGAATATAATCAAACGTTGAACATTGTAGCTTTGAGCCGGTTTAACAGTTTGTTTGTCGTCTGGTCGTTTTGGATTGTTCGCTTTCCCTAACGATGTCCGAATAATAACGGACTTTGACACAGAGATACTAGATTATACCATTTTTTAATCTATACTAGTAATAAGTATCGTAATCATAATCATGGACACACATCATTTAACAGATACTTATGGAAATAGACAACCGATAAACAAACGTTTTTTTTTTTAAATATCTGTCTGTCGTTTACAAATCTTATGTTTTCACTATTATCTGCCACGTGGTCAATTAAACGACTTAAAGCAATAGCTGATAGTTAGGGTTATCATGACGCACGCCAAGGTCGTAAGTCAACTGGGTCTTACAGCTAGTACATAGATATACATTAGATGGATCCAATCATCATCATTCCTAAACTAAACCACCTATTATCTCGTTCTGTGAAACGCTGAGCACAGCTCTGTAATCAAACTGTTTGTTTTTTTTCGGTTCATTAATAAATGCATATATTTCAGCTATTTGATAAGCAAATGCAGTTATATCTAACACAATATTATTCCGTGCATGGGCAATCAATATCCCAAACACTTTATGCGTGATAGTTAGGATCACTGACCACTGCTGCAAGCGGGTCGTCAATCCAACCTGTGGTCTTACGTTCGGTTAGCACAAGCGATAACGGAATTAGATCGATCGCAATTCAGATATATCTCATTACCACCACACTGATTGATTCTTCACGTTCGTGTGTACACTGCTTTAGAGCACTTACAGCTGCTGCTCGGTTTTGTTTTTGTTTATTTGGTTTCTCGGTTCAATTATATAAATGCCCATCATTTATCAGAGCGTCGATTTGATATAGCGTGGGCGGGTTATATCGGTAAAATGCAATTGTTAGTCATTTCCCATATTAACAAATAAAGAAGCCACATTCTAATTATTTCTATTGCTTACGCGAATATTATACATTATTAAATAAAATGACTTTACGGATTTTATCGCGTTTATTTTACATACACTTTCGAGCGGCCGTAGTCACGGGGTGGGGGAAAGTGTTCGAAACGTCGGGAATTTAAAAATGTAAAATAAACGCGATGAAATCCGTTAAGTCATTTTATTTAATAAAGCCACATTCGACTTGTTCGATTTTATAAGAGTTGAGAACACGATGGACAATGTTTATATTTATTTTACTTTATTATGAATCGAAGTAAGTTATTTCACATCATTTATTCCAATTATTACTTTCATCTATATTCAAAATTACTCTATATTACTAACTCCTCTATATTCAAAAATATTAATACACTATTCACATAACATATGCGATGTAATTTAATCGCTGTGCAATAAAGTTGGTTCCGTGTGTCTATTCTAGAAGATTCCATCAAAGCACAAGATACGCTATTGATATTCTTGTCCCGACACAAAATCGGGAGTGGATTCAGTTATTTCGACATTCCGTGATTCCACGTTACAGGTATGCGGATGAATTTACGAAGGAAATGTTCACACATTTCTACACTACGTTCCTCAACATTTTTTTCTCAAATTCTATCATTCATCACACGTTAGATGTTCAATATTAATTATTGCTTCGTTTATATTGCAATAAAATTGGGATATTTCTATATATAGATAGGCGGTCTTGATATCAGTTTTCTTTTAACGTTGATGTAAAGCTACCTAGTCTCTACTAGGGCTTTTATAGCGTTATAGAACAATAAGTCCGAAGGAATGCTCTGTTCCTTCCAACCCTTAGAAAAGTGTAGATCACACGTACAGATGGTACATGTGTTAACTTCTGTTTATATCAGTAGCTGGATTAAAAATGTACAGCATAACTAAACAATATAGAAAACAATAATCGATAAATACAGAAGTATTACTTAATTATTCTTAAAAGTTTTCTTATGCACATGTACATGTTTCAGAATGTCTTGCACGTTATAAAATTAGACTACTAAGCGCCGATTCTGTTTGAGTTTTTAGTAATTTTTAAAAGTAGGTATTATGTATTTGGGATACGGTCCAAAAACCCTCTGATGGATAGGGTGTATTAGGAGGCCTATGTCCAGCAGTGGACTGTCAGAGCTGATGATGATGATGAGGTATTATGTATTTAATATTTATACCAATAGAGTATTTACTGGGTAAACGGGTCCTATGTCTCACGGTGGGCAGCGCATTGATGATACTTTGGTATTACCAACCTTAACGGGCGTTGGTGACCACTTTCCATCAGGTGACGTGTCTGCCTTCGTATGCAAAAAAGCAAATCCGTCAATCCAATCTGTCACAATTCCATTAATTTACAAACATAAATAGCGTCATAAGCTTATTGTAAATAAGTACCATTTTATAAGTTAAATTAATTTACACAGGTGGTCACAGGTTACACTGAGGTAAAGCAGCATTAAAATAAATCTTGCTACTAGTAATTTAACGCTATTACTTCCATAAAATAGTTTTATCAAACGTTTCGTAGTAATAATAATACTTTCGGACAAATAACACCACTTCAATTAGTCCCAAACTTAGCAATGCTTGTACTATGAAAACTAAATGACTGATAAATACATAAACTCACTTTGTTTTTGTAAATAAATACATATTATATAAATACAAACACACAGACACGAGAAAAACACTACGTTCATAACACAAAATTTTTTCGCGATGGCACTTACCACTGCGCACAACGGGTCGTCGATAAATGTCTTGATATATATTCCAAAGAATATTCGCTTTAAGTACAACCATACTAACTTACTTTTGTTCGTACGCTTTCGCTAGTTTACTCCCGTCGAGCAAGCGTGTGTAAGGTGGTTCTACTAAATACGTACATATGTATGTTAAATATTGTATAATAACATGAACATGACGTGAATTCACTACATGTACTCTACTTTTAGTTTTACTGCGAGTAATATTTACTATAACTATACTATTTTACTTTAACAGCCTTTACCGAAGTGTGATAAAGTTTAATCAATGTAGGAATTGTGTAATTATTATTATGATTATTATGATATTATTAAATCGATCGTCTGCCTTAGAATACAATAATGTATTGGTTATTAAGAGTATTAAAATCTAAAGATAATAGCAAAATTTTTTCTGAAATTTTATTAACTTATGTTTCTCCGAATAAAATTTTTAGAAAATACAAGAAATATATATCTGCACGATGCAACCAAACGTGGTGGAATCAATTGTAGGTTAATGTTTTTAGTGGATTGTCGCTTCTTGGTTATAAACCACCAGGAAGGCAAAACGTGTAAGCATCCATACAAGCGCTATGAGTTCTATTGTTTACTATCCTATTTCTCGGAAGTAAATAGGATTTTTCTTACTTAAACATTTTCACTGTTATTTCTAAGATGTTGATAATTAAATTTTTCTTTAAAAATTTGAACAACCATTAGTTCAGAGTCCACTACCAGTCATATACGTCGGTGATTACAAACGTCTGGTTACTAACTTTAGAGAATGATCAAAACAAATCCTTGGGCGGGCAGTTAAACTGTAATTATAATTCACTTTATAACCCACTGTTCGTATCAGAGATGTCGCATTAACTCGTGAAAAAAATCAAGATCAAAAGCACCGCATCGCTGGCCGTTGACCGAGTATGATGGGCGGGCGTAAATAGACTCGAACATTATTTCAAACAGAGGCCATCGTAATTTTGTCGAACCACGACATTGAGGAAGAATTCATACCAAATCCAGATCATCAATAAAACACCTACAATGTCTGCGACAGTAATCACTTAAAACCTAAACATGAAAAGTTTAGAAAAGGCTTTCAATCAATTCGCTGACGCATTCAAAGCCCAGCAGGATAGTACCTCAAGGAGCACTCTATCCCGTTTATGAATTGCGTAAATCACTATCAGAAAGAGTGCAGGCGTCGTAAACTTGGGGTCGCGTTTATGGCGTGCGGAGTGGGACACGTTTCGTTGCTTTTATCCTATGGCGACCGCATTTCGACGTCCTTCACGCGGACTAGTGACGGAAGCGAACGGAAATAGATTGGCGTACGCATGATTGAGGTGGCCGGGGATTGGGTGCACAAAGGTCATTGTCTCTGTTCTGCCGTCGAGCAATTTATACAACAATTTGCTACACCTATGCTAGGTGCAGCTTGTTATGTATTGTTTATTGGCAATCTGTAGATAGATTTTAACGTAGTCTATAGTCATACCAAGCGACGATAAGACTATCTTGTAGATCGAGTCGACATAATCCATCAATAATATTTTTTACGCATAATTTTTATTTAGCATAAATGTTTATTTCGTTAACTGAAGCCTAACATTTAACGAATTTTAATTTGAATCAAATGTAACTGATGTATATGTAATAACAATATCCTTACATAAAGATAGAATATTGTATACAACATCGAGTAAATAGGATGAGAGATTAGACCAATTGTTTTTGTATTTGGTGTTTGATAATTTTGAAAATGATCTCATAAATATCTTACCATTTAGTCCTTTATAGTCCGTGTAAAAACTGGATCAAATACTAGAACAAAATATTACGATCAGGTCAATAGCAGTGGCAACCATTCTGGCAATCTTGCAATACGTTCAACACGGACTACCCAATTTAATTAAAATCCGTTTGCCAGTTAGCGCCGCTCCATTTTATTGCAAATGGACTGTATCCAATTGACGGCACAAGTATCAAACTGGTACATAATGTAACATTGAGTCATCCTACAAATGTTGGTAATGTTGTTCATATTACCAAAACGTTTTAGTTATGTTGGTAAGGCAACAACGTAGTGTCAAAGCATGAAGTTATGTTATTTTCATGAAATGAAAGTTGAGTACAGTAAATTCGCCTCAATTATCTACACATTATTTTATAATACGGCTTATATGTATGTAGATAGTTAAACTACTTTACACAAGCTTGCTCGACTTAATTGAGACTAAACTGGCGAACGCATGCTGAAAATGATACCTGAAGTGCGCTCGAGCGAGGGCGACGCGGAATCAACATATAAAACATATAAAAAATGTTCAAAATGTTATTTTATCATTGAAAACTACTAACAAAATTAACTGTAATATATATGTATATGTTATACTAGCTGACCCCGCAAACGTCGTTTTGCTATGTAAATAATTTTATATGATAGTAGCAACCCCCCAACCCCCCTTGTGGGTAGAACTTCGTAAATTCCGTTTTTAGCTGAATTCTACTCGGCGAAAGAAATATTCCTACCAAATTTCAAGTCGCTACGCCTCATGGTTCCAGAGATATCGTAATGAATCTAGCTATATGTGGGAATCACTTCATTTTATACTAGCAACCCAACCCCACTTGTGGGTGGTATTTTGTAAAATTCGTTCTTAGCTAACCTCTACTCGGCGAAAGGAATCTTTCTACCAAATTTCAAGTCGCTACGCCTTGTGATTCCAGAGATATAGTGATGAGTCAATATACAGGTGAAAATCTCTTTCATATATATATAGATGATATTTGATCGATAAACCGGTTATTATATTGAGTATTAAAATGCAGGGGTTGGTTATAGATATATATATAGTCCTGTTAATAGTGTAAACCATATCATATTTACACGCTAATTACGTCGAATTGAGTTTCTATTATAAATGAAGCAAGATTCTACACTTGTCCTGTTTTGTTTAGAGACTTACATTAGCAAACCATCATGCATCATGTGACCAATAAAAAAGATTTTTCCACATTGAATTTGATATGTACGTCACATGACATATGACATAACAATGACAGGCCAGCAAAGGGTGGGAATCGCGTGCGGTTCCCGTTGCGGTCTACGCTGTACGTACGTAGGTGTACAAACGTTTCCATTAACATGGCCGGTGACAGCGGTCCAATGACGTCACAACAGGTATTCGCAACTCCATTAGTCCGTTGTCAATATCAGTGATCAAACGTTCGTAAACTAATAGAGCCGTCGGCGCTTGCATTGTCTGCCGTCGTTGCATTAATGGCCCACTCGATAGCGATGTTATTCGATTACTGTTACTCCATCAGTGCTACATTTATTACAGAATATTGAGTGGGAGAAAGAGGAAATCACATCATTTAATATTCACACGGTTTTAGTTTAAAAAGCTGAAAGCTTTAGGGTATCGGGCTTTATTGTAGCTATATTTTTTTAATTTTTAAAGCAACATGACACTCGGAACCTTCAACTGACGGTAAGTCACTCACAATCTGTCCTTCAAGGTGCTAAAGCCTCAAGTCCGCTCACTGCCCTTATAATGACGCCTAAAATAATGATTGCATTGTATCTGTATGATGTCGCATGGTCTATCCGATTTATTCAAAATTTAATCTATTAACGAAAATTTTGCCATTCTACGTTCTGCTGCGCCACTGAAACGCGAATGGATGTTAATCTACAAGTAGTTAGTTTAAAAACACAAAATAAAAATAAATTATATAGACTTGAATTAAAACTGTTAAAATTTTTGTAAATATATAACACAAATACTCCCCTTTGGCTAAGGAGTTTCAGATACCGCTTTGATTCAATGAAGACCAACCTGACAACAACTTGCAAAAATATCTTTTTTAAAATATTTTATTTTTAGAAAAAACCAAAAAATATTCGTCAGTAGTGACATATAGACATAGACGGTCCATCTCTTTATCTTAATCCTCCTTACTTACTTCCTTTTTATATCTTTTGGTATTATGTACGGTTCGCTTAACATTTTTATTATGAAATTAATAACGTGATACAAAAACACGATTTTAAATACAGTACGTTTAAATAGATGACCTTATCCCTTACATGTTATAAACCAAACGTTGGTATTGTATTGTTGTTTTTGTCATTTATGTTTAAAGTGTTATTGTTATTCAATATAGTACAAATTATTTCATATCTATGATAATATACTAGACTAATTGCTATTAATTTATCAATTTTCAGTTTGTTTACTTTGCCCGTGCTACTGTATGTCACTTCAATGGTGTTGTATACATTTTACAATGTTCGCGGGTTTATTTGTAACGACGTGTTCACGGCTGGCTTACGTCGTAAATTTAAGCAGTCATCTCTGCGAAAATGGCTTACAAGAACTGTACGGTCTCCCTAACGTTGTATGGTGCTTTTATCTGTTTTTATTTACTCACCGTCCTATAAAACTTTTAATGTTTATACTTGGTAGTAAAATGTTACTATGTTTCGCTGAATTGCAATTTATCTTCTCCAGGTACATACTATGATTAAACGTATACGTGTTTGTAACTTAAACTTTCTAATTCATTAAAGATTTTATACTCTGACGTTAAATTGAGTATTTTCATTATTTTGTTTGTTTCAAAGAGTTTACTTAAGTGAATGGCTTTACATTACAACCGCCACTGTGACCTAGAGGTATTAGCCCTTGTTTTATAAACCAGAGGCCATTGCCATGGCCAGTGGTTTGGATCGCCCGGGGAAAAATCGTTTAAAATGTGTATCTAATATAGTTTTAATCGTTGTTTTCTGGGTGTTTAGGACATTATGTGCCGATTACCAATTTGTCTGAAAAGTAAGATGATTCATGTGTCGGATGGGCAAGTAAAAAGTTGATCCCGGTTGTCAAAACCATCTTTGGCAGTCGTTATAAGAAATCAGTGCCTTAAAATTTACTATCAACTAATTCATTCTTTGAATCCAGTTAACCATTTGGGTGGAGGTCAGATGCCAGTCGCTCTACGTTAAAACTGCCATTCAAGTAGACCTGGATAGATTAGCCGTCACTTTTTTTTTGCCGTTGGAAAAATCCAGCTACGGATTCCCCGCCACCAGAGTGAGGGGGCCGCAGGGATATGTGGGGCTCCCCGGATCAAGATTGAGCGGCCGGTATACCCACTAAAAAACAAACGGTTCCTCCCTTCTCATGTCGCTGTAGCCGGGGCCGCGGGCGCTGATCTTCTTTTGCTGTCTCTTTCCGCGGCTTCCTTCCGGGCCATCACGTCCTCGCAGAACGCAAGGACGGCGCCCCACGACCTTTCGCTCTAGATAAGCGGACCCTATAATAAATTGGAAGAATGGTTTGGTGAAATAAATGGCTTTTAAATACTGAAGTACTTAAGTAAGAGTTAGGCGGTCTATTTTTGAATATATAGAGCCTGCGAAATACTTATTTAGGAGAGTATACAAATTGATATTGAAAAAGATATTAGTGTATCTTAAAAAGATATTTTACAGGGGTCGTCCATCAACGTCTCGCGCAAATAACACCTGCATTCCGCCTCTGACTGAACAATTCCTTAAGGACCTTCGGAACCAAATGAAGCTTCGCATATTCTTTACCAACTCGGTCGCTTTATCAAGACCCTTTTTTGAAATATAACGATATGTAATCTGTCTTCCTGTGACGTGCAGCGGTTTATCACAGCGAAGGCTGTGGTAGCTAAAATTTGTCTTCATTTCGTTGCGAACATGTTCTGTCAAACTTGTGAAGTCCATTATTGTGATTAATTACAGCATTTACATATATCATATACAGCTAAGCCAAAAAGCTGATATCTGACGTCACCATTTATATGCGCCCAATAAAACAAATGATTTAGTCTTAACAACGTAACCCATAGTAACGGAATTGTGTTAAACATCTAGCGTTCTTATTGATAAATTGTCAACTTGATGTCAATCAAAGAGTTGAAAATTTACTTGCAATTTACATTGATTGCAAACGCTTTGAATATAAATTCGACTGTTTTCAACAAAATTCTCATTTTCGGTAACCTGGTCCGTATAAAAATAAATAGCAACAATGGCCCTATTGTAATAATGGTAATATCCGCAGTGGATAGCGGTTATGATATTTAATCAAGTAAGATAAGGTACCTAAGGTTAGGTTGCCAAAATCTTTAATACTGAAAAACTGAACTGGGATTTATTGAAATGCCGATTCCTGAAAGTCCTTTAAAGTTTAACAGGAAAAAAAGATGTTGGAAGTTGTTACAGTGGTATTTTACTCATATTTTTACGATAATTTCAAAATCTATATACGTTACTTTATTATTTGTTCTCAACAAATTTAATATTTTGTGAAAAGTTACATATAGTCTTGATATAACATCGAAGTGCTATAATTCTGTTGAGAAATATTAAAATCATGTATTAATGAACGGCTTCTGTCCCACTTCATGTAATTCATATCATCCTTTTGATGGCGTAATAGCGCTAAATTTTCGATCGCGAACAATATCGTTTACTCGACACAGAGTATCGGAAATGTAATAAGGTGACGTTAAATTAAAAAATTTGCGCAAATTTTAAAATGTTTTCGATTTTTACAAAGGCATGAGACAGTTCACTTATGTTTAACAATTGTATAAGCTAAGTAATCGGCTAAACTTTTGAACTGCTTTTTAACATATTGATGCTTATTGTCAATCAAATGTCAAGACAATATCATACAAGTTTTATAGTTTATACGCAATTTCCAGATAAACTGCTCACAACATATTTTAAGCTGGAAAACAGAAGGAGCAATAAAATAAAGTTAAATTAATTTCCACCTAAAACTATGATCTCATACATGGAACAGAAACACATACAGACCTGGAATAAATGAGGACTTGAAAATTTCAAGTCCTCATTTATATATATCGATTATATTTTATTCTATCACTACACTAGGTTTTTAGTCCGAAAATAACCTACCAACGCTTGGAACTCATTGCTGTATCTATTCATAGTGGATTGTTTATTCCGGTAAAATCATTATATAAATATACTTTTAAACTAGTAAAATAATATGTTATGTTACGACTCAACTTACGTTCATCGCCTATTTTAGTTAAGTTTTTAACAAAAATACAATTGGTGTTGTTAAATTTCCCATATAAAAAGAAATGTTTATATTTACTATAAATAAATTTAGCTTTAAATTCGTCCGATTGATGGCAGCACTGACGAATCGGTAACTTTTATTATTATAAATGTGATTGAGTGAAGTCGGCGTCGGCGCCGATTTCTGTAGTAATAAGCGTTGGACGGCAGCCAAAGATGATTTCGATACTTGGTCACTTCTAGATGGAAGAACGCCACGATTGTGCTCATCCAAACCACTGTTAACGTCAAAGTAACGTTGTTGAAGTCAGTTAGCCGACGCGGATATATTGCTATTTTATTAATATACAGAAACTCACAGTCGAATACACGAACTGTAGATATAATTTACTTACAAATCCAATGGAAAATGTCGTGAAAGCGATCGCCTCACCGCGTGAATGTCATTAGAATTAACTGTGAAAAATGATGAAGTGATGCAAACACGTTGATGATTTTAAGATTGTATGATGTTGAATTATGTTTGAATTGACGTCAATGTGATTTTTTCTTAAATATTTCTATTTTTTCCTTAAATCAAGATCGATTAGTGTTTAAATTCACTTGGCATTATTTAATAATTCAGTGTAGAAGATTTTCAATGCATTATAACTAATGTGACATGAACTGCAATAATTATATATTAGCCGTTCGGATTAAAGAAGCTTATTAGTTTTTAATGTTTGTAGTTAAATGTTGCTGAAGTTTAACTAAAGCAATTTGTAAACGGTGTTAATCTCATACGTTTCATAAATGTATACGCAACGTATAATATTAAGTGTGTAGTTATATTTCAAAATTATAACTTTGAAATGTGATTCATAATAAAATATATATTGTATGAAGCGACGAGACGTCTAACTTGCTGTTGAATTGCAGCGAACGACGTCAATGGTCAATTGGATATTTATAATAAAGACTATGCAACTCAGCATGGCGTAGGGATGATGAGGTGACGACTCCACCACCACATGACAGCGGATCTGCCGTTCCGTGGGAGTAGGAGAAATCCGCAGTATGCCTTACAGTACGAGTACGAGAGATCCGCAGTACAAGTGCAATTACTCAATTGCCAATCCGTTTGCCCAGCTTGGCAATATAAGTAACTCTTTTTATTGGACGCCAACCCGATCGGCCGTGTTAGCGTTCATTTAAAAAGTATATGTCTAGCAGTCTGGAAAAGGCTAAATGGTATGATGATGATGCCTAGTAATTACTGGCAGTGATGCCCTTGAAATTGGATCACATTACTTTTCACACACATTGTAAAGATACAGAAATAAGCCTGTTGTAGAATGAGGATAACTGATCGCTAAAGTTTTAGTTTACCAATATTCCACGATCGTCCGCACTATATAATTTTTTTTCACATTTATCACAAATACTTTTGCCTAACACATGTTGATAATGAGATAGTTCTTAAACCGATCATATACCACGTTGCTCACGACAAGCGTATAACTTTCAAACAGACCAACTTCAAACATTTCAATATCGTTTCAATGAATTGGGTGCAAGAAAAAAAACCGCATTTCAATTTCACCAGAATAAACCGGGATCCGTTGTACATCGACGAAGTTTACAGCTTTAGTCGGCTTTGGCGTCGGTTCAAAACGACTTAGACCAGACCCTTTGACCAGGCCGCGGTCTTATCGGTGTCCGAAGGATTAATTGCAACGTTGAAACGACACAAGACTCATTCGCATTAGTACGGTCGCATTATTATATTGATTTAGTCGTACTAGTATAGGCGAGGTATAAACTACGGCTTTAAGTATACTTACTACAGTTTAACCAAGTATGAGATAGAGTTAAATATGTAGAGTTTTGACGGGCCTGTTGTAATTTTAGTAAACAATGCCATAGACAAAGGAGAGGATCGGATCGGAGAGGATGTTGATGAGGATGCTACTATGAGTCTCGCCTATCATCTACTGTTTTCCATTGCCAGTGGCAACTCTTACTCACTCACACACACATACATTTAATTCTACACCCGGCAATTTAAATTAAACAAACACTGACGTCAAAGAGAAGAAACTTTACGCAAAAAAGTCGAGCATTTTTGATCGTATTTTGATAGTTGTATTTCGCTTTTTTCTTTAGTTACATAATGTCTATCTTTAACTTGGTTAAAGTATACTTTATACTTGTACCAATTGTATTTAGTACCTTGATAGTTTCCTTGCGCTATCTCGAAAGATTTTGACACTTTACCATATGGCTTGGTCAACTTAGTCGCCTTCAACTTTTGCTTATGATGCTTATTTTATTCGATAGTCTTCTTTTCACAAGTAAAAGGGTGCATACAGTGTGTGTCTGTCTAATTTGTAAAGCACCCTAGCCAGCATAGTTCTGAGCGGACTTATGGCTTCGTACTATTTACTATGGGCAGCTTGTAACCCTTATTCCATTTACCACCACACCAACCTTCCTATTCTGCGTGCTGCCGCTTCTTTACTTATAATAAAAAAATACAGATTAGCAAAAGTATTCCTTTTAAATTTCGAACTACACGAAAAGTTATAAGTCCATCCGTGTCCGTGCGTACGTATAAAACGCACGCTCCAAATAAACCGCTCGAAATACTTTTGTGTACGTACCATCCATGGAATGATGTTTTCGATATCTATACAAAAAACCGTTAAAAATTAAAATAACACAGCGATTCCAAAACCGAACACTAAATATTTGTTCACGGACGCAGGCATACGTTACAAGAGAAAAAAATACAATCGTTCCCAAAAAGTGGCCAACGTTGGCAGTTCTGGTTCGTGAATTTACACTCGCCAAAATCGCGAAAAAACTTCTGTTGTCGATGATTTTTTTCTGTGCTTGCACTTTTATCGCCATTATTTAGTTAGGTCTATGGTTTTTTATTGATAGTATAAAAGTCTAACCCGTGACTACGGCCGCTGGAAAGTGTTCGAAACGTCGGGAATTTAAAATGTAAAAATAAACGCGATAAAATCCGTAAAGTCATTTTATTTAATAATGTATATATATTTCGGCAAATAGAAATAATTAAAGTATAAAAGTGTTTTATTTCATAACATTAAAACGTATCATCGCTCTCATTATGACTTTATAAAGATATCATACATATTGATATTATTGAAAAACGATTTCCATAAGCGATTTTTTTAACTAAATCTATCTATAAATAGAAAAGAGATTCGCACCTCTCATTATTGACTCATCACGATGTCCCTGGAACCATAAGGCGTAGCGACTTGATATTTGGTAGGAATAATCCTTTCGCCGAGTAGACGCCAGCTAAGAATGGATTTCACGAAACTCCACCCACCCCCAGGGTTGGGAGGTTGCTACTTAAGTTTATAAAATACTAATTCTAAGTAATTTTTTGATCTTGATCGATCTCACTTACGGTTGTTATTTACGTAACTCCTATGTATGTGTAAGTAACTCGTTATTCCGCTTCGGCCGATTTCTATTATTTTTATTTGACAGGTACTGGTTGTCATTCAAATTACATACATTAATAAACTGTCAGTACATCCATAGATTAAAGAAATATACTAAGTAGTTACAACTTCTTGCGTTTTATTGAAAAAAACTGTCATATCATAACCTTAAGAGAAAAATAAAAAAACAATCGTTACATAACTGTACTACTTATTAAATTATTTACAACAAACCTAGCGGTGACACATACCCTATATATTGAGAATAATTCATAGCAATCACCATAAATTAAAAAATTGTACACATGAGGTCTCATGTAAATGGTTAAAAAATCTCAATTTTTATTTTTCTTTGAATTCCTAGACCTCGTTAAAAAAGCGAATACCTAGAAACGTCTAAAAAAGCCTCGTTATTCGCTTATACGAGTATTGCAGGTAGCGACTTGACCTAACAAGATACATCAAAACCACTTTCTAGAAAAGTATGCCTTAGCTAAATCTATAAATATATTTCAATCGCAAACGGCTACTCAGACTAATTTACAATAAACATCTCGATTCTAAAATATTGATGACGAATATATTATAAGTAACTTACTTAATATTATTAGTCGTATTTATCATATTTCATTTTTATAGTTCTTTTATTTAGATTTTAATTAGTTTGTACAAGATTATGTTTTAATTACACCTATATTATTTACGGATTTTCTTATTTTATTATATTTATTCCCGACGTTTCGGACTCTTTACAGCATCCATGATCAAGGGCTGAATACGATGGATAAGACGTGATCGTAATGCTATAATCACAAAAATCCGAATAAATATAATAAATACTAAAATCCGTAAAAAGTGCATTTAATATTTAATAATCGAGTAAATAAACCAAATAAATATATGTAGTGTGTCCGGTTTTTATTTATGTATTGAGTTAAATTGAAATTCAAACTTTATTTAAATTGCAAGTCAATCATTGTCGAAATCTTACATCGGAAGGATAATATAGAATAAATAAAGTATTTGATTTTTTTAAAAAAAATATTTATAACGAGTTCTTTTTACGTTATATCATACAAAACTAACAATGAATTGAAAGAAATTGTCAGGAGCGATAAAAAGACTAAATTTCTTATCTGAAAGCGCATGCAGGTTAATCTCCCGTGAAGCTAACTCCACAAAAATATTTCCTCGCATTCTGGTGCATGAAACATTTCCGATAACGTTTAAATTGTTTCGATTCATTTAACAAAATGTTGCAATGCGTTATACTATTTACCTATGAAAGCAAACACAATATTTTAAATGAAGTTTACTCTATCGAATTGAAATTTATTAATACGGTAACCGCGAGCAAGTGAAAACCGAAATGTTTGATGTTTGCATGTTTGTTTTATCTCATCACTCAAAAATCAAAACAAATGCTTGTTTAAAAAACCCAAAAAAAAATATACGATTTTTTTTAAACGGTATAAAAAAATATAAAATGAATAATCATTTATTTTAATTAAAAATGGTAATTTTATTGTAAGTAAAACGTGCGGTTTCTTTAAGGATATCTTTAAAATACCATTTCTACTCATATCTTATCATATACTATATAAAATTATTTCATACCCTACTCCTTCTCTACAATAAAGTATTTTTTTTCTTAGACTGTTTTAATTCAAATTTTATAACGCTTATTTTCAATTTGTAAGATTTTCAACAATAGCGTATTTTTTTAGTTTTTTTTCTACTGGTATTTAATTTAATTTATTTTATATAAAATTGTCTTCGGGCCCTCATATGTATACCGATTTTTAAAAATTCGTTACATAAGTATAAAGCTAATAAAAGCGTATAAGAAGTTAGAAGAGCATAAACTGTTTAAGGAAACAACAATTTTTTTTGACAAATCTTCGCCTTGATAATCTTTTGTAAACAGAGCAAAAAACGCAGTTTAAAAGTCTATGATTGATGTGTATTTGACTCTGTATAAATAAATTACTCATCAATTACATGTATTTTAATCTCTTTGGCATACTTTTGCAAGTTTAAATTTTATTTCTTTATCCAAAAAACGACCAAAAAACTCATTTCAAGACACAAAATAATTATAAAGGAAAAACACCTAAATGTGAAATCGTAAAGTAATCCCAAAAAAAGTTTTGCCTTATTCGTCACTAAGTACCAAAACCAAATTATTTCATTATCATTATCAGCCTGTGTTAGTTGACTGCTGGACATAGGCCTCCCCTAATGCAGGCCTTCTCAATTAGGAGGTTTTTGGACCGTTTCCCACCACGCTAGTCCATTGCGGGCTAGAGGGTGGACCGACTTTTTACATGCCCATACGTCGCATGGATCATCTTACTTTTCAGACAATTGGATGATCAGCTCAAATTGTTCTAACCAACCAGAAACAACGATAGCACAAATTTATTTCCTCGGGGATTCGAACCCACGATCTCCGCTTTATAAACCAATACCGCTAGGCCGCGGAGGTGGTTAAATTAAATTATTTACCCAAATCAAAAAACACAAAAATACCATAATTTTGAAACTAAATAGAAAATTAAAAATCGCGTCTTGCAGTCAATCACTTCTACTCAGAACTGAAGCGTTCCACCGCTCTCAAAAAATCCTAACAGCTTGTCGGCCAGCGGGTATGTTTAATTGAACATGTGTCAAACATGAATTCGCCCGTGGCTTTGCCTTGTCCCGTGGAAACACGAACAAACAGGCGTAACATGGGATATTTCGGTTATAATAATATAAAGTTTATAAACTTTTATTTTGCACTAACCCTTCGAAAAATATTTAATTATTTTAACACCTCAATGCACAATATGCAAAAACTGACGAAAGGGTTAAAACGAAAGGGGGGTCGTAACCACCATGAAAAAAAAAAGAAAAAAATCTATTTATACGGATAAAATCTATAAAATTGTGTTATTTATCATGTAAAGTGCTCGCGTAAGTATTATGTACAGTACTGGTTAATTTTACTCTATATAATATATATTTTTATATATGATACGAATAAATAAATAATTAAATGACTGACATAATGCCATGACACTCTTATATACCGGATTTTTACAGTATTTGATAGCTAAATATTAACATGCAATTTATTTTCGCTCGACAAATAATATCATGAAATATTGCAAATTACGTAAAGAATATTTACATAAAAAGACATATTTACTAATCCTAGAAAAGCGAATGCTTTTTTTATTTCCTATTGCACAGAACAAGGACCACGACTTGCAGGGCTCATTTAAAGGGAAAAGCAAAACTGTCTTGGGGGTATTAATATTTTATTTTTATGAATGGCTTCAGTTTTGTGAAGTATTTAATTTTAAAAAAGGTGACCTAGACTTTTAAAAAATTGTGTTTGTAATGAAACGAATAGGAATTTATATCTATATATAAGCTTTAATTTCGCTGTATATTATATAACTCAAAAGACTTTCAAAACTAAAACAAAATAAAGAAAAAACGCTTTAAAATAATTGTGTACAAGACGAACTCTTGTTGGTTGTCAATGTTCAAGTGACATTGAATTGACGTCTTCAGAATGCAAAAGAAAAAAAGTTGAAACATGGAAACGCCATCAAGCCAAAGAACTGAACTGAACTGAAAGTTGAAACATAATAGTTATTCATATTTAAATATCTTTATTGAACATACAAGCACCACATTTACTTGATACCTGTCAACCACCAGTTCGAAAAAGGACGCATCTAACCTAAGAAGAACCAGCGAATTAAACTCAATGGGATTTTTTTCCTTTTACAAGATAATTAATACAATAAACAAACAATGTCAAACATCATAACAACACCCACCAACCCTCATTGGACCAGCGTGGTGGGATATCGGTTTAAAATTTCCTAATAGATAGGGGTGTATTAGGGGAGGCCTATGTCCAGCAGTGGACTATCACAGGCTGATGATATATAAAAAACATTTCCAAGAAAACAAATGTCATATTATTGGAAAAAAAACCTTGAATGAACATTCCATCACCTGTGTGTGTTCTATTTTTCATCATCATCATCATCAGCCTGTGTCAGTCCACTGCTGGACTTAGGCCTCCCCTAATGCGGCGTGCATTGCCACCGCTCCTACTTTTAAGAAATTAAAATGTTAATAACCTTTGTCATAATAACATTCAATAACAATTTACAATTTTATTAAAGTCAATGAAAAAAAATGAATGAACGTTTACATAAGAATTAATTTAATTTAATTATTAAGTGAAGAAGTATAAATATCTCATAAAGCATTATCTTCCACAGAGCCAGGCTATGAGAATTGTGCGCACGGTGGGGCAGGCGTTCGAGGTGTGCCACAAGATGCAGGCGAACACCCAGGACAATCCAGTGCCGTCGACCTCCTCCGCTGCTGATGAGCAGGCTTCGTGCAGCTTCAAAGACAATCCTCCCAAAGGTTTGAATATTTATATGAACACGACACGTTGACATGTCAACACTTAACCTTTCTAGCTTACTCGTCAATGGTGAGCGTGTAAAATTTACAGGCTCTTATTGTTTAGTTTTTAAAATAATAATATATATTTGTTGTAATGGTATGTAATATTGCTGTGCGCAATTTTTAAATTTTGTATCGGACTAATGCCGTGATTTCTATGTATGGTTTGGATGCGAAGTATTTTTTTTGTGTTTTTTGCGAATTTCGTGTTTGCTCGGTTGCGTGTACGCTAAATGCGAACGTGTCGCCATAATGATTAAGCTGTAAGGATTTATATCTCCTTTTTATTGTATATATAACTTAATTTTTATTATAAACGTATAATAAAAAATAAATGAAATACGTAAAATAGTGGCGGACGGCATTTTAAATAGGGATATTTAATTTCTGATTCTGTACACATTATTAAAGCTTACCGATCAAGCAGAAAGTAAAAAAATATTTTAAGACGCCTTTAAATATATACAACCTTAGTTAAAGATAACATTAAAACAATTTATCGCTTGTGACTAGCATCGTAACAGCGTTACTGTCCATTTAACTTGTTCTGACACCTGCACAAATGTTTGCACTCTGAAACTATATGCCGTCGTAATACAATTCAAAAGTTCCACGAGCTTAATTGTACCTGATTCTACGTACATTTATGAACAGTCGCCTAGTGCGACAGACTTGTTACGAGCTTGTAGGACGTTTTGATGGCATTAGACCGGCTGAAGTGCAAAATTAAACCGTAACCCCATTAAGATAGGTCTCAATTTTGTAAGAATCCAACGCGAATGGAGTCATGCGAAAAGTCGTAAATCTAAAAGTGATTTGCGGTAAACATAAGCGACAAAGTTAACGTAAGACTCTTTTATATGCGGTGGAAACGATCGACGTTCCTGCGATACTCTTTCTATATAGCTTGTACAATAGCAGATTTGACTATAGACAGATGTTTTATTCATGATACCCCACGGAGAGTGTTTTGCAAAAGTATTACATTTAGATTCAGTCTGAAATTGCAAAAGACTTACATCTGGCCATTCTTACGTAAACAATGTTTAAAATAAAAAATAACCGTATAATAAATCAATTTTAATCTGTTTTGGTTTCTTGATATAGTATTTTAGATTTTATATAACTATCTATGAACATAGATTATTCTTTTTTGCTTTATTTTCAATAAAACACAGTGTCATTTATTTATTAAACAAACATTATGCCGTATAATTCAATAATCCATGCTACTGTTGTCAGAACTTAGTGAATTTTCACGAAAAAATTCTTTTAAATTTACCGGTTTACTTAAGAAAACGAACTATCCTAGAATCTAGAAAGACCTCTTTAAACCATTTTGCATTGAAAATTCTGACTATATTTCTGTTATGACAAAAATCATTGGCCAGAATTGCAATCATAATGAAAAGTTTCCTAATTGTTATTTTTATTTTTACGATTTGTTTGTTGTTAGATAAGTCATCGTTATTCCAACCTTTAGGCTTTATTCAGATTTTTAATATAAGGTGGAGGATTCAAATCAACAACTTTATTTGGTTTTTTCTTATGAATTTAATTTGCTTGGTTTTTTTTTTTTTTATCACTTAAGTTAATGCTTCCAGACCATTCTTTAGTAAGCTTCATTCTAACACAGAGTCTGAGAAGCTCCTGGTCCCACTGAACTTTTACTTGGTTTAGTAATTAGTTATTCACCTAAATAGTAGCCTCATCCTAAAGTTATTATTACGTGCGATTTCCACTAAAAACAATATAAATAATTATACTTATTAATATCTTGCCTTGCCTTTAACAACAAAAATCAACAACATAAGCAGATCCCACCAGGTTTTCAACCGGCTACTCTCCAATTATTGATTCGCCTCGGGGGCAGCTATCCTCGGTTTTATCCGTCCCACTAGGCTATTACTGTTCACTTGTATTAGGTGTACATTATATTATTCACGCCGAGATAACATGCCTTTGATACATCGTCCGCTGTAGGCAGAATTCAGTTAGGAACTTTACTGCTGTTATTCAAGTTAAAGCAATGTTTAATTAGTTTATTTCTTCTAACTAACAGTTCTTCAACTACATCTTCGTATAAAGAAGTAATATTCAAATTTATTTTCTTCCTAAAACATAGCTTGTTTTTAATATGATGGTTCATCTTTTTAGTTAATTTGATAATGACAAATTATATAGAAGTAAGGAACAACGTGGAGGTACGTAATTCCTTCCTAGCAGCAAAGTGAGTTCTTCAGTTTAGAAGAAGCTCCATGACCGGCATTACACCATAATTCGGCCAGGTCTTAGATAAAGTGCCACTACCACGAGCCACTACTACGGTCAAATGGAAATCCATCAGAGGAATGCTATATATAATTCATAGTGTTAGTATTTTACTTAATTTTTTATGCGGTCATCATGGTGGGGCTAATCTCAACCCTTCTATCAAAAGAATCAAAGCAAATATCGATACAGAAAATTAACAATTTGGTTCTTCGATTATTTTTTTATTCGTAGCTATTTCTAAAACGTATTTTTACCGAACTTATTAACTGCAAATCTTTAAAATGAAGTCAAATGCAATACTCTGGGAGACTATGGAAACGGTAAAGATAAATTCGATTTAAATTCAAAATTTACACCGGTTTGTTATCTTTTTGCATTACCGATACGCGGGAACGCGATTCATCTTCTTTATAAAAGAGCCCGAGTGTCGCTTTGCGCTATAAATTTACTTTTGGACAGCGGCCCTCTTTGTCCGCTAACAAGAGTTATCAATACGCGTCAGTTTGAGCAACGCTATAATACACAAGGTACTTGTAATGCTTTGATCAAAGTGATTAAAACACTTTATTCGCGAACATCAAAACCGAACAAAAAATAATAATAACAACAAACCGACAAACCAGAAAAACATATGGTATTATAATATAAAAATATTAATAAAATAATTTTTGATCCATGAAACAGACAATTTAAAACAAACGGAAAATCTCAATAATAATATCTTTTGTTTAAAAAAAGAAAAAGAAATATTTTTTATTAAAATTAAAATCATAAACTAATAATATATACTACTATACTATACTATTAATATATATACTATTTCTGAATTTATTTAATATTCTCGTCGAAATTTTCTTCATTAGACCTTAACAACCGCAATAAGGAATTCAACTCGCCTACTCTTAACCTCAGTTAGGTCTCTACACCGTTCCTAAACTACAAGCTCTAGATACCTGGAACGTTTCTATTAGTCGGGCTAATACAAGCGACATGCATTTATAATTAGCGTTTACGCATTGTTTTACGACCGGCACGTCATCTCAGCCCACGTTTTATTGCTTCATGACGAAATCTTCGCGTTGACTTAAATTTATCCAGATCGTGATTACTGGACTTCCTCTCTTCTCTTTTAAGTGGCATCGTATTGTATCAGCCTACATGAAATGGCTTAAACCATGGTTAATATGGTCTGTCTTGCTCTTTTGGCTTAAACCATAGCTTTATGCCCTATCTGCTGCTTAGCTGGCCAAACCTTGGCTAGTTTAGTTACCGTGGCTTTTTACAGAATATAATTAAGCCTCAAAGTGCATTAGCTGGCACTTTGGCCTTAATATATAATAAAGCCTTAATGAAAATATAAATAGATAATATAGTAATATAATGTATCGGTTTGGTTCATAAAATAATTTACAAAAAGCTCTAGCTGGATACTTTCGACTGTCGCAATAACTGGAAATGCCCTTCCTATTGTATGATAATAATAAAAATTAACAATTTTCACTTTATAAAAAACTACTGATAGCCAATCTTAAAGATAACGAACACAGACATAGACAATATAAATATCATCGAAATTAATTGTCGATAACATTTATGTGTTGAGATTACACATAATTAAGCGTATTCTTTAGAATAATAAAACTTATTTAAAAAATTATATAAAATTTACTATTATTGACGTTTAATAAGAAACTGAAAGGCCTTAAACAGTATTATCATAGTTGAAAAAAAGAGTCTTGCAAAACAACCGGCGAGTTCTTTAAGCGGAATTAACCTTGTGGTCTATTATGCAATATCGACACGATCCACAATGCAAGCTTCTTTAGTTTACATAAACGTATATTTATATAGATTTTAAGTTTATTTTTTGTCTACATAGAAATTCTTACGTAGAATCATCCGTCATAAAAGCGCCTTAGATTCACTCAATTTGACTGAAATCATTTTACTTCTTAAGAAATTACAACACTGTCCAAAATTACACAATAAGAACTAAAATTAAATGTCTATTTCAATTCATAAACATAAAAACTGTTACTTTATCAATTACATAAAGTATCACGTGTAACGAACGTAACGAACACTTCGTAAAAACTGTTTTACCTCACACGGTAACGCTACCACTCGAGAACGATGTAGCATACTCGAAATCGAGTCTGTTACCTAGACCTGTCAACACCAACTAACCACGCGAGATTTCTGCGAATTTCCATCTGTATTTTCCAAAACTTTTACTCCTTCAGTTGGCAGAACTGACGACTTCGATAGCATGTTACCACCCTTGTATCAGATATCGCCTAATGCACCGATGTACGACCAAACACGTTCCGATACACGCCACCGCAAAACGGTTTGCTTTCTTAAAACCACGTGCATATAAAAGTGGCCGCATAAATATTTTGCTAACGCCGAAACGGAACGTATTACGCTAAGAAGTAAATATTTAAAGCGCAACGTCATTATGAACACACAACGTATTACCGACAAGCCGTCCGCCGTATATTTTATTAGTTGAGCTTCATTTATTTGTTACGTATACCAAGTGGTAACACGTGTATTATGTTCGTAATTGAAAATTGTATTTGCTTAATAACACTAATTATAGATAGCGTCCATGTCTTTTAAACAAGATGACCGAAATAGAATTTGTACACAATGCTGTCTTTAGACAGTCTTTGAATGGTGTTATTCATGTAATTACCATTCCCTATATACTGTCTTTAATGTTTGCATATTTAAGACTTGATTTGACTTTCGTGCAAAAACATATCTTAATTATTCATATTGTTAAATGTATCTAGCTCGGTATAATAATGAAATGGACTATGTCATCAGAACCAGCTTCTGAGTGTGGTGGGTCGGAGTCAGGTGGAGCATCCACGTCCAAGGTTATCGTGGAGGAACCACCGCGCGAAGGAAAGAAACCCGCAGTTCGTCCCAAACATTTGGACCTCCTGCCACCGCCACCCAAAAAGGAGGGGAAACGCACCACCCAGGTATGTATTACAAGTATATATATCACCTGTAACAATTGGTAGAAACCATATCATCAGCACAATATGTACGAATATTTTTAATAATTTATTAAAGTACTTCATTCTAAAGCCATAATATTGAAGAGAAAAAGAAATTTTGCCATTTCTTACATAATTATCAAGAAATCTTAAGAAAATACAGTACCGCCTGTAGCGTTGTATGCAAGGGGATAATACAAACATAAAGACGTGAGAATCCCAGGTGCCAGAAAATAAAAGCGAATGTATACAGTACACTTGAAAATAAGGACGAGTGCAGCCGTGTAAAACGAGAGGTATTTTCTTTCATAGAGGGTACAACAAAATGGGTAACAGAAAATAGACTAAAGAAATAAATACTCAATCATCTCAAATGTTGAAAGTAATACGAAATAAGAAGATTATTTATATTTAGTTACTTAGATTAAGTGACTTATTACGTTTAGACTAATAGGTATTTTTGATCGAAACAATATAAAATCTATTATTTTATAAATAGTTTAATACTACTGGTGTGCTATACACTCTATAACTACACTGTACATTATTAACAATAACTTTTTTACTTATACTTACTTAACTATAACTTTTGGGCGAATAAAAATTTTAGTGCCACCTGTATTCCATGCAAAGTGTATCAACAATACTATTTTTGTGCATAACGTAACTGGATTTAGTCTACGCCACGTAAAATAATCCCCCACCTACGTTATATCTAAGAATGTAACAATAAATCTTACGTATAATAACATCGGCACGCCCTATTTATCAAAATCCACTTGACTTGCTAGATCTTAGTGACGCGGAAACTGCTGGAAATATATGGGACTCATATACCTGCCAAAAGCAGTTTTATTTATACTGCAGGCTACTGATTCATTACATAAATTATGTAAAAACAATATGCGAAAGTATGTTCATGGTATGAAACATTTTCTTAAAAACTTAGAGATGGTAGGTCCCATTTACGGGATACCGTCTGGGGCGGTACCACCGCCGTACTATTTCTGCCGCAAAGCATAAGTATCTAAAATGCTACTGAGTTCCGGTTTGAAGGGAAAGCCATCCGTGGCCAGCGTATTGACTGCATAAACGAGATGTAACATCCTGTCTCACGTAAGCAGTCTATTGGTGATACCCTTGGTATTGTCAAAGTTCATGGCCGTCGGTGACCACTTGACACACACACGCAATAAAAATATAATTAAAAAAAAAACATACTGCTCCCTCGGTACAGAAAGAAATTCCTTTTCGTCTTACTCCGTGTAAGAGCGTTATTATTGTTAGACAAAGTATAACTTTAATTATTATAAATATTATGTACCAAAAAACTAGTAAACAAAAATATATATTTTATTAACGATTGTTGTTATATTTATTTGATAACGTATGAATTGAAATTACGTAAAATTTGCTGATTTTGCAAAAAGTAAATGTTCTTCTTTTAAATATTTGACCGACTTACCATAAGAAGGAATAAGGAGCGTATATATTTTTTATGTATGTTCGTTGCTTCGCTCCTAATACTCCGATTTTTTTAAATATTTTTGAAATAATAGGTATTTGCTGTCATTTGGTCCCATTTCTTAAATAATTTTATGATAAATAGTATATTAGATATTTGGAGAGTAAAAATAAATATGCACCTAAAATCACCACCTCGTACGACTAAATTACAAACGCTGCCGTAACCGTAAATGATAGACATAAACTATGTTTTACCTAAGTGTACTTCTTAAACTGGTCGATAATAAAGTCCGGAGCGCATATATCAATGTTTTAAGAATAACGCACAATAACCATTTTACTTTTTTTATTTGAAGTTACAATTAGGCATGTTTAAATTTCATTTAACTGCCTCTGTAGCCTAGTGGTATGGGCGTGTGCTTTAGAAACCGGAGGTCGTGGGTTCGAATCCTGCGGGGACTTAACAAGTTTTCATTGTTGTTTCCTAGTTGGTTAGGCAATTTGGGCCGATCACCCAATTGTCTGAAAAGTAAGATGATCCATGCGTCGGATGGGCATGTAAAAAGTCGGTCCACCTACCAACCCGCATTGGACCAGCGTGGTGGGATACGGTCCAAAACCCTAATGGGTAGCGGTGTATTAGGGAGGCCTATGTCCAGCAGTGGACTATCACAGGCTGATGATGATGATGATGATGATGAAATTTCATTTAAGGTAATATAGTCTGAGTTCTCATGAGAGTTAATACATTTAACAAATTCTTCATTCTATTAGCATAAAACACGGCATACACGATATTTTGATTGAATGAATGTCTTAAAAGATATGAGAGATTTAAAACGCGGGAGCAGAAATCACGGGGCAATTTCACTGCGTTACTTGTTTGAATTGCGTAAAATGGTTCTGTACTGTATGAAATCGGTGATATTTTTATTGTAAAAATTTCACTTGTTACCTAATGTATCTCGGATATTGTCATAAATTAATCGTATATTTTAGCGTCATTGATTCTATCAATACTAAAAAGTATACAAGTAATTGGAACGTAATAGTTATAACAAAGCACTTCAAAGTTCCCGATATTGCATTCGTGGAAACTGAATTGGATAATCGCGGAAATCGTATTGCTTCACGTTATTTTAAGATATACTTGCTGCTTCATCACATCAACATGACTTCACATTTCAAGTGCCCTTTAGAACGTATGATGGAACATCGCCAAAATTTCACCTTTACAGATCACT
Organism: Lamproptera curius; assembly: GCA_029286875.1. Classification (NCBI taxonomy): domain Eukaryota; kingdom Metazoa; phylum Arthropoda; class Insecta; order Lepidoptera; family Papilionidae; genus Lamproptera; species Lamproptera curius. Next base: position 1,339,698 of record JAGSMT010000097.1, on the reverse strand, counting down.
TAAAAGTGAAGAAAAATCCGTATACAATTAATAAAACTAGAGGACATTTTCAGTATTGATACAAGTAATAATATATCTGGATGAATGACACAACAAATGCTAAACTAAACAAATTTGCCTTTTGGAAACTATATGAAATATACATTGATGAATGATGACTGATAAATGCATAAGCTTACTTTTTATTACAAAAAATATACAGATTATTGATGCAAACACCCAGACACGAGAGAAACACTATATTCACAACACAATATTTCCCCTAAATGGGAATCGAACCCACACCCTTTATAAATACAGTCAGGGTCACTAACCGCTACATCAGTGGGTCGTCGTTTAGTATAAAATACATGCGTCCGCTAATTTAACAATAAAGCAGTAATTTATTCTTTTCACCATTAATGATCATGGACGTTTTACTATAACGTTTATTTTTTGTAAATATATTAAATAGAAGCGTATCATCGCTTCTCGTATTCTCAACACTGGCTTATTACTCTGTTGCAAATCCTTTACATAACTATATCCATTAATTTGTAACATCGCAGATCATAAAGAACTTATTTATCTATCTGTATAGGAAATATCAATTTTCTAATGCAGTTTGTGAACGATATCTTTTGAGGTCAGGTTAAAGCTGGTGCACTTAATTCTACAGATGCCGTAGTACTCCACTATACATTCTTTCGGTGTGTTAGAATGCAGCAGTTGGGGAACGTGACTTCAGCACTCGAGTCACGTGCCCCAACGTGTTTCGGATGTTTTGTATGTCGAATATTTGCCTGAAGGGAATCGGAATCCGTGGCGAACTTTTTCTCGGGACAGAAATACAAAGTAACGTCCAACATCACATGCAATATGTACCTTCAAATTTGTACAAGAATATAACTTTGAACATAGTATTCGCCTCTAATAGTATTGTCTTTAATAATCGTAGTAATGATACCATCTTATGTAAAATAAAACTTAATTATTTGTTTATAAGAACCATAGGTAGATATCTATTTAAACTAGACATTATTTGTCTTTAGTAAGTTTACAGTGTATTAACTACACAAATAATTAAAACTGCGAGACATCTTCGCGACCGCGTCGTCTTGTTTCATGATACCTTAACATTAATTGGCACAAAGATTTTAACAAATTATCAAATTTCTTTTTAGTGCCAATTCACTTTTGTATTTCATCATCATTATCAGCGTGTGATAGTCCACTGCTGGACAATGGCCTCTCCTAATGCCACCGCTTCCGATCTTCGTCTTTTCTCATCCGCACACACCGGTCACTTTGTGAATGTCGTCACTCCATCTTGCCGTAGGGCGTCCCACTCTACGTTTGCCGCCTTGGTCTCCAATCTAGAACTTTTCGACTACAGAACTTTGAATTTCACGGTAGTCTTAAAAAGTCTCTTTGAAGTTATCCAAAAGTCAATCGTTAACATATTTAACAAAGATTGTATGAATCGACCCAATTCTAAACCGTACGTAATGTTAGTACAGTTTTGAATAATATATATGTATATGTACTAATTATTACATAATATGTATAATTGAGAGTCAAGAATAATTTTCACATAAAATACTATGCTGCAAATTATGCTAAATATATCATAATGTACTCAATACTGTTGCACATTCCTTATAAATATCGAGTCATTTTGTCTGTAGGTATTAAAAGGTTTGTCAGCATATAAGGTTAAGTGTATCTTCAAACTTTAATCTATCCTTTTTTCCTTGAACTTTCATAGGATATTTGCTGGTTAGCACTTTATAAAACAAATGTAAGTTCAAGTTTAATTTTATTTCCAAATAAAATGCTCCAAACCCTTGTTATAATGTTCTTAATTGAAGCAAAAGCCTTCTAAAGGACTATCTGTTATGACTCCTTGGAAACAATTACAACGGGCACTTTACACTAACCTTGGTAAAGATAGACAAGTTGAACAATCATTCACTAGACGACCTTCTTCACATAAATCTCAGACGAATAAATTAAAAGTATTCAGTTTTTATTAAAACGTAGTGGAAGCATAGTGGTGTGTGCTTATTTAACTATTCAGAGGTAATGCGTTCTAACCCTTCGGGCGAATGTAGAAATCGAAATATAAATAATATGAGTTTTTGTTATATTATTTGTAGTTGACTAAACATTTGTCATAGTTCCTAGGATGTCGGAGCTGCCCCGATTGTATCTAAAAAAGTACTGATGATCTTTTGGTTTTAGGTGATGATATGTCAATTGCCTTGCGTTATAACTTAACTGTGGCAATATCAAACCCAATTAAGAAGCAGAGCATTAGATAACGTCGAAAAAATTCCCTGATTTATCCGCTCTTGTTGTTGTGTAATAATTCTATATATATATAGATCTACTATGCTAATACTTTTTGATATTATAAACAATTTTATTAATTGTATTTATCTATTTGAATTAATATTGTTATAAAAATTAAAAAATTACTACCTCCGTAGCCTAGTGGTATGGGCGTGTGCTTTAGAAATCGGAGGTCGTGGGTTCGAATCCTGCGGGGACTCACATGAATTTTCTAGTTGGTTAGGGTAATTTGGGCCGATCACCCAATTGTCTGAAAAGTAAGATGATCCATGTGTCGGATGGGCATGTAAAAAGTCGGTCCACCCACCAACCCGCATTGGACCAGCGTGATGGAATACGGTCCAAAACCCCCTAATGGATAGGGGTGTATTAGAGGAGTGGAATATCGCAAGCTGATCATGATGATGATGATGATGTTATAAAATTGTTACGTATTGGAAAATGCGCATTGCAGACTTCTTAATAAACGGGATTAATAAGATGTATGTACATTCTGTATTGAAATCACGCAAGGCTTTACAAAACAGTATTAATATTTATTGTTTAATCCTCCACTTAATGTCGCCTCCGTGGCCAAGCGGTAGTTGCCCTTTTTTTTTAAACCGGAGGTTGGGGTTCGAATCCCGCGAGGAAAACTACTTTGTGTTATCGTTGTTTATCGGTTTGCTAAGAAAATTTTGCAATTATTCCAATTGTCTGAAAAGTAAGACGATCCATGTGTCGGATGGGCATGTAAAAGTCGGTCCACCCATCAACCCGCACTGTAATACCCCCTAATAGAGAAGGCGTACATTAGGGGAGGCCTATGTCCAGCAGTGGACTAACACAGGCTGATGATGATGATGATGATGATGGTGATGATCCTTAACTTAATGTTAAAGGAATAAACAAAATGTTTAGCGTTTTTAAAAGATACTGTTCTTTCACCGTTTGAAAACGGATTATATTAATATTAGAGTTCAGTAGACTGCCAACTTACCCGGGAAAAGTTTTATATACTTGTATTTTATTTCAGCTCAATGTCGAGCGTTCCGAGATAAAGACATTTCTTTCTGCATAATTAACATAAAACAAAAGAAAGAATTCAAAGCTACATTCGTAGAAATGAAAATACAAAAAAATTTCTTCGTATAAAATGAATACGCTATATTTCTGCGAATATGAAATCTATTAAATATGACGATATATTTTCATAAATAAGATATATTTTTATTTAAAAAGTGCTAGCCAATATATTTTATTTAAACTTAATTTTAATATTAGTGAAATTCTTTGATTATGCCTTCCAGTTATGCTAATTTAACAGTCGTAAGTAGTTTTAGAGTCAAACTCTAAAATGTAGAAAACACTAAAAAGTCTTATTTCTAGGAAAATTATATTTTATTACTAAAAAGATTTTATTAAATGTTAGCAACCGGCCCCGGTTCCGCACGGGTGCAATACTGATATCTGTTAAATCTATGGCAAAATTTATAAATTTATCAGCGCGTCCCTACAATAATATTCATGAATTATATAAAACTTCTTTTTCAACCACTCTATGATAAAAAAAAAAACCGCACCAATATTCGTTGCGAAGTTTTAACGATTTAAAAATACACAGGTTTATAGGGAAATAGAAAACGACTTTGTTTTATACTATGTAGTGACTGATGGCGATTCCCTAGTTTTATAGCCCTTGCTTTCCGGACTTTCCTTATTCACTGGAGGTCGTACGTTCGAATGCTGCGGGTAAATTTGGTTACTATGGTTTAATTCTAGATGTTCTGGACAATATGTGCCTATTACCGATTTACCTGAAAAGTAAGACGATCCATTTGTCGAACGGATATCGGATATTTAAAAAGTTGGTACTTATAGTCAAGATCAACTTTAAAAGTGCATTCGCTATAGGACATCAATGCCTTCTGATTTAATAATTTTTTTTCCACCCATAGAATGCAGTTTACTCTTTCATTTTTATATCATATTATAGGGTGTAGAATTTAATGTCAGTCGCTCTGCGTAAAAAATGTTATTCAGATGAACCTTGATGGATTAGAAGCCGATTCCAAGCTAATTTGGCCAAATGGCTTGGACAACTGATAATAGTTAATTGCTTTGCTTTTCCGAACCCATGCATTGTCTCATATCCTTATTTTGTTTCTTTAACTAAAGATTCACAGCATGTATAATTGTTGCAGCCACCGGCGTCGGTCCCGAGCATCAATCTGCCGGACCTCCCAGAGTGTGTGACCAAAGTGGAGATACCTAATCCGCCAGAATCGGAGGCCACTACCCCGCTTAGTGCCCAGCACCAGATGAAGCTGCTGCGTGAACGTCTGGAGCAACAGGCACAGCAGACCCAGGCCGCTGTGGCCCAACTGCTGCTTCTTAGAGACCAGCTGGCGGCCGAGCAGGCGGCACGATGCGAGGCCCAAGTATGTATAACAATGTATATGCCAAATAAGAGACTGAATTAACGTTAATTGACAGAGATTGAAGCCAATCTCGAACACTTATAGCGTCAGAAATGAACGCGTTCTTATTGGTGGACCACCGCCATGTTTATTCCTCATGCGATTTTTAAGCAAAAAGAGCGCACGACGATTTGGCGCACAATGAGTTTGTTTACATAATTTCTGTCTCATATTACTCACACATTGCCTGCTTCTAGGTCCAAAGTTTTTTGCGGTAAACTTTGGAACAGCTCAAATGTAACATTTTAAATAAGATATATTATTTACGATTATATATTTTCAACTGCATTTTTTAAACAATATTTATTTTGTGCGTCGGTTCTCTTTATCTCTTCGTAAGATTATTATAATCCTATTAGTCTCTTTCTTTACCTCAAAAAAAAAATGAAAATTCCATTTAATTTTTTTTTAGCGCAAATGGCTATAAATCGAACGTTTCACAACGTAAATGCATAGTACCGCTTGTACTCACGAATTGAGTCGTGTTCAAATTGACACTTCAAAAGCCAATAACTTTTGAAAGTGAGCTTAATTTATGTCAAATGTGATTATTTGTATGTAGCATATAACTAAATAAAACATATAAAATATAATAATACATTAAATTATAGACTCACAAAATCTTACGAAATAATGTTAAAAGGATAACAAAACAAGTTCAACAAGACTTAGTTAACGTTCACGTTTAAATAAAGATCAGCTACGGAGTATATTTATTTGCATAAATTATAATAATTATTATTATCATAACATTTATTTCAGATTAAAAATTCAAAACATTTTAGTAATTATAAAGTGTTATAACTAAATAAAAACGATTACGTTAATAATTCTAAATGAAAAATTAATACAACACAACGGATAACAAAAATTCACCTAATGTAAACATAAAAAACTATTATAGACAAGATAAAATAAATAACAATTAGCCGTCGTAATGTCATAAATTTGTATGGAGTTGGATCCATCTACGCAAAAGAGGAGAGTCCGAGCGATCTGCGAATACACGTAGGACGTTATGAGTGCTCCTTTTTTAACGTTCCATTGCAGAGGCACGGCTTTTTCACAGTATATAACTGTACGAACATACCAGAGGCGCTACATCTCCACGGCAACCCCATAAACGCCCTAAATGTGTTATTATACTGCACTCGTGGGCTGCTGTGTACCCGCTGAGTGACAGGGACCTACGTTCTCTCTCTATATCAAAGTCATCCTTTAAGTAATATATATTCTGTTTCTGTTCTTTATTCTTAATAATCTACAATCTTATTACTTTGCCGAACATAAACACGTACATTTCCCCATCTTTCAACTGTAAATAACTCATTCCGGTCGATAAAAACGTATCAATATGCCCTAAAATGAAAGCTCAGCAAGAACAATTGATACTAATTCCAACATTAACCCAACCCTAAACCACAACTAAGCTCGTAAACAAAGCCTGCTGGGAAATTAAAGCAGCAAGTTGGGCAGATGAGAATGAATGCTCAATTAGTGTACGAGCTACATTCTTTTAGATATTATCAAAATAAACGTCATAATAACTATTATTTATACTCTGGCATAGCAATATACTATATCAATTAAAATATTGGAAGAGTACATCATAAATATAATAATTTAATTTCAAAAAAATACTAGAATCTTAAACATTTTTTTTACAGTACGATATCTTTTTTGAAACAGAAATCTATTTATAGATATATATATTTTTTCTACGAAAATCACTTGTTTAATAACTACAGCAGTAGAAGGACCTTGTTTTGCAATATTATTTAATGCAATTCTGGATTGCACGCAGAACTTGCCTTGATAACTTTCCACGCAACTGCGTAGATATTTCTATTTTATTACGTTACAACTCAGCGTCGGATAGTTAACGGCACACGATAAATATATTAAATACCAAATTCTAGTGCATCTATTTTGGACTAAGAAACTGTATTCAATCCAATTGATATCCTTTATATAATGTAGAATCGGTACATGTATATGTATGATAGTCAACTACTACCAAGCCAGATGTGTATATTATATCGTAGGAACAGTTAGACGCATGTATGGATAGGAACGTAAGGGGGCGAATGTGTCAGATGGACGAGAGACTGATGACGTAGATGTAAGGCGGCAGAAACGTATTGTGTTAAAATAATGATAAATAAAAAAAATTAGGAAGAAATATCATTTTATTGGCTTTAAGACAGTTTTTATCATTTCGAACTATATCCCCACACATATGACTTGGTATACTTGGTCTTCAATGGTTAAAACAGATTCCTGCATGCAAACTAAAAAGACGTTATAATCTGCACGAAACAATACAAAAGTTGAATCAGGTAATTACTAAAGTTAGTAATCATTTTAATGATTTTAATGATCATTAATTATGTAATAACATAATGTTAATGTCATCAGCATTGATGACATTAACATTTTAATACTATACACTACACATTTTAATTTTATACATTTTAATATTTAGTAATAATCGATGTCAGTTTCACAAATGATGTTTCTCGTCTTTTCATTTTAATTTCATCTAAAGCCGTATTAGCCGTTCCCTGGAAGATTTACCTTTGATTCACACTGGTTTTTTTTACGAAAAACCGGTTTATGCTTTACGGCTTGTGACAAAAAAAAATGTGACAAATAAACTCGTGGACAAATTTAGAGGTACGTACGTAAAAATGTGGTTATAATAAAATATAACTGCCTCCGTAGCCTAGTGGTATAGGCGTGTGGCTTAGAAACCGGAGGTCGTGGTTCGAATCCTGCGGGGACTCAACAAATTTTCATTGTTGTTTCCTAGTTGGTTAGGGCAATTTGGGCCGATCACCCAATTGTCTGAAATAAGATGATCCATGCGTCGGATGGGCATGTAAAGTTGGTCCACCCACCAACCGCATTAGACCAGCGTGGTGGGATACGGTCCAAAACCCTCTAATGGATAGGGTGTATTAGGAGGCCTATGTCCAGCAGTGGACTATCACAGGCTGATGATGATGATGATGATGAATAAAATATTACACATATTTGTTCAGTGTGGTAACAGTTCAGTTCATAAATTTAGTTTAGAGTTATTATTAGTTCATTAAAAATTTATAGCGTCGAAAAACTAATGATCAAGATGATAAAAATTAACAAAGTTAAAAAAAATCTAAATTTTTGCTTTAGATAATCATTTAAATGCTTAAAGTTTTTTTCAATGCTGCTTAAAAATGGTGTAACCCGGATTATAATCAGTACTTAGTGTTACCCCGTTAGTGTTCGAACTATTCCAACTGCTTCCAGAATTGGAATACCTCTAATGAAATTAACAATAAAATCTGAAGGGATTGCGTCCTATTCTTTCTGTAACGCATTTTTAAGATCCCTCAAATTAGCATTTTCAGATTTCTTTTTTTAATTTGTCTTCCGGGCTTATTCCATACTTGCTCTATAGAATTCAAAAAGGGCGTGCATGCTAGCCATTCTATGACATTTATTTTCACGGTATACGATTGATTTTAAGGCATTCGGCAACTACGGCTGCGGTATGAGGACGTGCGTTATCATGCATCGAAACAAATCTATCTCCTAAAAAAGGGCCAAATGGCATTACAAGTTCTTCCAGCACCATAGTTATATAGTATGCCGCTGTTACTGACCGATTCTCTGTAACGCGGAGTTTCGTATGTACCCCATACAAATACCTACCCGTACCATAACAGAAACAATAAACGACGACGACGACGACTCCAAAAAAGAAGGAATTCATTTTATATATTTTTGTAGCACTAATGACTGTAAATTGCCAATTTTAAATTTATTAATAGCGAATATTTAATTTGAGTAATAGGATCTAAAAACAAATGTGTCTTTGTTTTGAATAATTACTTTCAGAGTACATTCTATAGTTTTTCTATAAAAAGTTGAAATGCATATTTTTTTTCCATTCAAATGGATCTTTTTCATATAATGTATATCAACCACAACCGCTCTCTCTAAAATGAATAATCACAAAAAAGCATAAAATTTCATATAACACAGCTTGCAATATTATTTTTACAAATAAGCATAGCTGTAAGACTATTGAGTCCACATTTATATATTCACTGATGCCTTAAAATTAGGTACACCAAAGTAAAAAGTTTACTATAATTACAAGTGGAAAATGAGAATGAGACATTGTTCGCGTAAACGTCTGATACGCTTTGCCAACTTGGTAGTATTATCTTAGGGCAATCAAAGCAACTGTATTCAAGTAAATTAACAGCTTCGATGCTTTCACGAGATTGATCATTTAAACAATACAAAATACCCCACAAGAACGTAACTATTATTTTGTTAGGACCACATTGAATATTTATAATATCCTTTACCAGATTATTATAATAATATTAATGAAAACATTCAATGGCTAGCAGAAATTCTCAGACTATTCCAGTCATAATATCAACTTTCATTTATTCTTACAGCCCTTCACAATACACTCATAACTCTTCAAATTGAAACTCCCATTAACCTTCTTTTCAAAAAGCTGGTATCCTATATAACTAAGGATTGCTAGGAAATTATTTTTTGTAGAATAAGTCTTGCCATAAAATATTCAAATTGTCTTAAAAGGGTGGTGCAAATTATGAAAAATAATAATTATAATATAGGAATTATAATAACAGAGATAGTAATTGGTTATTGTAAAGCAGTTTCCTAATTATGTTTTGTAATTATTGATGTAAAGGTTAAAATTTTGTTGGCTTTTATAAGTAAATCTGCTCTTTCTTGTCACAAAATCTGTCAAACTTAACCTTTAATAGTGAATTTATTGCTCAAAAATTTTCGTAATAAATACCATTTGAACACATTTTCCTATAACTTTTAAAGAATTGTTAACCGTTAGTTACTTTTTGAAATATTGTTTTTTTATTTGTTATATAATAACAAGAAATTAAAATTGACTTTAATGTATGACCTGGTGTGAGATAAAAAATATTTTAATGTTGGTCGATATAAAAGTTATTAGGCTAATTTAAATTAACTTTGAAATGAAATGTAACTGCATACACATGCAATTATAAAAGGTTTTATTTCATATAAGGAGCTTACGAGTACATATCCAAATAACAACCTTGCAAAGAGACATTATTCAAATTATCTGCACTTCAAATATTGATTCCTCTAATGCATTTCAATCATTTTAGTTTTACTTAAGTAATGGACGCCACTATACTGACAAGTAGTGATGCAACGAAAGTGTCTTAGCGGAACCATAAACGGAAACAGATATCAAAAATAAATTTTAGCAGAAACGGAAACGGATGCAGAAACGGAAGTGTAAATAATATGAAAAAAAAAACAAGTTTACAAATATAGTTCTTTATTAAGTATCAAGTACACCAAATCTAGATTAGAAATAGATATATAAGAAATCTACTATAGAAAACAATATTGCAACTTTGCAATTGAACAATTTATTAATATTCAAAAATAAGTAGTGGCAAGTTATAAAAACCCCCTAATAGATAGCGGTGTATTAGGGGAGGCCTATGTCCAGCAGTGGACTATCACAGGCTGATGATGTAAGTTATAAAAAGTAATATGGTCGCTTTTACAACTAACAATTTGTTCTGGTGTTCTTCGTATATAAGACCAGCTCCGCTAAATAATTGCTCACTGGCGACGCTGCTGGAGGGTACCGACAAATATTGGCGTACTAATGGCAAAAGATTACGGTATTTGTGTGAATTTAATTTCCACCACACAAGAGGTGTTAATTTAAAGGTGTCTCTTTTCTTTTTTGTACTCCAGAAAATGTGACTGTATCTCCAAAAGGAGATTGTCACTCTCGCTAGTTGTAGTCGAGATTTCTTGGTCTTCGTTTGTACTTAACATTGATTCTAACATTTGAAATGATGAATTCATCATTGAAGATGACGTCGACTGGACTTCATCCTCAATTCGAGTTCGGCGCCTTTTCGGTGTACCCCACACTAAACAAGATACACTATCATCGTAAGTGGAGTTAGTTAACTATTAAGATTGTCTGGTTTTGGTGATCGTCGTTAAGTTACACACATGGCACTAATGTATTGACACAAACAGCAGAAGAAAATATTACACGCTTACATTCACTTAAAAGTACGTAAACAAACAAATGTGACAAGTGCCTGCGTGGCTCGCTGGCTGACCCCTTGCCCACGCGCTCGACCGTCCAGGGACTCGCACGCGCTCGCGCTGCTGCATTCGTAACTCTCAGCCGTCGGTTGTAAACTTCCGTTTAAATCTCCGTACATCATCAACATCCGTTTCTGCTTCTGAACTTTTATAAAGTTGCGGAATCAGAAACGGATGTTGAGAAGCGCGCGCAACCTCCGCGGAAACAGAAACAGAGATCCGTTGCATCTCTACTGACAAGCATCTTTACATGTAAACATATATGTAGTTCAGTTTGAAAAATAAAAATATGTGTAAATATACCATAGGCATACATCAGACACCATATAATTAGATTCCCTGGTCAAATGAGAGATTGATTTTACGTAGACAAAGTCTTATGTCAAAATCGATTGGCGCCAAAACGAAGTTCGATATTATTGGTGGAACGTCGCGTGGCGATTGAACATGGCCGCGGGCCACCAATAAGAACGCGTTTGCTCTTGGCACCACAAGTATTTTATTACATAGACTTCTAATTTGGCTCGAATCTGGAACAGTTTATATCTTTTTTAATTTAGTGTGGCATTAAGAGGAGCAAGACCTTCAGCTGGTGTTAAGTGACACGCATTGCCCATATATAAAGCAGCGTATGTCGCCACAAGTCCGCTCGATACTCTGCCACATAAGATCATCTCTATTACCATTAGGGATGCTGATCGTTGCGCCTTTCAAAACGGAACACAATAGTTAATAATTACTGTGCAGCGCTGGTACTATGCCAGATAGCCCCTGTAAAAAGGGGACCTTCCATCTGTAAAGCCTGCCTTGTATCTGATGCTGTCAATGATGGTGGTCTGCTTCCAGGCTCGCACGCACCAGCTGTTGGTTCACAACAAGGAACTTCTGGAGCACATCGCCGCCCTGGTCGCCCACCTACAAGACCGCGAGGAAGGCAACGCTCGCCCCATCAACGCTCAGCAATTGACTCTATTGCCGCAGGTAATTTTTATATATTATTATACTCGTTGCATTGATATCTAACTATTACATTTGTTTATGGCATGCTCGTCGTTTTGTGTTTTTTTTTTTTTTATATTTTCTTTTGTCGTCTGCTAGTTTCAAAGCTTTCAACGCATAGAAATACAATGCTGTTTCACTTGAACTGATCGAGTTGGTTAGTTATATATGTGTTAAACTTTTACGGCAACGTTTTTTTAAAAAAGTTATTTATATATTAGGGTTCTCCGTGTTTATAATTCTTTGTCACCATATCATTATGTTTTAAACTACTATGAAAAGCTCTGGTAGCACCTTATACCCACCGTCTACAAAATAGACGATGATTGGGCTTGAATTAATGATTATGATCTGCAAATGTGTGTCAGTAAAAGTTGTGTAATAATCTCTTCAATGTTTTCATTAAAGAACAAACGCAAAGAGACCGTAATTTAAAAGCAAATTACATAATTAGCTTAAACAATATAGAACATTTTCTACATTGCGCGTAGTGGTATTTTTATTTTATTTCATGGTATTTTAAATATTTCACAAATTAAAAACGCAATGATCTTTTTATCAAACTATGCATTCGTTTCGAACGAAAGGTTCTAAAATTATTTGCTTTATCTATTTTTGTCAAAAAAAAAATTCATATCGGTTTCCTAAAATAGAACCTAAACCCTCCAATGAAATGTTATAAGATCGATGGCATTACACTCTCTTCGTTAAAGGATTCGCTCGCGCTATCAATTTGCTGTATGTTCTTACAGAGTTCAAAGGTATTTGCGTCTGACGTGCCTTTGACAACATTTCTACCCGCTTTATTAAACTTCACACAACTCTACGAGTACAGCAAATGTATTCACAAAGCTCCTTATCCCTCTTACAACGTGTATTTGAATACAAATTTTATATATTTCACGGTTCATATACAATATGTTATTCGTGACTATCTTAATTCAAATTCAGTAAACGTATACTGTCATAAGCCAATGTCCAGTCGTAGAGAAGCTCGTTACTGCAACGAGATTTTGAGAGCGGCCATTTGTCAACTGTCAAAGTGACAGCAATATGGCGTCTCATTCATATGTAAATGGCTTACCGCAAGCTTTTGAGAGGTACAGTGTTTATATCAATATGTTCTCGAAACATTTTATTTTATAGACGTTAATTAATGTATTATTTTGTGTGTTTTCATTTAGTAAAGTCGCTAGCAAATATAATCGCTTAATTATATCTATCAAAAGAGAAAATGGGATAAATAGATTAAACACTGCCAGTAACGTCGATTGGTGTATCGATACTAATCACTATAAGTAAGAGATCTCTGATACGACTAATTAATTGGTATTGAGATAAATTTAACTTATTGGCCGCCTCACTAAGTGATTGCTTAAAGAGGATTAATTCTTAAGTGACTTAGGATTTGCTCCTCACTTACTTCCTCCTTATCAACGACTACTCGTATCGATATTTTTGTTGATTTATAATGTGTTATTACATTGATAAATATAAACATATAAAAGTTATTAACCAAAATAAATACTATAAATATTTTTTTTTTTATTAACGTGATTAATCTACGTATAAAATCCGGGCAATGATCGTGGATGTTTGAAAGAGTCCGAAACGTCGGGAATAAATTTACGCCAAAAATCCGTAAAAGTTAGACTTGATAAATACTGTAAATTTCCTTAAAATTTATTGTAGCTCAACAACCATCAACATATACTATATAATATTCAACTCCGTCACACACTGATACCTCATATTTTAATGACTACTGGAAAAATCGCAATTCATCACGCGAAAACACGTATTAAAAAATCCAACGAAAGAGCGAGTAAACGTACTGTAAGCGAGTAAACTCAGGAAGTATCCGATATCAATACATTAGCGAGCACTTAGATGTAACCCATTTCGCGTAAAAGATACAAGATGCAACTCGCAACTGATTCCTCCCGCTTCGGTGAGCATTTGCTACTAGCAGCTTTGTGTCGCAACTCTGCGCACCGTATCCATATGCCTCTTTTATTATGTATAAGGAAACTTCTGCAAGATTGTCATATAAAAATGCACAAACAGACATCAATATCCAAGCAGACTGCAACAGAATTGGGTCACAATCTTTAGATGGCTTGCGCTTTTAATGCAATGTATTTGTGATTCAATTTTCTTGTAATAATAATGTGAGAACAGCCTCCGTAGCCCAATAGTTTCGGCATGTGCTTTGGAAATCGGAGGTCCTGGGGACGGGGAAAATTCGAATCTTGTGGGGACTCAATTACTTTAAGTTCCTAGTTGGTTAGGGCAGTGCGATTGCCAGTAAAGTAAGAAGATCCGTGAGTCGGATGAGGCATGTACAAAGTCGGTCCTGCGCCTGACCTTTCTCCGGTCATATCGGTCTTCCGTCCCATCCCAATTTCGTTAATGCTTTTAGCCGTTTCTAAATTATTGTTATGACATAGTTTAAAACTATAAGCGAATATCTTATTCAGATCAGAAAAAGTTATAAATAATTCAGAAGGTTCGATGTTGAGATTTTAATTTGCTGTAACCGAAATACTTTTTACGTAATCCACCACCTTTTTTGGTGCAAAATTCACTTTTGCAGTATGAAATACGAGATAGCTCTGCCTGTTTCTGCTGCAATGCAGTAGTGAGAAAACACTACTACTAGGGTTCTGTAGCAGATGTGATCTCTGGGTGCAGCAAAAGAAAGCGATGTTTTTGCGTTCTGTGCACTCCTTATGAGTAGGGCGTATCATAAAATGAAAGGAGGTTACTATTCGCATCGCTTTAACAAATTTAAATTAACTACATATTAACTACGATATTTTGGATTCGTTCTGCGCTACCTTATTTAACACTCAAATGTTCAATACATCACTATTAAAATTCCATTGAAGAAAAGTTTTATGAGTTACTTCATAGGAAACAGAGTAAACTTAGAAACTAGATAAAATTAATTCCTTTCCCCTTATATATTAATAATTTCTTTATTTTTGTGATGCATTTTCCTTTATTACATCTATGAAACTTTTAAATCTTTTATAATTTGATATAATTTTGTTTGGCTTGGAACATATTTGTATTTTTAATCAAGCATGTGTCGTGTTTATTGTACCGTTGTGATGTTTCTATGCTACATCCGGTCGTTGTATTTTTAAAACAAAAGCATCTTTAATACGATAAAAGTGTCAATTGAGCATAAAAGCATACTTATATATTTTTCTTCGTCACATTTTAACGAAAATTTCTTGAAAAATTAATCACTAAAGTAATTTATAGAGATTAAAAAATAAAAAAGTTTACTTTCGTTACAAGTGTCATGTTCCTTATTACGCGGGGAGAAGTTTAATTACAGTTCAACGCTCCACACCTCGGCCCTTGGCCCCGAACTTGTAAGGCTTGAAGAATGTCATGCAGTAATGAGTTTTTAAGCCTGTTACATAAATTCAATTAATGCTCTTAGAAATTACTTTAACACTCATAATTAGTAACGTATCGGAGAAAAGTACCGATTCACTGTATCCCTAATAAATTTATACTCGTAATAACGATATTTTTTACGGCTTGGTGCGGCTACATAAATGTTGTGGCTGAAAAGAAATCCTAATAAACCGTAGATGTGCCTGCTTGTTTAACTGTTAAATGTATTTCAGTGATTGTGAGTAGTGTTTTTTTATATTATTTTTGCTTAATTTTCTATTTGCTGTTTGTTTTATTTTAATCAATATTTTTATATTTAATAATCTTGGTTCCGCTCCCCAAAGTCGCAGAAGCAGGAGACCATGAACGGATTCGAGGGCGAGGCAAACGGTAACAGGCAGCTTGATGATGACGAGCTGATCTCCTTCATCGTCCAGAACAGTAACAGCAAGAGCGAGAAGCAAAACCTAAATGCGGTAAACAACAATGTACGCAAGTCTTTCAGTCCGTCGCCGACTGTTCCCGGACCATCTACTAGCACTGGCCCCGACTTCGGAACAATGACTAATGAACAGATCCAAAACTACCTGATCGCAAAGTTCCAAAGCATGCCCTTCCTAAACGGGCAGGGAGATGATGACAACAGGCAGTTCTATCAGAACAGCAACGCGTTCCCGCACATACCGCCTATCAGCAGCCACTTTAGCAACTCTGACCTGGCGAGCCTCCTCAACAACCAGATGAAGGGCGCGTCCGGCAGCAGCGATGAGTTCGGCGGCCTAGCCCAAGCGATGAGCATTGGCCACTCGCAGAACTCACTCGATAGCAACAGCCCCGACTCCAGCTCGAAGGATTCTTCGCCTGACTCTAGCTCGGAGGACGGACTGCCGTACATAATGCCTCTGTCGCACAACGCGACGCTTAAAGCGACTAGCGATGATGGTCGTGTCCGTCTTATAGTACCAGTCAGCCCATCTGAGAGCGCTGCAGATGTTCAAGAGGCACAGAAGGTTCCTTCCACCTCCAATGCTGGCAGCTCCTTGCAAGTGCCCGGCGCAGGGCAATCTCCGATAACTCGCACCACCAGCGAGAAAGTGCCGAACAGGAGCGAGCTCATGGCGGCCCTCCGCGCTCAGTGGACCCGCCACACGACCAAGTAAAATGGAAAATTACATTCGAGTCAAGTTACCTACTTTTACCCTGTTTTGTTACTTTAGTTTTTATAGATATTGTAAACGTTAATGCCTTGTATAATATATATACGTATTTATATTTAAAATTATTTTATAGTAAATATTTAAAAAATGTTAAGAAAGGAGTAAAAGGAGCGGATAAACTTTATATGGTCCCAATTTGTCAAATATAATGTGACTACTGAAGGGCTCCATCAATTGGGATTCTGTCTATTTTATTTACATATCAGTGTATTTCTAGTCCCGTGCTCATAAACTTTATTTGAGTGCAATGTTTCCAATACATATCTATTTCATATCGTCAGAGATAATTTAGTTTTTTACGACTAGTTCAAGGTTTAAAAATTTATCCACAGCAAAGGTTTTCCGTTTTGATGAACCGTTAATGCCTATTCATAACCTTTTCACTGTGCCCCGTAAAGTCTTAGAGTTTCTATTACAGTTTTTAACTTATCAAAAAACTAAGCAGCTTCTTTGTGAAAGAACCATTTTCGAATCTCTCTGAACTAAATTCTTCCTAGTTTCCAATTAAAATTATTTTTATTGTAATTTTAATATCATAAAGGTGTTAAAAATACCCCAAAGGTATGTTAAAAATTCAAAAGTATATAAAAATAATACGTTATTAATGTGCCAAAATATTAATGCCAAAGATATAATTTTTAAGTATAACCTAATAATCAAATAACAGTGTAAAAGACTCAATGTAATTGGGGACTGTCTCAGAACCGACGATCAAAAGATCACGAGAAGAATCTGCACTAGTGTATTGTAAACCATTTAAAACTACACATTATTAAAATATTAAATTGCATGTTACATAGAATTTAGATGTTTCAGCTAAAATTTGCAGCTAAATATTTAATAATACTATTTTAAAATTTCATCAAGCTCTTGGATCAATGTTTCATGGATTTTTGCTAGCTCAGATTGTCCATTAGAATTGGATGAAAATAACTTAAATATTATGTACGATCAATGTTGTAGAGATAAATTTGTAGATCGCTTGTTCGATATTTGAAATAGCCGTGTTTTAATCATTAAAAAAATATTTGTCTGGAATAAATGTTGTGCTCATAGATGTGCCATAATGCAATGAACTATTTTAAACATTTGTTTTATTGTAACATGTATTGATTTCGCCCCGTAATTTGTTATGCGTAATAAGTTTATGATATTATTGTTAACTTATACAATTAGCTTATTTCTAAGCTGTATATGAATACTACCTAAGTGTTTCAATTACCGTATGTTTATTTCACTCGACACTTATGTCAACCCAATAATTTTAAGCTACTACCAATGTTTTCGATTAAAAAATCTTCTATTTTCATACCTAGTTACAAACTCCTCGAGCACAATTGCAGTCTTCTCTATACTTGGTGTCTAATTATCGAAAATATAATGTTAACCAAACTGGTAGATGTATATTCGTAGACTAAAATTTATTGATGTTAAACATGCAATATGTTACAAAAACGTTGTTGTTCCATTTAAGTACATATAATGGTATAACGATTTAACTGGTAAAAATATGCCTAATTCCAGTTGATCTTAGTTTTTGAGCTTTACTACTAATAATTGACAAACGGATTATTTTTACAAAATTATACGTTTTAAAATATTACTAAATCCTTAATCGTGAAATACAAAGGACATTTAGTTTCGAGAACATAATAGTTATAATTCGACGCTGAATTTGAGGGAACAACAGCGTTTCTGTGGCGTATTGTACAAAGCAAAATATAATAAAGAAATTTATTTCTAAATGTTTCAATCAGTATTTGTTGTATCGACGTGCTTTTGTAGGCTTTTATGGATCCTTGTATTCAAATAAATAGTATGAGACGACGCTGACTAAAACCTAAGAGGTCATTTAACGTCGATGACAATCGTTATTGCATTAACTCACTTAGGTACATTGACAGCACAACTTAACAAGTAAACGAACTATATCTCATTGTAATAATACTAAATATGTGTCTATTTATCTGAACAGTAATGCAATCTATATTCTATTTACCAATTGGTGTTTCAATAGTCAATCCAATTGGATTGTTGTAGTGAAATATGAAGAAAATCTAAATGTGCAATTCGGGACTTAATAAAATCATATTATGTGAATCAGTCTTTTATTTCAATTTATTTTGTCCCTTTTTAATAACAACAACATCATAAGTAGCGGTATGAAGAATCGGACGTAAAATTCAGGTCAGGAAACAAAAAGCAAATGTAACTAAAATTGAAACATATGCATCTTTCACATACTTTTTTTTTATTTTAAACATGATACAAACTTACGGTAAGTCTATACGGTTACATTATCGAAAGAAAAATGTCGACAACTATCGATAAAACATTGATAGATGGTATCAGGCACTCTATCTAATTATTTCTTATTATTTATATCTCATGTTAATTGCTTACCGTTACAAATGAAATTAAAGCGAAAACGGAATATGATAAAGGCAAAACTAAGAATTTTTCTCCCGAAATAGTTAGATAATTATTGAATAACTATTAACAGTGTTAGATAATTATTAAATAAATCCTTCACGGGCTGACTCGGTACGCGTAACTTTTTAAATCCCAAAATCTTCACTATTTTATAGCATGATAGTTGTTGCACGGGACTTCGTGGAAATATGAAGTAATTTTTGGGAGTCAAAATTCTTAAAACCGTTCTTAGGTTATCTCTAGCGGCAAAAGAAACACTCTTAGCAAATTTTAAGTCATTCGGCCTATTCGCTTCAGAGATATCGTGATCACTGAGTTCCAAAACGGAATCTCTTATATATGTAGGTGTTATTATATATTTATGTGTCATTATATGCCTTAAGCCGTACTACTATGGAGTTTTAATAACAGTTTAGCAGATTCTGCTTTATATAGTGACAATTATCCGTACAGATAAACTTTTGCAATTATAACATAGTAGAATTATTGCAAGTTTACTCTCTTCGTATTACGTCCTTAATCGTTGTCTTTAATATTTATTGTGTTAACTGATCCGCTTTTTAAAACATGTAATTTGATATAGAAAAAGGAATACATATTATGTATCTATATTATTATTATTATTCCATCTGGCTGAATTGTATCTATATATTTGTTGTTTATTAAATTTAGTGTCTTATTATTCGTATATACGTAATATTTTAGTTATAGTTATTGGTATAAAATTTCCTTTTAGCCAGATGAGAAAATTCTTTAAAAAAAACTACATAATAATAATAAACTCATTTTATCATAACTCATATAATAATATGTATTTAAAGTAAAAATAATAAGAAAATGGCAGTACATATATGAATTTACCGCCGCCGCAGTCTAGTGGTATTGGCCCTTGCTTTATATACTGGAGGTCGTGAGTTAAAATCCCGCGGGGAAACAACTTTGGGTTATCGTTGTTTCCGGTCGGTTAGGACAATTCGGGCTGAGCACCCAATTGTCTAAAAAGTAAGATGATCCATCCGTCGGATGAGCATGTAAAAAGTCGGTCCACCCACAACCCACATTGGACCCGCGTGTTGAGTTACGGTCTAAAAACCCTAAAGGAAAAGGCGCGCATTAGAGGAGGCCTATGTCCAGCAAAGAAAATAACAAAGGCTGGTGATGATAATGATAATATCTATTAATCTAGTTTCCATTAAAATCTTTGCTAAGTATGGGACTAGATGATAGTGTGGTATTCGTGCAGATTGATTACTGTTTGTAATACAAACGGAATAGTTAAACATTTAAATTCTTCACGGCTGACATGGAACCATGAAATGACATATGTTGACCCGATTTATTTTCAGACTGTATATCTGAAACCAATCGCCAATAACATAAAAACGTGGAATGGTGTCATAATAAAACATAGTGAACATAAAATTTTTAATATCACGATGCTATTAGTCTACGAATCCGAATAAAATAAACAACACTGGTTATTAAAAAGCTTGATGTGAAACGATTTTAACGGCGGTTTAAATATGTTGAGAGTCCAAAAATACATCAGTATCATAACATGTTGAATATTTCTGCGTTTTCATAAATTAATACCTTGTAAATATTCCTTTTACTTTCCTATAGCTTCTTTAGAAATGCTAAATAGGTAAATGATTTTATGGGTGCTTCGGCTTGTTATATTTTTATTCATTTTTGAGGAATAGATTGATATCTGTTGTGTTGGTGATCCACAAAGTAACAGCTCATTGAGGGATATACAGTTTTTTTGGTTGCGTTACTATAAAACTTACAGCGTCATCATAGATCTTCTTCGTCTTAGCTGTTTACTCAGTTGCCTGAAAAGTTAAATGCTCCATCCCTTAAATAGGCATGTAGAAACTGATCGATACAAGTTATCAAAATCATCCTGGGCAGTCGTTTTAGCACGTCAAGTCCCATTAAATTCTCTGACATCTGATCCACATCTTAATTGTTTCTCTGTCCATCAAAAAACGCCATTGAAATAAATCTGGAAAACGGTATAGAAGCTGTACTGAAGATAAAGAAAGCTATACAGCATACAGAAGGTCCAGTTCAAGTGCGACACGTAACATCCAGCTCTGCTATTATACAGTTGATCCTTGAGAGTTTTTGTTTATACCAGCGAGGTTCAGATAACATTTCTAGTTTTTATCAATAAAATGTAACCAAAGGTCATTATCCTGATATGATTTTACCATAACCCATATACAGATATGCAGCACGTGTAGCTCTTTCTCAAACCCTCAATGTCTTTGAGAAAGAGCTTCACGGCTTCAGATAGTTCTAACCAAGGAGGTTTTTATTCTAATTTATTAAGGAGGTTGTTACAATATTTGTTTATCACGGTTTATAACTGAGTTGGCGTATGTTGTTTCTCTATTATATCTGACTATTTAAGGTTCGGGGAACTCGAAACGCTGTACATATCGCTCGTGCTCTATTAATGTCCTGAGTTGAGATATATAGTAATTTTTGCCGTTATAAATTCTCTGTAGAGTCTAAACGGAATAAATCACTTTTGAGTTCGACTTATGTACAGTCCATAGATGGTATGAAAAAAATGGTTGCGTGAGAGTTTATTATTATTTAAAACGATAAATGAATCGGTGTGAGCAATACTGCGGTCTAAAGTTAGAAAAATCTTTTTTGATTGCTTGAAAATATATATATACCGCTGACTGCCGCATAAAACACAAAATGAATACATTAACTGGCATGCATTAATTTATGCATTAAATCTTATAAACTATAGTTAAAACTTTAATTAGTTCCCACCTCAGAAGTCCGCCATTGTTGAATATAATTCTATGTAAATTAGAAAATCTCAGGTTGAACTAGAGACTTGATTAAAACTTTCCTTCACCGATGAAAGGGCTTAGTGTCGAATTGAAGATTACGGTCTCGGCGGCGAGGCCGAGTTATTAAACACGCGGATTAAAGTGTTATACAAAATTTACACGAGTGTTTTACTTCAAAAGTTTTAAATTATAGATAACGATATTTATCATATTTAAACTTTTATCTGTATTTTAATGAACGTCGATGTTACTTAATGTATACGGACACTGGAATAAATGTAATTCATTCACAGTTAGTTAATCCGCAATATAGCAAATATATGTTATTATAACTATGGTGTGATAGGAATAATTGCATTAGTCAATTCAAACCTCCAAAACATTTACAACAATTCTGTATCAACTATATTAATTTCGTCACAACAACATGAGTTTTTTAAAGTTCTTATAAAAGCCTAATTATAACTAACTCCTTAATCCTTATTAAATGTCGAATAAGGAGTGTATGATGATGACATATGTCAGAATGCTAATTAAACAACGATATGGCTCATTCAATTAAAATTTTTGAATTAAGTTTTATAGGACACTTACACTAAACAACATGCGTTGTTAAACCATAAAAGTTATGGTACACAGCTATTAAGTTTGTAAAGGTGCTATAGAAGGAACGAATAGTTCTTTATAGTTCTTAGTTCTAACTCAATCTCATACCGCAACATGTAGAGCTTTAGCTGCGGATAAATTTCTTTGAATTTGTCAGACCTTCTACTGTCACTTGCTTAACTACTACTTAATACGACTACTTGGCGAATCAACAGCAAAATTTATTAATTTTCATTTTTAGTTCTTTAATTATCTATACGTCCCAAAGATAACTCCTTACATATTTGGCACGAACAAATATTCGACTATCAAGGCACTTATTTGAAAGTAGAGCTCGTTTAGCCGTAATAAAATCTAGCCACAGTTTTCCTCAAAATTACTTTTAAGTAACGACCTCTTCATACTATATTTAAATGAAGGATGTAACATTTCAGTAAGCAGACATTAACGCCGTTGATTATATCCGTATTAACTAATCTCTGCCACTAATCTACGGATAAAGAAATATTATACCAATATATAAAATTGGAGTGTCTGTTTGTTACATCAAAATAAATGGTTTTGTATGAATACATTATGTGAATACCCGATGCCTGTAACAAAACAACATTTAAAAAAATGTTAGTTCGTCTCTCTGTTTGTCTGTTTGTTCTGGATAATCTATAGAATGACATATTCGATTTTGACGGGACTTTCACTAAAAGATAGCTGATGCAACTGGGAGTACCTTAGTCCACTTTTTAAAGTTTTGATTTTGTTTTAATTTCTTACCACGCGGACGAAGTTGTGGGCAACAGTTAGTAAACAATAAAAATCAATGACATTGTCTTTCTTCCAGTTGTCGTCCAGTGCAAAGATAGATCGATGGTTCTCCCTTCTGCCTGCCGCGCCAACACTCTCCCGTCCTGAGAGCGGATTCGTCTCAGGAGTGGAAGAAGGAGCCGACGCACAGACCCTCGCAGAGGCAAAGAACCTACTCCTCCAGCTGGGGGCAAAGAAGAAACGACGCTTCATACCTCTACGCTTCACCAGGAGAAAGATTCTAGCTAATAAGCACACCATGCTTTAATTGATACCGCTTAAGTACGCTGCATGATATATGGTCACTGGAAAATAGACAGAATTAGCAAGAAATATTTTTCATACGTAACACTGGTCAATTTTTTATTTTTATTTAGCGTTGATTAATTCAAAATTTGTTCTTCAATTAAGAATCAAGACGTGTTATAAAGTGAGAATTTCCATTAATATGTATCACTATTAATATGTCCTGTCATCTTTATGTTATCATTTTAGTTAATATCACTAACTACTGAATCAAAAACTAAAGATATACATGGAGCTTTCTTTTCCAAAGTTCAGTGCTTCTTTCAACTATTAAACGTCGTGCACTTATCGCATAAAGAAAAGTTAAGAATAGAAAATATGTTGCATATGATTTAATGCATCACTATGCTTGTTTACTTGTAAGTTACTAGTAAGCGACGGTGCTTAGATTTGATTTTTTTTAAGTTAATCGGATGATTAAGTAATCAATGACTAAACCTAATGCTAAGATATCGACGATAGACTGAACTATCTGTAGATTAATTTTAACAAATTCAAATGAAATATTATGTTTCAAGGCAGATTTTTAAACTTTTGACCGACATCGAGAGATTCAATCCATTTTTTTTTTGCTATATGGTTTTTTTGTAAAAACATACCTTGTTTCTTGTATACAAGGAACGTTTTAATAAAATGGATGTTTCAAATGAAACATGCACTCGCATTTTATTTGAATTTGGTAAAATAAAACCTTATATTCATAATTGTGATCAGAGTATTACGAAGACTTATATTAAAAAAATAAGTATCTACTAAATTTTATACTAGCGAAATAAATATTGGTACAGTATTACATTTTAGTGAATAAAATCAATCTTGTGTTTGTAGTTTAATAAAAACTCTTTGATAAGAAGTTAGTAACATGTGTCAAACTTTACATCAAAAGAAAAACAAAAGAGAGTGAGAGAGAATTCTTTACTATAATAACACACTACTTTACTTATGTTAAATAAAATATAGAGTATATGTGAAAAAAGCAATAAAATGAAAAGACATCGCAATGGTGGACTAATTTTGTATTATTAAGAACGTCATCGTTACATTGGCTATTAGATGTAGTGAGAAATTATTTTCCTTCGGGAAAACTCGGATCTTTAAATCAGGAATACAATGACACCCGAATTGTCAATTAACGATCGTATTGAATAAGTGATAAATCATTTTTATATTGCTTAATTTCAAATGTCAAAATGAATAATATCATTGTATAATATTTAAATCTCTCTCCCACCAACCCGCATTGGACCAGCGTGGTGGAACAATCCAGAAGCCCTCTAAGGCGTGCAGCAGCAGAAGGGAGGCCTATGCCTGTGTGTAACAGTGGACGAACAGTGGTACTGAAGCTATTTGAGAGAACTTGATAATTACGAACTTATCCGAAGAACTACGAAGGAAAATCTTTTCTTACTATATCACTACGTGTAAATGACGTTTAAGATAAGTTATAAGGTGGTTAATTATATCATAGATATATTAGAACATAAATATTTGAACGAAATGCATTTGTAGCGTAAGATATACTAGATTTATTAATCTGTAAGTTTCAAATGGCATACAGCGACCAAATATTTCGATATCGGGTACTAAAGCCTTTGAGAATTTTAAAGGCGCGGTCGTTTATGTTACTACTTTTTAGTAGAAAACATAACATAATATAATCTACATTTTACGTAGAATGTTTACAAGCAAGCTAACTTAAGAATATTAAAGCCGAAGGACGTATTTCCAGTGCGTTTGACTACAGAACAAACTACCCATAAAACTGTCGTATTTGAAAAGTAATCCAGTTGATATTTCCCAGTTTTGTTTGTAAATCTTCTATATTCTTCTTAGGCCTAATAATAGTCAAATTTATTTTAATTATATATCTGAGTAACAATGTAACGCGAGGTATGAGGTCATGATGACCATATGTTCCATAGCTTCGACGAATCTAATTACCTTGAAGCTTAAATATTTGGAAAATATATATGTAGTGCCATAACATTTAAATATACTTTTTTTATAATATCACAACTTTTGTATTTGAGTCCTAGTATTTTTATATTTTTAAAAGATTTTAACGTTTTTTTAGTTCACCCATTAAAAAGTCACAAAAAATAAATTCTCTACACGCGTACTTGGCCGAGAATCATTAACTTTTTTTTTATTTAAAAAACAGCGTTTAAGAGAATAAATCGATAGTAACGATAGCTCATTACTATTCATTAAACGTCAAACGAACATGTTGATTTCTGTACTAAGCGATTCAATTAAATTAAAAAGCCTCTGTAAAAATTATCTTTTACATAAATTGATTAATGGTTAAATACGATAAACTTATTAGGAAAATATTAGTGTCTGCTCAAAATATAATTATATTACAAATGATTAGAAATTTTGCAATATTTTTTTTAATAAGTTTGAAAATTTATGTGAAGAAATAAATTTTAATATCACACTAGTATGTAGTTAGAAAAACTACAGAATATATCAAATCCGCTAATTTACGGATTTTTTGCGTTACTTAAATATATTTATTTCCGACGTTTCGGATTCTTTCCAGCATCCATGATCACGGGCAGACTAAGTTGGTATATGTCTTAGTCTGCCCGTATATTTAAGTAACGCGAAAAATCCGTAAATTAGCGGATTTGATGTGTATAATAATCGCGTAAATAAAAGAAATAATTAACTACAGAATATGCCACATATTACAACGATATTTTAATACAAGATTTTTTTTACCAAGAAAATTACAATCGATATCCTACTCAATAAACTAATTGTCTTTTATGTATATTATACAAGATATAGTTGCACATGGAAAATTAAAAAAATTGCCGAAAGAAATAACGTTCATGTATACGTTTTCTACCGATAAAAGATGTATATAATAATAAAATAAACCTTAAATTAATACACTGCCCATGAATATTAATATTTTGTAAGCATTTTAAAATATTAGTCATTCAACAATGAGACCGAGACTAAATGATTTGTTCGAATAGAATTTAGGCGATACTAAAAACAGAATTGAGATGTTGGTTTATGTTAATATTTTCTTGTGTGGCACGATGACAAAGGCTTAAGTGAATCTCTAATTGCAGTTGAAAAAGTGCGTTTAATGAAAAATGGTCTGTACACCTGAATATAAATAAGATAACGTTTGTCTTGAGAGTCCCGAGATGGAGTGAACGCCTGTGCAAAGGTACAGTTCATCATCAGCCTGTGATAGTCCACTGCTGGACGTAGGCCTCCCCTAATACACCCCTATCCATTAGAGGGTTTTTTGGACCGTATCCCACCACGCTGGTCCAATGCGGGTTGGTGGGTGGACCGACTTTTTTACATGCCCATCCGACGCATGGATCATCTTACTTTTCAGACAATTGGGTGATCAGCCCAAATTGCCCTAACCAACTAGAAAACAACAATGAAAATTTGTTGAGTCCCCGCAAGATTCGAACCCACGACCTCCGGTTTCTAGGCCACTCGCCTATACCACTAGGCTACGGAGGCAGTTAGTCGGCAGGATCGTACCTCTTGGTGGCATGGGAAGGCCTCTGTCCAGCAGTGGACTTTGTTATGCTGATGTGCTGATGATGATGATTGTCTTGATACGTGAAACAACAGAACATGAAATTTATTTAAGCTAATTATAGTAGTTTAGAATTTTCGTTTCAACTGACTGACTATTTTATTGGTATTACTATTGGTTATGTTACTGTTAAGGAAACAACTCCATGTTGTCTTAATGTAGTACTACTTTAAATAAATTTAGTAAAATCATCTGATACTTGCATTTTTTATTCGATTTCCCATTGGCATTTTTTTTTACTTATTAATTTTCCCATACCGCTCCTTGCATCGTACATTTCGCAAAACACACTGAATTTTATGTTTTTTTGCAGTTTCCGGTATCAAGCAATAAAAATTATGATTATGGGTATTGATAATTCGCGTATTTTACGTTTTTAAGCATTTGATTTTTGTGTTCAAAAAAATAACAACTTAATAGTTCGTGAACAACTCATTACATGATACCTTAGAGGACAAAGTAAACAACCTAATTGCATTCCTAATTCCATTTACAAATTCCTTAATATTAGACGCCATTTTCTCTTAGTACAGTCAAATGCTAAAAAATTTGAATAGAGAAACGAAAATGTGGTATAGAGCAAACAAACTCACAGGATCGATGTTTTTATATGAATTTGTATTGTCTGACAATTGGTTTATGTTTTAGAAAAACCTAGTAATTAACGTACGTACTTTACGTATGCTTCTGTCAGCTGATTGATTAGGCTGCGAATCTTTCCGACTGTAGGTAAAGTGCAGCAAAAGTCGACAATCTTATCTGCAAGCATAGTAGCTGGCTAAAACCGGGAAAATACTCGTAGAATGAACACTAACTACCTTCTATATATATAAAACAGATTCCCACCTATATATTGACTCATCACGATATCTCCGGAACCATAAGGCGTAGCGACTTGAAATTTGGTAGGAATATTCCTTTCGCCGAGTAGAGGTCAGCTAAGAACGGATCTTACAAATTTCCACCCACAAGGTGGATTGGAGGGTTGCTGGATATACATACATATAGTGCTAAGACGTATTATCAAAAATCAAGTCAGGGGATATCACCAAGTCGTTTAGAATTAAATTAGTATCAATGATTGTAAGAACATACTATGACATTTTTTTGTTGTAGTTCTTAGAATTCAATCCGTTTCAATCTGACGACGCACACGCGCTATTGAGAATGCGCCGCTAAGCTTTGAGACAATGAGTTGGTGGTATAAGACGCATTGTATTTCGCAGCGTCAATATTCTTCAAAGTATAGGAGCCCTTCGGAATTTAAATGCACATCTGGCACTAAACGTGACCGAAATGCACAAGTACTGTCTCTTTGGCACAGGTTTTGAGCTAGTCATATTTTTTCATGGAATTCTTCCATACCTTTTGTTACAAACGCTTACAAAAGCATTTGTAACGAACGCGAAGTCACCTTTGCTCACTATTTTAATAAATCATTAATAATAAAAATATAATCGTCTATTCTAACTCTAGATATTTTTCGGAAAATTAGTTTTTGAACACAATTCAACGATTGAATGAAGGATTCTATTGTCTTTATTTCTATAACAAATCCAATAAATTATCCCTTGAGCCTATGATAAATTGTAATAGCCGTAGAAAAATTACGACCTCAAACGAATTTCGTGGCTACCGTTATGTAAAGGATTATAAAGATGTAAAATTTAATACCGTATCAAAAGCTCGAGTACTTAGCCTTACCTTGGCTTGGGTCCAAAACCTGAATAGCTAAAGATCTCATGAACCATATTGCCAATAACATTGATGACAGCAAGCAAAAATAACAGCTAAGGGTAACCTTCTAAAATGTACATGTGATCTTTCTTTCACCTAGCCATTTTCCCAAGTTATCATGAGGTCAGCTTCTGATCCATCCAGATCTACATAAAACAGCTTTCACGCAGAGCGACTGGCATCTGACCTCCACAACCCAAAGGGTAAACTGCAATCTATAGATGTATTAATTGTCAGTAAATTAGAAGGCACTGCCTTCCTATAACGACTGCAAAGATGACTTACATGCCCATCCGACGCATGAATCACCTTACTCTTCACACAATTGGGTGATTGGCCCATATTATCCCAACCAACCAAAAACAACGCTTACAATTATATTAGATAATTATTCAATTATTCAAACATTTTAACGTTGTTTCCCCACGAGTTTCGAAACAACGACCTCCGGTATATAAAGCAAGGGCTAAGGCCGCTAGGCCACGGCGGTAAAATTGTACATGTGATAATGGTATTTATTACAATACACTGGTTTTTCTGTTCTAGAAACCAGAAGCATTGTCCACGTCTTTAAACTGGAATAAGCCCAGTTTTGGCCTATCGCAGATGGAAAATATAACTCTAGCTAAAGGAACGAGTTTTCAAGTGTCCGACAAGAGTCTGACCGATATTGCCCATTTTGTTTGCATTACGTCACTTTTGGGCAAGAATGAAGATGCTAATAATATACTGACTAGCTCCGTAGCCTAGTGGTTTGGGCGAGTGCTTTAGAAGGTCGGTGCGGAGGTCGAATCCTGCGGGGACTCAACAAATTTTCATTGTTGTTTCCTTGTTGGTTAAGGCAATTTGGGCTGATCACCCAATTCTCTGATGAGTAAGATGATCCATGCGTCGGATGGGCATGTAAAAAGTTAGTCCACCCACCATTGGCACGCACGTCGCATTGGACCAGCGTGGTGGGATACGGTCTGAAGCCCCGTAATGGATACAAGTGTATTAGAGGAGGCCTATGTCCAGCAGTGGACTATCACAGGCTGATCATGGTGAATGTTAAATACTATACGGTTTATCCTTAGAGGATCGCATACGCTATACATCGCAATAGAAACGATAATTAAGTGTGTACCCTGGGTGTTTTAAAATTTTCTTAAGAATACTTATGCTGTAAAGTATATAAGCCATCGACTAACACCGGATTAAGTCCTAGACTGCGCTAGCACTCTAGGGTTTAAGTAGTAAAGGAGACCTTAAAATAATGTAATGGTTCAATAAAATGATTATCGATTAGTACAAACACGGCCAAAAGAAATTTGTAGTAATCGCTCTTCTTCTGAAATAAGATTTAAAGCAAGACACAAATTATTATATTCTTCTTCATCCTAGTCATTTTTCTAACCGATTTCCACCTTGAAAACAGTTTTTCTGTGGCTAACATCTGGTTTTAAACACTTCGGTAAACTTAACAGGAAACAACGATAGCAAATCAATGCTTTCCCATAGGATTCAAAGCAACAACCTTAAATTTGCAAGGACCAATACGACTAAGCCACTGAATCAAACTTAACATTATTGTAAAGTTGTTATTACAAAACTTATTAGTATATAAGTATTTAATAAACTTCTTTTTGATGTCATCACTTGTATATAAATTTGAATTTATTGTCAGCTTCATAGATTTCATAAATTTAATGCTAAATATTTGTTCATTTTATGATAGACAAGCCTTGATTCCAACACTAACGGCGAAATTCCACTTGCTCACAAATTGATAGATCACGTTTAATAAATGACATAGTCGCTACAATGTCGCACCGGTTTTGACCTTTACGTAACAAACTTACGAGGCATAACATCTGATAGTTCATTATGTACTTTAAGTATACCGACATGTGCCTAGGTAAATCATCTAGAAATATCCATTGTTTTCATATTAATTTGCATTTCAAAAACAAAAACTTTCGCCTTAGCGATCAGGTATGTTTTAGTGCCTACTTTTGTACTATAATCTAAAAAATGTAGATGTCACATCTATAATATTTTTTTTGCAAAATACAATAATATTTCACCGAGTTTTCTATATTTGAATATTCACTTAGCCCTTGCGACGTGAATTATATCTTCTTTTTCAACAAGTTCAAGTCTAATGGTTGTACGTGCATAATAAAAATATTCCTAAGATGTTTACATTATTGGTAAATTAGCAAGTTTGTCTTTTACGCTGACAAAAGATATATGCTTATTACGTATGCCGTTCTGCTAAATCGGCAGACGTGAGTCGGTTATAACTAGCAATTAGGCAGCGGACAGAAATTGTCACTCTAACGACAATTAAATAAAAGACCATGGCCATTTATTAAAGACACAGAACGATTCGATTCCCTTTGGTACATGACATCATCAGGACAGGTTTCGACACGAAAACATATGTTTAATTTTGATGATTCAGTATAACGTACTTCATCTCGACCTAATGACCTTAATGATGATTGCCTCGAAAGATTTAAGGTCGTAGGGCGCAGCAGAACTAGAATATTAAATATGATATATTAAAATAAACGCAATATTTTTATATATAGTACAAATATAAAAATAATTACGCTTAAATTTATAGTAAACAACTTAAAATAGTTTTAATATCGCAAAGAAAAGGATAGAGTAAAACGTACATTTTGCGAATATGTTAATCTAATCACGCATAAGTACAGCTCCTCCAGTAAGTTAAAATGCAATATTGTATTAAATAGTATATTGCTCACATATTCCTTTATATATTTTAATTTTATACCTGGTGCTAATAATACTTAATTTAATGCTACGGAATCTTATGTATGCCGTTCATTTTTAAGCGATTGTTTCTCAGTGATTGACAACTGTACCTGAGCGAACTAATAAATGAAATTTATGTAAAGAGAGTCTAGTTATATTTTTTACGCTCTCATTAGCTGAACATCGTCTTAGAATTTAACACGATGGCGGTCCATTAAAAATATATGTTTTTTATAATTTTTCGTTATCTATGAAATTATGCTTCCAGGCTCTAGTCTTTGGTAAGCTACATCTGAAACAGAAATCGCGAGAAACCACCGTGCCCACGAACTAGGGTGAATGCACTACTTTTGGACGCTACTAAACTATGTCATTACAGTAAGTTTAAGTTAATTCTGCAGCTTATTTGGCTAAAGTGAACTTCCATTAATAGCAAGAGTATAATAAAACCTAACTACGACTTTTTTATTTAAGTACACCAAAATATATCGTTAGACTCAGATATTAGTACTTATATTTGTTTATTGATTTAATAACAATATATAACCAGTAAACTTTCTGCAATTTTCCCAAGTTATCATGGGCTCGAATTCTAATCTATCCTGATTTTTATGAAAATCAGTTTTTGATCAGAGTGACGGGGACCACCACAGATAAAATCTTCCTCACATCAGCCTAACAAAGAACAATGCTGGACATATACTCTCCCATAAGCCGCCAAGAGACCCTGCGCCACCTGCCTTTAGCGCCGCAACGAAACTGCTAATTCCATTTGACAGTTTAATTAGTTGTCAGTAAATATAATGGCACAGACATTCAATAACGTCTGCTAAAGATGGTATTAAGAACTAGAAAACAACTTTAACTCGAAGTAGTTTCCCTGTGGGATCGAACATACGACTTCAGTTCACTTCATCAGTTGTCCACGGGGGTGGTAAAATATATAAACAAGTAGTATAAGAAAAAAAAAACTATGAGATAAAAAATTAGTACTAAAAACTCAAAATAACTCATTTACCCATCTAAGTTCGAAAAACTTCCGTATGATCTGATTGACTACAATGTTGATACAACTTAGAAGCCTTACAAGTTGTCAGCTACCTAACCATATATAGCTTAGTCAGACAGGCTTTCCGGACACCTGTTATATTTATTATTATAGCATGAAACGACCAGCTGTTATTAAATGAAACTGGTTGCAAAGATTGCATTTTGTTTCAATGACGTTTGCATTTCTGCTAGCCTCCATGGTCAGAGTTTAAATTTAAAAATAATATGTGGTCGTCGCATAAAATAAAGGAAATAATTACGACGGGCTGTGTTTACTAGTCAAGGTTTTGTGCTATAGATAATAAATACTTTAAAGCGAACCTTTGACAGCGACAATTTACTTCGTGTGTTAGTACGCGCGGTACTTTACATATTTAAATTTCACCCTCGTTATGCACAAAATGTGAAAACGTCTCATAGACCGAGCAATACTACTTTCTCAACGAATTCATGTCACACCATACAAGTACAAAGACGGAACTTAGTATTGATAGTTATGCCAAATAAGTATATTTGTACAGATGTCTTTCTGTTGTTTGTACACACGTAGACTGCAGAACGTAATAAGATATTGCTCGGAATCCACGCCAAATACGAAGGTCCATTGCCTGCTACGGAAAGATCGGTGTATTTTTACAAATATAACCCATCACCTGAAGCCTGTGTACCACCTACGCACCGCCCACTCACGTCAGAATTATTACAGCTGTCCAAATCGCACGGTATGTGCAGGCTAATAATGCGAACGGAAAAAGTGCTATGTTATTAAACGAGTCAAACCGTGCACTCACACTCAAATGGTCATTTAGGTTCGTTTAAGGTGACGTAAGGGAATACCTGCATATGCTCATATGTTGCGAAAGTTGATCGGAACTATACGAGTCAGTGTAAAAAGCGAGCGGCGCCGTGCGGTCGTATACGCCGGATCGCGTATTATTAGACCTCTAATGATACACGCGTCAGAATACCGTTAGACTGACCAATGTGCGTTATTACTAACAAATACACAGCTCGTTGACGCTTCAACACGTAAGTTACCCATATTGAGAAATCAATAAATCCGAGACGAATTCGCTGCTAATATAACATTTCTTAGATTCGTTCCGGTGACAAAAACCTGCATGGACACTTCGGATCGATTATAAGACGCGTACTGTGATGGTTATATTAGATGAATGTAATAATTTTAGCTTACGCGAAATGGCCTCCGCTGACCTGCGATAACTTATAAGTGCTCGATTATTCTGTATGCAATATGTTTATGTTCATGCAATGTGTAGCGATGCAAATTTTTCATTTGCTTCCTAAAGTGATATAATTAAGAATTTGATACTTTAAAGCGAGAGAAATATATTTGTTAAGCACACAAGGTAGAGTAAAAATCGTATGTAATCATTAAACGTGGACGTTCGGTTAAAGTACGACACTCTCAGTAGAAATCTGTATAAACAAAACCTGTTTATTAATAAACCTATACTAAAAATATGGCGAAATACCATATGAATAGGCCCGCATAACACGCGCAATTTCAGAACACACGAACCGCCAGAACACTGTTTATGTGTCTTCATATGCATACCTAAACATATTAATTTAAAAACAAAGCAAAAAAAACACGTAACATTCTCCGAAAATTGACACGACTATGCTGACATGGATTATTTCCGACTTTTATTGTGAAGAACAAATATAATAAAACAAACCTACTTAGTTATTTTATTGAAGAACTAGGCGAAAAATTAATTAACATATTAACATGAACATTAACACCTTTTATGATACAGAAACATCATGGCTCCCATTATTAAGAAATCTGGGCCCGGTGTGGCAGGAAAAAGCGGTACTGCCTCACTCGTCAGTAAAACGCAATCAGGGAAATCGAGTGGTGTCATGAAAATTGGAAACAAGCAAAACATTACCAGTAACCTTGGGGGAAAGAGTTCCTTAAGCAGCTTCAGCGAAAAAAAGTCGAGTTATCCGAGCTCTAGTGGAAAAACTAGCTTTACCGCACCAAATTCCGGCAAAAGGAACCTAATTTTTCATCCAGTAATAACTATAAATCAAGCAATAAGTCAAGTTCTCCTCCAAACTTTGGAGAGAAGCCTATCATAACAAGTAGCATCGGAGCGACAAGTTCAAAAAGTTTCAAGCCATCTATTGATCCATTTAAAACAATTTCCGACAAAAGTGATAGTAAACTTTATATGACTCCAAAAAATAAAAGTTCGTCTATAAAGTTTGGAATAATATGGCTCCCCACAAAAAAGCGTAACAAAATGAAAGACTCGGTATACAATCCATACGACAATGACAGACGCGATCTTTTCAAGGAAAGAACTCCGTCAATGTACAACTTGTAAGTAGAAATGTTTTGATTGTATAGTAATATATTTAAATAAGCCTATATCTTTACTTTAATAATGTTTATGTAACAAATACTTAGGAAAATTTAAAACTGCTTACACTATATACAGTTGTATTTTTGTTCCAATATTATATTGGATGTAATAAGTTCACTTAGACGTAAGAATTAAAATCTTTTAGTGAAAAATAAATCTTATTATAATATAACGTAGTTTATTGAAAAATAAATCTTATTGTTGAAAGATATTTTACTTTCTGATAGTTGTTACAATTGTCTCCGGTAAAAATTTATGTTTGGCGCGCGTCTTTTACAAC
This sequence comes from Lamproptera curius, assembly GCA_029286875.1. NCBI lineage: Eukaryota > Metazoa > Arthropoda > Insecta > Lepidoptera > Papilionidae > Lamproptera > Lamproptera curius. The sequence goes on along the minus strand of JAGSMT010000097.1, from coordinate 1,304,342 downwards.
CATAGACAAGTGTTGTAATGTGCTTTTACAATATTAAATTATTTTATGAGTTATTCCTTTCACAGAGCAATATTCTTATTTTTAGGCTAACATAGGTTATTTAATTAAGTTTAAATAAAATCCAATAATAGAATTATTGTATTTTAATCATTTTAACTCTGAATTGCCTTTTAAACGAGCACAGACAAATAATTATGTGTATGCTTTATAGTATAAACAAATAGTACCTATCATAAAGTTTAAGTTGAGCCTGAGAGAAAGCTGGCATTGTAAACTACTAACAATTGCAATATATTTTTTGTATTATTATATACGAAATCGTACAAATAGATTAGTTCCTAAAACATAGTTACTTGCAATTTGTATGTTAAATATCATACTTTTAAAACTGTCCGATTATTTAGTTTAATACCAAAGAAAACTCTTTGGTCCTTGTATGAGTTATTGAAATTTGATTACTCAAAATGCAAGAAAACAATTTTGAAACTATCATAAGCACATGGCGTCGTTGGTCCGGAGAACCAGTAGAGTCGGCAAAGTTAGTAAGGTGAATAATACCGCTGGCTTCTGTTTACACAATAACATTGGTGTTAAATTGTAGTGCAAAACTTAAATCTTGCATGGCTGAAAAGACTAACAATCAGTTGCTTTCACAACAATGTATAAGGAAATTTAAGAAAATTCGATTCTTTGGGCGTAGGACCTGTGGTTTTTACGATTTATTTCTTTCAAGCATGCCTGGGGACACATCTGATCGTCAAACTTTTAAGAAGAAAGAAGAAGAAACTGATCTCCTCTCGTCAGACAGAAATAAATTGCCACCAACAACATTAGCAACAGTATCATCTGAAGGAATAACCTCTGATAACGCTTATAACAAGGTTGATCTGGAAGAAAAACAAGAATTTCTTAAGGAAAATAAAGAGGAGAGCAAAGTATGTAATTTCTTTTACATTATGTTTTATATTAACAAATTTATTGATAAAATTCACAGATAAATAAAATCCCACTTGTTAAATTACACAGGGTTTTTTGTGAGAATAATAATTATAGAAGTGCATTGTTTAAAACTTTGAGAGCTTTTATTTATTACATTCATAGTTTACAATGGTAGTTTCACAAATTAAAAAAATATATATGAATCTTTGTTTCTAATAATAAAATAAATAGAATATAAATTTGACAAATTATCCACATTCAATTTTTTTTTCCATATATCTATAATTTCTCCTTTGTAATTATAGTTTTTTTTGCAAAACAAAAATGCAGATGGGCAGAAATATACCATCTTCCAAAATACTTCGTATAATTTCATGAACTATTATGAATTTTACATTGTAATAACAAATGGTGAATGATGAAAAAAGTACTGTTAGCAATAATACAATTATCACATAATTTTTTCTCCTTTGGAACAAAACAGACTATTTACGATGATTAATGTATGTTTAAGCATATAGAGCAATTAGAACCCTGGACAGTTCAATATCATACTCAATGATCGGATTACATACAGCCTAGATATCTAAGAAACAGGATAATAATCTTTTAGCTAATATAAATATAAAGTAGAAACTGGAAACCTGCTTTGTTTTAGAATCAGATTAGAGTGTCAGCAACTTTATTACTATTCCATTCGATAATTTTTCCAAGAAGCTTAGCTTTTTAATGGGTTTGTTGTTTAATTCCGAGTTTTTATTTTATCAGGATGCAGGTGGTGATTCTTATGATATGGACAAGACCAGTGATTACCTTGAAAATAAAGATAAGTTGAACAAAAGCCCTGAAGCGGCATGGGAAAAGGAAAAATCCACTGACAAGGTAGACAGCGTTTATTTGCGCCCGCCACCGCCCCACAAGGCTCGGTCAGCTGCCTCTACAGAGGAGGAGGAGGACTGCGGTATAAAATGCCTTTATTATACATTGCAATGTTGTGATTGTGTCCTAATGTAAACACAACCTCAATATCGAGTGCAATATGAATATATTTCTTCATCCTTGTCAATAAAATAGAAATATTTTGGTTTTGTAACATGGTTTGATCCCTACATATCTTATAATACCATATCAAGATATTATTAAGGTTTTTGATGCCAATGAAATTTTTTTGGTTTATTATATAGTGTGTGCCAAAATAATAAGTCTTGATGACATGTAAAGTCAATAATCAATCAGTCATAACATTCTAACAACGCTGATTGTTTGTCTTATCTACTTAACAATTATTTGTTACATACTCATATATTTTTTGCATACCTTTGTTCATCTTGCAGTATTAATCATTTATCACCTATGAATATACTTAAATGAGATTGAGTTTGGAAATTACTTTATTTAAATATATATAATATCCATTATGCATTGCTCAATATTACCTTGTCAAGTCACATTGCAAGCAAGCATGATAAAGTTTTGCCCACCATTATTTAGTGATTTTGTTACACATTGTTTGGATGCAATTGTTATAACTTGATCCTATGTTATTTTTACATTTAGTCCATTACATGAATGTATCCTTTTTGGTTACTGGGCATATGATACTCCTGTTTGTATTAACATATAAACAGATATAAACTTTAAATTAAGTAACTGTGAAAAAATAAATGTATAACATAATACCAGAAATGGAATCTTTTTATGTTTTACAGATGTTGTAAAAATTATTTGCGGAACAGTTTTCAAATGTTTTTTCTAACTGTTTAATGGCCATTTTGCAATACTTTGTGTACGAAGACTTACAAGTATATTTGGTTCATCCAAAACCCCCTCAATCTATTGTGATAAGCATAGTTTATATATTTTTGTATTTTAGGATATTAAATAAGTGATATTTAGTTGTAAAAGGAAAATATACAATGATCCTTACGTTTTGTTATGTAACTAAAAATTCCTGTGTACTATCTTGATCGTGACGATCAAGAAATATAATCATATATTCCTTTTACTTAGATTTGTCTATGATGAATGTAATTGTCATATTACTTTTTCTACTACTACTATATATATATACATTGCATTTTCATAGCCACTGTTGTATGTAAGTGGCCCATTATTGTATTGTCAAGACAGTTAAACTGGTTGTTCCGATGTATGGTCAATTTAAATTACAGTTTACCATTAACATTCAACTTTATCACTATTGCTGTTTTGCTGGACAGACGATGCCGTCACTGTACAATTGATATTTATATAACATTTACAATGCAGCCTTTGATATTCCTATTGAGAACTAAAAAACATTCTCCGGCCAATTAGGAGACTGCATTTAAACATGTAATATTTAGTGGTATAGCTTTATATTTTTTTTATAATTATATACACTGTATGGACTAATTAAAGAAAGAAAATAATGATATTGGTTTTAATTATTTCTGCTTGAAAATATTTGGTTCATTACACGTTTTTTTTTTTGTTTCCGCAATTATTTACATTAAATAAACATTAAAATTATTAATGAGTAAAATTAAGCAAAAAAAAGTTATGACAATGCTCATTACATTGTTAAATTATAATTTAGCTAAAGCTTACATTTTGTTTTATACATATGTAAGATTCACTGTGAATTATGACTTAAAATTGCTGTTTTAAAAAGTAATGTGTTAACTATAATTATTTCATTACTTAAAAGGCACTTTTACATCTACACTTCTTATAAAAATTAGAACTATTTCTGTTTCGTCATAACTGCTATACAATGTTCTGTTGGCATAATAACGGGACTTGTTAAAGCAAAGAAGCCATGTGCAATTATTGGTGTGTTCTGGTTGGCAGGGCATTAGTATGATTACTGTTCAAGTAATGTTATACCCATGTTTAAGGTATTCAATTTGTTATGCATAGCTTTTATTTTCTCTTGAAGATAGATCTAATCAGAAACTTGTTAGTATCTATCTTAAATACTATTTAACTATTTCTTAAGTTCACACTTTTTCAAAACATTAGGTTTATTTGAGTAGTTCGGGCTATTTGGGCCGATAACCCAATTGCCTGAAAAGTAAGATGATCTATGCATCGGATGGGCATGTAAAGTCGGTCCATCCACCAACCTGCATTGGACCAGCGTGGGGGGATATGGTTCAAAAACCCCCTAAAGAATAGGGTGTATTAGGGTCCCTACCCTAATACACCTTTGTCCAGCAGTGGACTATCACAGGCTGATGAGGTACGTATGTGTCTATCTGTATTATTTCAATTTGTTTTAGAGCATTTTTTGCACAGGAGTAATACGTGGGTAACCCATGTATTGCTCCTTTGCAAAAAAACAAAAGCTGATTTATACCAACTTATCTATAATATAACTTGTAATTATTGTAAAAGCAGTAATAGATATCTGCATAATGGATTTTCTCTATGTGATTTTAGCAATTGATAGCTTGGCAATAATTAATGAAGTACAATGCAATATTACACCTTTATATTTCTATAAGGATAAGTGCATTTCCTTACGGGCTTTGAATAAATACATGTTGATATCAGTAAAATGTATATTAGTCAATATAGGTACATCAAATACAACCATCTATGACATTTAATTTTAATCACACAAATTTGGGCACTATATAATGGCCATCAAAAATAAATGCAAGTGACACGGCTATTATAGATGAAGTGAGAAATTATTTTCCTTCGGAAAAGCCCGGCTCTACTGGAATATGATGACACCTGAACCATTAATGAATGACTGTATTAAATGAGTGACATTTTCATATCCATTAATATGAAACTATTGTTTAGTGTCAAACATAAAAATTAATAATGTGATTGTGTAATATAGAGTTGTGAAGGTAATAAGGTAATGAAGCTATTTAAGTGAGCATGATATATACAAACTTTTCCAGAAGAATTACAAAGGAAAATCTTTTCTCACTAAATGAATATTATAATTATAAATGTTTCACAGTTATAAACTTAAAGAATTGTTTTTGCAATATAATTATGCAAGTACATTAATATACAATACACACATGTTAAGACCACTAGCCATTGGTAACCATATAATTATAAATAAATATAATACAATATTTTATATACAATTGTATTGACTACTCAAAGCAATCAAAAATCATTTCAATTTTGTAAATGAATAATGTACATATTTCCAAAAACAAAGCCAGGAAGAACGATTTAATTTTTGAACAAATAAATGGCTTATACATCATTCTACATTTAAATTGGTATGAAAATGTATCTTTAAAGCTGTATAAAATAGAAAAGAACAAAGAAATACTGAATACTGCCAGTCTATTAAATTTGGTATATAAAATCAAACTATTAATTTATACTGAGTTTAATTTAGACCTGAGTGTAATTTAAGGTATATGTAACTAAGATTGGTTGTCAGTCCTAAAACTTTTAGTGATAACGAACATAAAAGCTTTTAAGAAATTTGATATAAATTTCTCTAGAAAATTCAATATAAAATATTATTTACATCCACCACACATCACTGGACTTTATAAGTACATATTAAAAAACTATAAATTTATATCATACATACATACATTGTGGTAAAACATCTCAATAGAATAATTCATAGAAACCTAACAAATAGTAAAAATTTCATTATAACAAGTACAAAACAACAATATAAATGTTGCTGTTACGAGTAAAATTTAAGTTTGTTGCTAATGAAGAAAAATATATCTTCATCATATTTATACAATAAAAATATTTATAAGAACATACAATAATACATTCTACGAGTTACACAGTCTACGAAATCTACTATCTTTTAAAATAATCCCATACAACTTTTTAACAACAGTTAGAAATTCCAACATACTGCTCAGGGATAATTATTAATTTCTAACACACATTTATTCTTATTATATTAAGGAGTATATATACCTTTTGAGTTGTCACTAACTGGAAAATTGCAATCTTACATCATGTTAATTGAAGTGTTTAATTGAAGCTGTAACAATAATTTTAGAAAACTTCAGAAAATTAATCATTAATTTGAAATAAAGTTCCAAGATGTAAATAAGTCTTGTATAGAAAAGGTTTTGCAAGGATTGCAAAAAAAGACAAATAATGATGTAAGAGTATTAATAGAGGCTTTCAAAATAATTATACAGCAACTTTACATATGAAATATGTTCCAATTAATCTTTGAAAGTCTTAATTCCCCATTAAATTTAATACAATAAAAGCTCACGGCATTCGCCACAGGATACAAACATTGACAATTTATTTCACCTAAGAATATTTTACCGTATTACAAAAGTTTAATATACCTTATCTTCACCTGTTAAAATAAAGAGTATTAAGAACTAAAGCTGATTGTAGTTTGATTATAATCTCAAAATATACGATGTCTACACAGTTTAAATTTCCCATCGCTACAACAAAAACATATAAACGTTTTTTTAAATATCGTAAGTATTTATGTAAACATCTTTCACAAACAATTTTTTAAATAGGAAGCGATAATAAGAAGACACACATATTGCACAAAAAAGTTTGAACAGGTCACGTTGGACCTTTGTGCTACTCGAATATTAAGCAAAATTTAACATATTTGCGAAAAAATTACACAGTTCCTTATAACAAAAATGTTTAGGAATAGCATCTATGACGACATTCAGAGTTATTTTCTCTCATAAACACGCTATACGAACATTTAAAACTATATGGAAAAATTCACGGACATAATGAACAGCTGACAGTTCACCGTTTCCGTGCCATTTATTTTAATTGTATACATAATTAGGAGTTAACCTCTCAAATATGACCATAGACAAATACAGATAATGTCACGATTCCAAAACGTCTTTTTCATTGGTATAGCTCACTAAGAAATTTTAGACTTTGGTCTCAAGACTAATTTTTATGGATGGGCAGTGGGTGTGCCTCGGAATTTATTACATATTTATTGAGATCTAAGAGAAGCCGATCGTCGCTGAAAAGCAGATACATATATTTCAGCGTCTCCGATAGGAAGAAGGACTCCATCATATCTCTGTGCACAGGCCTCTCGGATTTCACGTTGGCCAATGAAGAATAACCGTTTGCAACTCGAGCGTATTTCTCAAAGCCCTGAAAAACAGGTGAAATGAAATTTAATTTTGCGACGTGGTAAAGCATTTTAAAAACTTTAGTGAGTGAAATTTTAAATATAAATATGCCATACCTGTTTTTTATATATTTAAAATGATTTTTTTTTTAGAAAATTTCATTTAAAACTAATATTGCATTATTTGTATATTAATTAATATGTGGGTACTTCCTAATATTATATTAACGTTATTGAATAAAATTTATGCTTAAAGAAAATAAACGGTGATTAAATATTAATTATGAAACACTTAAACAGCAGCAATGTCGTAAGTAACGCTTTTTCTCGACTATAATAATTTTAAAAAATTACAAGCATTTAGTAAACATATATAACTTGTAACAAAATTAACAAAGTAAATAATCATTGTTGCCACGTTTTATGATAAATTATTACCTGGAATATCTGCCAGCCCCACTCTTGGTATGTGGTGTTGCCAGTTATTTGGTACATGTACCACAGACTCTCGACGAATTCCGGTCGCAACAAGCTGTGAGCGTCCGCTGTCTTCGTGTACATATCGTCCGTTGTGCTTGCCTGTGTAAAAAATAACAAATGTGAGCAAACATAATTTAGAGCAAGTTGAAAATAGAAAATTATTAAAATTTGACAATTTTTAAAAGCTATCTATTGCTTATAGACTCTTGGTTAGATAAATACCACAACTGTACATGTTTGTGTCAGAAGCAGTAGTGTGCAAACATGTTCCGACTTAAGGGCACCGTAGAAGTTCAAGTAAAGTATAAAAGAACCAACATAGTAAAATACAGAAAGGTGTATTTACGTTTTATATAAATAGCGCAAACGGCTTACGGTTAGGTTAATATTGCTCGTGTCAAAAGTTAAAAAACTTGAAAAGTATAAACAATTGAACGGCAAAAAAGTTACACAGATTAGAAATAACAACAAAAAAATTATAGCTAAATAACTTTTTTTTATCAAGTAGTTCGTTTTTTCACTTTCCAAAATTTTGTCGAACAAAAATTAATAGACATTGTTACGTGGTGGGATACGATCTAAAAACGCTTAATGGGCCGTGCATAAGGGGAGGCCTATGTCCAGAAAAAAATTGTATTAATCTAATGAAGTTATGCTTCCAGACTCTGGTAGGCTTCAATCGGTCAATACTCGATTAATATTTGTGATATTTTAATATCTCGTTTATCACGCCGTTATATAAATAACATATTAATGTCAAAGACGAGTCTCTTATGCATTCAGAAGTTTTGATTATCAACAAACTTACGAGATTGAAGTGGGTTATCTCCGGTGCTAGGAAAGTGGGGTGCGCCGCGTACGTCAAGTAACATGTGTACAGTAGCTCTTCGGCCATGGTCATGTGCCAGTCTGGTAGGCCGTTCGCATGTCCAAGGGCCAACGTTCCAGGCAGGAAGCATGTCAGATGGTCCATCTTCGGGTTGAACGCCTGAAATACAAACTCGCATTTGAAAATTTTATTTATGTGCAGATAAACAAAAAATCTGTCTTTTAATGCACATTATATAAATACTAGGACCAAAGAGACTAATTCTTCGAACAACTAGACCGCGACGAATAAGTTAATCTTTTATTGGATCGCTTTTACAACAAAAATCCAGAAAACGTTTAAAATATAACCAGTAATGAATTTAAAAAAGTTGTAAAGGAACGTTTGTCTGTTAAAGGTTATAACATGTAATGACTTTTTTAAAGGTTAACACAATCTGGTAATGGAATGCTCGCTTCATGTTTTTTTTAATAAAATGTCCTTTTACGAACCAGTAGTATAATTTTCGCCAATCAATAAGTGTAATATTTCTATGATAAGTAAAGATCTATAATTTTAAGTCGCTTTAGCATTAAAGCAAAATCAGATCTGAAGTTGATGATGCATGAAGCAACTTATGTACATCAGGGTGACAATTCGTAGGAATACTGGATGTATGACATCAATACGTTGCCATGGTTACATTGTATGCATCAAATCCAGGTCTCATTTGGCTTAATTTGAGTGTGCGGTTTCTCTAATGTGGCATATTTTTTTTTTTTTTAGAGTGAAAATTATTGTAACGTGTTTTGGTTTATAAATATTGTTAAATTTAACTGACGTGTTTACTTTTTTACGGATAAAATGAATAGAGTGACGGTTTAAAAAACTTTTTTAGGGGGTAACTCGGTTGGTACAATCACTTTTGTTTGCCACAGTAATGGTCTCCCATTTCTGTGGCAAACAAAAACAGGGACAAGAAATATGTGTTCTGGTTGTAAGGGCAACGATGCCAGTGTAATTACGAATTATTATTGTATAATTAATTAACCGAGACACATGCCGGGATAGCAAATTGCTTTTCATAACGTTTTTCTGACGGACAGCGAATATAATAATTTTTTTTTAACTAAAATAATACAGAAAAGCAATTTCTGTGGTACATAAATACTGTTATAAATTTGAACTTCCTCGGTAAGCTAGTACCGGAGGTCGTGGGTTCTAATCCTGTGTGGACTAAACAAATTCTCATTGTTGTTTCCTAGTTGGTTAGGGCAATTAAGGCTGTTCACCCAATTGCCTGAAAAGTAATATAATACATGCGTTTGATGGGCATGTAAAAAGTCGATCCACCCGCCAACCAGCATGATTATATACGGGCCAAAGTCCCCTATTGGATAGGGGTGTATTAGCGGAGGCCTATGTCCAGCAGTGGACTAACGCGAGCTGATAATGATGATGATCAAAAATTTGATAATTGATTTACCTCTGAGCCAGCAGACAATTCCCCGATGAACAGATGCTTGTTAGGTGAAGAGCGTTTCGCAAGGAATTCGCGGACACCCTCTATAGCGCTCATGTAGTCGTCCAACAGGCTGAAAATGAAAAAAAAGATTATTTAAAACAAAATATTACCGAGCCAAATGAGGGGATGCTCCAATATGGAACAATACAATAAAAGTAAAACATAGTCATGTAACGTATAACTTTTTTATTAGTGAAATAACCTTAATCTCGATCCTTAATACAAAACTCAATACAAAAGCCTTAAATTAAGCGTTTTGACTTCACAAGAGTTACATCGTTTGCTATAATTATATATGGCTTTGGTAAAATACTGTAATATTATACAGTAACATCAAATTATTGTAAACTAGATGTTGCCCGCAACTTTGGCCGCGTGGTAATGTATAAAAAATATGACTTACTTTTTTTAAAAATAAAGTTACTCCCTATTACATCAGCTATCTATATAAAGAGATTTGCCAGAAGAAACCAGCAGAAATATTAAAAAAGAATAGAATAAAAAAAATATTCTTTTGTTGTTTCGGTTACACATCAAAATGGATTTGCATGCACAAATTACGTCCTTAACAGTCTGCGTATGTAAAAACCGTTATGTTAATCTCAGTTTACTTACTGTACTAGAAATCTATGATTCATAGAGCGATATTTAACAATCCGACTGTCTTTAGACTGAGCTTACACAAAAAAAAAAACGTATCAAACAAAGTTCAAGGATGAACGTTTTTAAATCAGCTGCAATTGCGAAAGGGTGGACCCGTGCCATCTCTCGAATGTTCCCCATCAAGAGAAATGACGGCCAATTGCAACTAATAAAGCACTATTGAGATTTCACTCGCTTACTGTTTGTACAGAGAAGAGTTAAGTGATGTTAATGTGTTTATTTTGGGATACAGCAGCAAATAAACAAGCTGCGTAATATTATGAATATTTAACTGACAAATTATTATATATTCTTTATTATTTAATAAACTTTAAAAGGAAAAGAAGTAAACTAAACCTTTGATGAACTTGAGTGTCATTTAATTACAATCTCTTTTAAAACGTTTCTCTATCCGATTGAATTAGTGTTCATATTTTTGAGTTAATTAGAGCAATGCATACTGATCACCCGATTGTATTAAATGTACGGTGATCGATTCGTTGCATGGGTATGGATGAATTTGGCCTAATATCTCTCTGATAATGTCAGTTATTAATCACATAGAAGGATAATCATGAAGATAGAGAGAGTGACCAGTATATTCATACACCTATAAGCTATAACATCTACTGCGCAAATTGCTTATAACTTATATACAACATATATATTCATTTATCAACATCGTCATCTTCAGCCTGTGTTAGTCCACTGCTGGACATGGGCATCCCGTAATTATTTATCCTTCCACCTTCTCTACTAGGGGTTTTTGGATCGTAATCATCACGTGGACCGACTTTTTACGTGTCCATCCGACGCATTGATCATCTTACTTTTCAGACAATTGGGTGCGCGGCCCAAATTGAACGAGAAAAGAACGAAAAAACAAAGTGGTTTCCCGAATAGAATATCCTCCGGATATATATATATATGTATATATATATATATATATATATATATATATATATATATATATATATATATATATATATATATATATATATATATGTATATTATTATGAGAGTAGTAGGAGCACAATATTATAAATCTGCTGGGACGTTTCAAGGTCACTGTAGCCAACTTAACTGAGTAAAAGAGAATTAATATTTATTTCATAACATTTCTTTTACGAAACGAAAAGGTTGTTAGTACGAATCTTAAGTGGAAACATCTTTGCGTTATTTTTTCTGTTTAGTTAAGAGTATGCGCCAATCGTCCCAATCGAACCTGATCAATTGCCTGAAAAGCAAGATGATTAATATGCTCCAGGGGCAAGTGAAAGGTCGGTCGCGGGTGTTGTTGTTTTAGACAATACTTGAAGGACATCAGTGATAAAACAGTACATTAAACATACTATTTGAGTAACCGAGGTCAGACGCCGGTAGGGTTGCCAACTTTTAAATAAAAAAAATAAAGTATTTCAGGGCTATAAAGAATATAAGACACTGTTTTATAAAAATTAACAGTATTTTATTTATTTATTGTTTTCAATACATATTTTTAGAGCGCCAATTTGTGTAAGCGTGTAAGTATAACACGTAATGATAATGTATTGCTTCCATTTTGTTGCTAAAAACAGTATTCTGTAAACTTTATTTTTGTTGAAAAACAATATAATACTGTTTAGTGGGCAACCCTAGACATCTCTGTCGCTTCTGCTAACTATTATTCAACTTAACCTGAACAGATAAGACACTGACCCCATGATAACTTTAAAATGGTGTTACTTATGTACACGCGGTACAAGTTATATTTTTTGGGAAAACAAGATGAAAATCTTTTCGAAAATTTCATCTTACGCGCTTGTAAAGGAAACTACAGAAAAAAATGTATTTAAAACATTGAAAGTTTTATCATTTACCTAGTTAATATAATTTATTTAATCTAACTTTATGGTGTCGCTTTTTCATGACGGTGTGCCTGCCGCATCGTCCAAATATACATTTAAAATTTTTCTCAACGCACCATAACAAAAAGAAGTATAACTTTAAAAATAAAAGAGAAATAAAAATAAGAGAGGTGTATAACTTTTGAAATGAGAAAGAAAAGAGCAATTGTTTACGATACACGACACTCACTAGTTTATCGTTTTGCCGGTTTGCAACCACTGTTTCAGTAAATATTCGTAGTAGCTGTCGCCTCTTGCGCCGAGGGTGATGGTCGCGTGCGGGAGGAAATGTCCCGTGTTCGGATTTATGAATATCGGCACGAGACCGTGTTTCTTCGGCAACTGGTGGATCTTCTCGGACACCGATGCCGCTGCGTCCTTAAAAAAAATTATAAATCTATTTTATAAGACAAAAACTTTTAGGCAATATCGGACGCAAAAGCATGGTAAGGTATACAATAACAATAATATTACTGAACGAATAACATCATCTAGTCCCAAACTAAGCAACGCTTATGGAAACTAGATGACTGATAAATACATTGATTTACTTTTCTATTGTGAACACATATTATATACACGTACAACACCGAGACACGAGAAAAACACCGTATTCATCACACAATATTTTTCCCGTGGTGGGAATCGAACCCACACCTTCATCGTAACAGTCAGAGTCACTGAAGCCACTACGCCAAACGTATCATGAATATCTAATATGTACACATTTTTAACACAGCGAAGTGTTCCTATTGACGAATTGGCACCGATATGTCAATCGCTCAGCTATAATCGACTAATAACTTATATGTATAAAAGAGTTCACACAGCGTTGTACTTTACATATATAAATTAATTATACTTCCAGAAATTATGAAGAATCGCTAGCATTGAGGTGTCAAAGAACACATTATATGGAGTGCATATTGTAAGACATCTGACCATAATATTCGTCACAATGGGCATTGAATTTTTATTTGCTCTCTTCAAACCAAGACGCAGCAGTTTTTACTCAACTATTCCATTGATTTTTTTAAATCGATTATAATACAATCGTTCGATTAATTAAATCAATGATCGACCCTACTATCGCTGGTTTGTATATTAAAAGCATTGAATTGAATTCTTGGTAAAATAGATGGTTTTTCATGTTTGTATTTAACCAGAGCCACATTGTCTTTGTTGCCTTATGCAATCGTGCTAACCAAATGGCTAGGTTATTTTATCTATTTGAGAGTGACACCAACAAAATACAATGCATGCCAATTACAAGCACACTCAACATCCAATATATTGCAATAAAGATGAAAATTGTAATTAAAACATCAACATCATCATCATCAGTCTGTGATAGTCCACTGCTGCTTATAGGCCTCCTCTAATACACCTCTATCCATTAGGGGTTTTGGACCATATCCCACTACGTGGGTCCATTACGGGTTCGTGGGATACATAAACATAAACATTATATACATAAACAACATATTGAATATCAATTCAGAAGAAAAAAACAATTTAAATGTGCATGGGGTGTAATACATTTTTCATCTGCAGAACATGTCTTCCAACTGGTGAGGTTCATTTTTGAACTCTATCTGACGAGGTACTGAATATATTACATCATATAAATAGATTTTATTGTATCTAGAGCAGTTTTTAAGTATGTGCTAATGAAGGCCGAGATTAATCATAGAAAAACACAAGCACAAGAAAGTCAGTCAGTACAGTGAAGAACAGTCTTATTGTAAAATAAATTTTAAGTACGTGTCTGTTTATACTAATCAAAATGTGCAACAGCCTTTAAAAATGTTTAACATTTGTTATTAAAACAGATCGTTTTATAATGTAAATATAAAAATCGATTTTTAATTGATTAATAACTTTTATTGCATTAATTAATAACAACCGCAGAAAGCACAAAATTAAATTAAAACTGAAACAATTTTATGCACAGTAATAAGAAATTTTTAATTTACAGTAACAATATATCTTTATTTACACAAGTTCAGACAGATCTTGAAAGTAAATTAAATTTGCTTAGCAACAAAACACACTATATTTAACAAGGGAAAGGTAGTGTTTACATTAAAATTGTCCTCATTGATCAATGTGGCTAAAATATCTGAAATGTCTATAGAAAAGACACATACAAAGAAAGCGCTATTTTGTTTATATATATAGTTATCAATTAAAAATATGTTAAATATAAAAGTTTATTTGCAAGAATAATTATAAATTCTTCAAATGTGTTAAATCCATTATACATATTATATTTTCATTTTAACATTTTTGCTTCAATATTATGCATACATTATAAGTCAAATGCATATATTATATATACAGTACAATAATAAAGAGTATCAGCTGTAAATAATTATCCCTGACGCGAAAGTAACTGTATCAAAACAACTGGATACATACCTCATAAGCTGGGTTGTTCGAGGCCCTGGACAGCTCTCTGAACTCAAGTTGTATAGTAGTAACTTCAGCAGTAGTGCTGTAGTGGGACCACTCCGGGGCATGGGCAGTCCTGGTACCAAGGTTCACATCAGAATAGGGGATCCCAGATGGGGAAGAGAAGGCGGCCATCAGACGATCGCCCAAGTCTTTCTAGAAAATTCGAGAAAAGAAGAAGACAGTTAGAATAAGGTATACAGTTTAGACTTCAAATTTAATCAACAATGACTCATACAATAAACACAAACACCAAGCAACTTATTTTTTTTTTAAGTAATGCGCAGATCTTTTATTTCTTTATGACATATATATCTTGATTCCAATAAGTGCTGCATCACAACAATTGAAAGTACTGCAGCAATGCATAATAATATTTGAAAGATTGACCTTGTAAATGTAACACTTATAGTTAAACATAGTAATGGACATAAATAAACAGCATTCTACTCAAGTGTAATATATTTGTTATTATTGTTGATTTAATGGTTTAAAATTGTAAAAACAAAACAAATGTAATCTTTAAGAAGGCCTGGACTAAAACACTGAGGAGTTTACCAACTGAGACTTTACAATAATCCAGCATGAAAATGTTACAAAAAGACAAGGGTCTGCTTACGGCTTTATTTAGGAACATATCATCCATAGTGAAATGGTAATTGGTCAGCAGAGCGCCAAGCACCCTGATTGTAACTTCAAAGAAATTGACATCCTTATTCTTGGTAAATATCAGCTCATCATTTATCCACTCTTTTCCCTCTTCATATTCTGTGTATTAAAGGTAAAATTATTATATTAAAAATTAAACAAAAAGGCATAAAATTTGGAAATGTGTCATAGGTGTACATCATATCCTTACCGTCAGTCAAACCCATTATAAGGGCTGTATCGAGGGAGTCGACGATTGTCAGCCCCAGCGAAAACCAGTCATAGGCCATTCCAGACACAGGCTTAAGATTGTCATGGCCCCAAGCATGCTCCTTGTAACCTCTCCAAGCATGCCGAAAGCTTTCTACGACGGCATACTGACGAGCATTGGTTGGTCCTTAAATAATTAACACCATATATTTAAAAAAAAATCTGAAATGTTTTAATGATTGTTGATTTTTCAGAAATGTTTTGACAACAGCTGAGAAAACACTAAACATCTCATTTATTTTAGTGCACCTACACTGCCTAAAACCACTAGAATAACATTTAAGATAAAACAATAATGTATAAGCAAAATAATATTTATTACTCTTTATTGCTTTCTTTTTCTTCCCTCTCTATATTATTATTAGATATATTCATTATCATCATAATCAGCCTGTGATAGTCCACTGCTTGACTTAGGCCTCCCCTAATACAACACTATCCATTTGGGGATATGGACCATATCCCACCATGCTGGTCCAATGCGGTTTGGTGGGTGGATAAACTTTTACATCCCTATCCGATGCATGAATCGTCTTACTTTTCAGACAATAGAGTGACCCAAATTACCCTAACCAACAAGGAAACTACAATGAAAATTTACTGAGGAATCCACTGAACCCACAACCTCGGGTTTCTAAAGACCACTAGGCTACACAGGCAGTTACAGGCGGCCATCAGTAAATTAAAACCAAATCACCCATTAATTTGCACTTTGAAGGCATATAGGTAAAATATTAAATAAGTATGTTACATAAAAGAGTTGTGGATATGAGATTGTTCGTTGCTCTGCATAAAAACGACAACTAAGGCGAAAGCTAAGAATGAAAAACATTACCAGTAAATGTAGGCCTTTCATTTGTATCATATTCCACAACTTTTTTTGGCTGCGCTACAGCTGCAACTTCCTCATTGACTAGAGAACTATTTTGAAGATCCTGAAATGAACACTAGGATAGAGCCAAATACAGAAAAAGAATAATCTCAAGAAACACAGCATATAATTTAATAAACCATTTAAAATTGTTAATCTAAGTTTTAAATAAGATTACAACTCAAGCCAAGGTAGTAATATACAATGGGAGAATTGGTTGGTACAATGCTTGAACGTTATCTCTAAACAAAACCATGTTAGTGGTCATAAAGTAATCATAATTCTCAAACATACCTAACAATTGCTTGTGATAACTTATTATGACTGCAATGCTGGTCATATAGTTTCTAAGTACCCCTAAAATTGTTGTTAGGGTTCTGAAGAAAAGTTGACAATTTTCTAATGACAGACACCATCAAATCTAAGTATTTATATGAGTGGGGTTATTTACAAAAAGTTAAAATAACAGTTATATTAAAGTAGCTCTTCCCAAACCTCCTCAAAGATTTTTTTTATAAACTCAGCAGCAAATTATCTTAAATACAATAAAATGTAAAGATGTAAATCTCTTATATAGTATGATTACTTAATGAATAATGAGGACATCATGTAATATAAATTTTAAACACAATAAATTTCATGTTCCAATGACAATTGTTGTAAAGTTAATGTAAATAAAGCATACTGTGTATAAATAACATTTATACACAGTATACTAAATTACTATTTTTTATTTAATTATCGGCCTTCTGACCTTTTACACTTAAATCATACATCATCAGCCTGTGATAGTCCACTGCTGGACATAGGCCTCCCCTAATACACCCCTATCCATAAGGGGGTTTGGACCGTATCCCACCACGCTGGTCCAATGCGGGTTGGTGGGTGGACCGACTTTTTACATGCCCATCCGACGCATGGATCATCTTACTTTTCAGACAATTGTGTGATCAGCCCAAATTGTCA
This sequence comes from Lamproptera curius, assembly GCA_029286875.1. NCBI lineage: Eukaryota > Metazoa > Arthropoda > Insecta > Lepidoptera > Papilionidae > Lamproptera > Lamproptera curius. The sequence goes on along the minus strand of JAGSMT010000097.1, from coordinate 1,286,777 downwards.
AAACCAACTAGGAAACAACAATTAAAATTTGTTGAGTCCCCGCAGGATTCGAACCCACGACCTCCGGTTTGTAAAGTACACACCCATACTACTAGGCTATGGAGGCAGTTACACTACTTATATCAAATTGAAAACAATAGATTAATATATTGTCTTGTAAAAAATAAATATGATAGAAACTATAAACATTGACTAGTAAAGAACAATCAACTTAACCAAAGTTTATCAAAATAAATTTACGGGACATCTTATATGTTTATGAAAAATATACCTTAAATGGTGATAATAAATTTAGTTTAAATAAAGACCACTTACTTGGACCAAAAGCTTTGAATCCTTCTTTTTTGCATTTGTCGAACCAAATTTAGAAGTGATCAATAATATGAGAATTGTAGCTCCTATAATAAATACTGCATATACTAATGACCTTTGAAGGCGAGACAGACGATTCCATCGCTAAAATAATTACGTCACATGTCAAATTTACCATAACTACAGAATGAATTTATTTTTATTGGATAAAATCACATAGCAGGATAGTACAAATCTATGGTGAATACTGCAAACAATATATAATTTATATTTTTTTGTTAATAGAGTAACAAAATAACTGCCTAATAGTAATAGATTTTTTTCTATTTAAGAAACTTACTGTAGACTAGAGTTTTGGTTAACTTTGTTACATATTTCTATCTTAGCTCTTTTACATGATTACATTTCCTGTAGTGTTTTTAATGTAAACAGCAAGTCTATAGAATGTCCTCTTAGTTTACTCAGCCACTCCCTTTTATATCACTTTCATAGTCTTATAAGACATCTTAGATTATTGGAGAGAAATAAAGCACAGGACAGACTTTAAATTGAAGTTACAAAGTTCAGAACATATAGAGAGTACATTTGTTGTACTATCCTTGGCTATCTCACATTAAGTCAAATTTATGTCACCTCTCACAAAGTGTTGTAAAAAACACACTTATACAACACTTAATTTAGTTTTATAAACCTTTGCGACTAGTTTATTATATTTTAGTTGGATTTCAGTCTCTTAACACAACTACAAATTGGTACTAGGTTATTAGTGTGATATATAAAATAAATTTTGACACTCATGAGTGCTTAGTAGAGCCTTAAAAATGTTATTTGACTTTGTTATAAGCCATCAATACAGTCGCAAATATTCCCTGACTTTATTAGCACAAATTTGCTTACCCTTATAATTTTTCTATGGGATACAGATGGATCATAGAAATCTAACGAATTCCATTTATCGAAACCACTGTGTGGTGTAGTGGTAAGGAGACCTTCCTCAAAATCAATTTGTGTATCAACAGGTAATCCTTTCATTTTGAGATCTTTTTTAATTATAAATAATAATTAATTTTACAATTTACATCTGTAACAATATAAAAATACAGAATATTTTTCTGTATTGTTAAAAAAAAAACTTTGCGGTAATGTCTAAGGTTTGTTGTATAACAATTCAAATTGACTATTAATTTATAAATAAAAAAACTATTCTACATACATATAATAATACAGGTTATCTAAATATACTTATTAAATAATTTATATCGTCTTTTTTCTGTTGCTCTTGCCTCTAAACTACAATAAGAGGACTATGACGAAAAGTACTATAAAAAATAAATCAATAAGTTGCGAAATTTCGCCTTCTCAATCTCGGCGCATATGGATTGTTTGTCTGTTCTCGAAGAGGTCTTTTTCAAATAGATAGACACTTAAATTCATGGAATATACTCCAATATTTGATTTAATTTAAAAAAAAACAGAATTTTGTTAGTTCGCCATTTATAATTAAAAAATCTTATTAGACCTAGAATTACACCGACAATCCAAAAATATATTTAAAAATTAAATAACTTTATAAAGGGAAACAAATAATATTTTTTTTACATTAATATAAAAAAGCAAGTTATCGAATTTAGTTAAAATTTTAAATAACCTTCTAGAAAATAGTAGTATAATACCCGTTGCCACTACTGAGGTACCACAGTATACGATAGTATGGATAAGCTTTTTGCCAAATGTCAATACAGATCTTTTTAAAGTGGCGCGACATTACCAGTATAGAGCCAAATTAAAGAAATCAATAAAAAATTAGTATGACCCTATATAGTTGATTGATTTCGATTATATTTTTTTATTATAAGTGAACTTATTTTGTCCATTCTTAAGGTTATTCATAATCTTTATCTATAAATAAAATAAAATCTAACATAACAAAGTAATATAATTAAATAATTATAAAAACCATAAGAATTAACAGCGTTTACCAAAAAGATCTTTCTTCTTTTATCCTAGCCGTTTTCCATCATAAAAGATATTATCATCTTATTATCTTAATTTTTTAGGCTTTAAACATTATGGAATTCGTATAAAACGTATTACTTTTATAAATGTAGATTAACCCTCAATAATTCTTTTTAAACCTGGAATAATGCTTCTTTTTTTCTTTAAAAAAGCTAAAGTAACAAAAGTACAAAATAAAAAATTACTACTGGCCAATTCAAGTCATAATTAATAACTGTCAATACTTTATCACAAATTTTATATAAACCTGTTTTGTTATTGCAATTAATGCTATTTTTAGCGTATTTTGAGTAGTCGTATTTATTCAGTTTTAAGCCTTAACAATTTTCTGCATCGTTGATCGAACAAATACCAAACATTAAATGCCTCAGTCGGATTATTGGCCATTTCTTAAACGTGATGACATCCAAACAAACGGAGAACCCTCCCTATTAGTATGTCCTAAATGAAACATATTTTTACTTGTTTACATCTAAACTGCTGTTTGTTTTATTGTCTTTTGTTAGTAGGACATAGAATATATAAGTAATATTAATATATAAATTGAGCTTATCTTGCTTTAGATGGCCGTTTGTATTAAATTTCTGTCGCATATTACTATCTAGGTACGCATATATATATCTAGCTATGAATTAAGTTAAAATGACTATGATTTTACTTCCTTGCTCTTTGAAATAATGTATGGTAACGAGCAATATAATAGCCCTAGTTTGTGAAGTGCACAATTATTGCCAAGTTGGCGTCATTTATAATAGAATGTCGCATCGTTGACGTAATACGTCTAATAATAATATTTTCCGTACTACAAATATGGATGCTTGTTGTTAGGCCTATTCTAATCTTATTTAGGTCATTTTGAATTTCACATATTTTCAGCAAAAGCAGTTAGGAGCGATGGAAGGAGAGGTTAAAGAAATACAAATGGAGCTCGCAGCCATCAAACAGGATCGATTAGATTCAAATAGCGGAAAATATCCATCGGTCTATGAAGTGAAGTGCTCTAATTTTTATTTGTTCTTAGTAATTTCTTGAATACTACAGCTGAGTATAATTTAGAACTCAAACTCTTACACTGGTACTCTGGCGCTAAAACGGAAATCACTCTGATTGGAGACTACCGCCAAAATATATTTCACTTATTTAGGTCAGGTCTGTTTGTTTTTGCAATTAGTAAATATCTGTAAAGTTTTGCAGTCTGTTCCTATTTTTATCAATTTTCACATGCATGCATGCAGATCTTAACATTCATTTATTGAATATCTTTCCTGCAAGCATTTGCAAAACTATGAAGCTTTTGCCTCAATCAATTTACCGTTTTCTTAATTAAGAACAGTTAGTAATTCAATTACGAATTGCGCAATGAAAATATTTGTAGTCGTCCTATTATATTAAAATGCATAAATTTACAACGCTGGTATTATTTCGGTAAGCATAGCAAATGTCTTTTTTAAAGCGTGTTATGTTGAAAATAATGGTAGGCGATTTAAAAATTCACACTTGGTTTTCAGAAACCGGAAGAGTTAATTGAAGAGACAATGTATATCAACAAAATTAAAGAGGATGAGTTCAGCAAGTACCCAGAGGTATAATATTTCTCGCTCTATACATTTGAGATAATTCCGTTTAAAAAAAATTCAAAACTTTGTTAAAAACAAAATCGGCAGGTCGGTTTAATGTTTATAGATCGTCTAGAACCCTAGAACGATACAATTACGGTAGCGCAATGGCTACCTTTTATCGTCTCAAAACTGCGCTTGAGAATGGTTTAATGTTAAGTCATTATTAACGATTGCAGTGGTCCAACAATAAGCGCGCTTTGGTTGAAAAAATGATATGAGGTTCTCTTCATCATCATCATCAGCCTGTGTTAAACCACAGACATAGGCCTTCCCTGATGCACGCCCTCCATTAGGGGGTTTTTGGACCGACTTCTTACATGCCCATCCGTCGTATAGATCATCTTACTTTTTAGACAATTGGTTGATCGGCCACATTGTCCTAACTAAACAGAAAACAACGATAATACAAATTGTTTCCCCGCGGAATTTGAACACACGACCTCCAGTTTATAAAGCAAGGGCCAATACCGCTTGGCCGCGGAGGTGGCTCTACCGAGTCGTAATGTCCACACAAGGGTTAAGATTATTCCTAATAAAGTTACTTTTAATTACTTCAATTACAAGTGGGTTTCTTAATTAAAGAAAATAAATAAATTCTTAATTAATGAATATAAATTTCAACCTTATACTCGTACTTTAAATAAAAATAGTTTTCAATCGATACTTCCCATACAGGTTAAAAAACTACGTGAAGATCTTTTTCGTGCGAGAAATGCTGCGGAAGACGAGAGAGTGCAAAGGCAAATTTACGAGTCCAAGTTGAAAGACTTGGAGTTGAAACTTAACAATATCTGTACCACAATGGTGGCGAGCAGTAAAAAGGTGGAAGACATTTTGACATTTAATGACATATTTTGTCTATGGTTTAGTACTTATTTTCGAATTGTGAATTGTTTCTTGATTACAAAAAAGATAGTATAAAATCACTACGTTATAATTAATACATATATATTTTTTAATTATTGCTGAATTCGACAAATTTTAATGAACCATCATAGTCTTTGGGCATTAAATAAGCTACAACCGTTAGAATAGATATTTAGATGGCGGACAAACTTTATTCATCTTTGTCCTCTTAGTTGGTAGTCCAGTCTAAGAGATGACGCTAGCGTGCTGTTTTAGACTAATAAGCATAAGTATTTACAAGTTCTTCGCACGGATATAATATTAGACTACGTTCAGAGTATACGGTTTAACTACCGTAAGAATCAGAGAAATTACTTAGATTTATATTTGTATATTCCAAATATTGCAAACTATTATAGTCGTAATTCGGTGTGTAAAATAAAAGGAGCTATATTTAGTAATTCTTATAATACTTTTGATCCAAGTTGAAATAATTATTGTTAATAGTGATAATTTGTTAACTTATAGCCCCAATAATGCTATAATGCTATGCTGAATGTTCAATTGTTAGGTTTCGTCATATCTATAGCCCAAGTAAAGCTCCCTATCACTTGAATAAGTTTTTATAGGCGTAACTAATGTTAATCTCAAATCAATCACACAATCGGTGTAAGGTCTAAGCTGTGACTTTAACAACAATAATTATCAAAAATAAGGAATACGCAGTTTCTTTTCGTCTACATCGTGGTAAACGTCGGATCTCTATTTGCTTAGTCGCGTGTCAACCGTAGTTTCCATTGTCCATTACTCATTGAATCTGTTATGTAACAAGGGCGATTGACACCGTCACTCACATAATTACCCTGTGACAATTACCAACGTCTTAAAGGAGTCGCGGAAAATCACGGAAGATGAGATATCGGCACTGAAATCGCAGATACGAGACTGTAAAGAGGAACTGGAAGAGATGTCTATCACTGTACGTGAGAAGACTGAGCAGTTGCAAGATTATCGGCTGAAGGTTGACCCTATTGCAAATACTTGTTTCTTTAAACATATAATATTTAATTTAAAATATGAGAAGACATTAATCATTTCATGTTTTACATTTATATGCTTAATATCAAATATAAATCGCGCTCTGAGATAATTACTTAATCGATGTTACTGCTATACAAATCAATAGGTCGTGCGTTTCAAGTGTTACAGCTAATAATTCAAAACTTATAATTAGATTTACGCATTAAACTTGCCGTCCAATGAAGATGTAATATAAAGGCGCTATCAGTTGTTTCTTTTACATTGATTACAACTTTATTAGCACTTGTATAAAATGAAATGCGTACCAACAGCCTAAAAATATGTTTTAACAATGAATATGAAATTTATTGTCTTCATTGCAGTATCTACAAGCGCAGCAACAAGTGGAGGAACTTAAGAGACAATTGGACGTATACGAATTCGACAGTAAACAAGTTTCTGATCAAATCCATATCGAGATCCAGAAAATGAAGGTAGTAAATACACGTTCAACAATATATATTAACCCAATATAAATGACGTTTAAGTTAACTGACAAAAACTGAAAACCATAGCCAAATTAAAACAAAATACTGTAAATGTTCGACTCCTATATATATATATGTAGATAAAGACCAGGAGATAAATATTTCGTATACCTTAAATAATATTCTAACTTCCGTATAAAAGAAAGGAGACAAGTTCTTAACTCCGATTTTAGAACATGGAATCGTTTTTTGTTATATTATTAATGATCGATTTTTGTTATTTCGATTATATTCGGCTTTTAATAATTTAAATCATTATTAAATAAATGAATATTTTCTTTTTTTTAAAGTGAAGTGTTTGGTGTTTCAGTTTTCAGAACGATCATTGGTGATGAATTGTTCGCTATTTCAAATTGAAACAAACATGTTGTACAAGCGGTTTTATATTTTGTTAAGAATTACTCACAGAAGAAACTGAGTTGCTTATGCCGGTTCCTCGTAGGTTAAGAGGTTACCTATTCGGACCGGTGGTATATTAATTGACGATCAATAAGAGAGTGTAATGCTTTTACATTAAACAGAAAAAACTATCAAACAATAAATTATTTCGTCGCTGCATTTCAATCTGCGCCCTTTTGTGTAAAGAAACGGTCGTTAGGGGTCGTTATGATACGGGAACTGTGACTCTGAATTTAATCAAATTTGTGTATGACACGACGTCTTCTTATACCTTCTTGTTTTATTCTTATCTTATATAGATGCAGTTCCAGGAGAAGTTGCAGGAGCTCGCTCCGCTACCGGATCTACTGAAAGGTTCCCAGATACACCTTCAAGAAGCGAAGCAGATGCAACGTTTGGCTGAAGAGAGCTCCCAACAGCTATCCACCGAGCTGCAACGTGTCAACGAAAAGGTATTCTTCACTGAATGTTCCGCGTTTTTTCAATGCATACATTTATTTTAAATTTGCAGAGCAGCAGTATACGTTATGTCTGTACTGTTAATATTATAGAGAGTAAAGATTTGTGTGTGTATGTTTGTAATAAATAAACTGAAAAACTAGTGCCGATTTAAAATATTGACTCACTACTAGAAAGCTAAATTATACTTGAATAACGAAATATACAACTTTTTACCCCAGAAATATCGATTTAAAATTTTAAAAATGGTACATGCTGAACCGGGCACGGACTGCTAGTTTTAAATAATATTTTATAATTTTTATTAGACATTATTTATTTCTGATTTTTTTAATTAATATTTTTGTTGTTCAGATAGACACCGTCGGTTGTAATACTAGGAGCACAAAGAATCTTATAGTCAATAGTCTTTGATTTGTGTAAATCATCAAAATAAATTAAGCTTTTAATTCAACTTTGATTAAATTATACCTTCCTTTTATCTATATAAGGTCAGTGGAATCTATTTAAATAAAATCTGATGGCAAACTTTTATACATTCTAAAAGCTAAAGCATCCTGTTTGATCAATCCAACCAGCAATTTGTATTTCATTATAGCGCCAATTGTTTCTAAAATTTTAAAGCACGTAATTCTAGCGCTGATTGTAAACAAGCTACTGGAATATTTCTTGACCAAGCGCAATCAATTAATTATCCACGCACGGTCCACTGGTTGACGGTGCGGTGTCGACTAGTGGACCGCAAGTTGACAGGCAGTGGACGCCGCGCGGAGGTGGTGCGGAGTTGGTGCCGAATGGCTCTAATAAGCGTTGACCTTTAAACACTCGGAATACGTTGTTTTCTTAAATATTCTCAATGTTTTTAGGATCTGTAAAATTAATAAAATACTGTCTATTTTATTAAAGTACGAAAGGAAATATAATTCTTATATTGTAACAATTTTGATAGACAATGCTATGTGTGAAATACATAGCACTGTCTATTAAAATTGTTCGTCTATCGGGCGTCTTAATCAAATATATCAAATATATACCAAAGTCAAGTAGGACACGAAATTGACGTAAACAATGTAACGAAGTGGCATCGCATGTGTGACATAGTTGACCGACGCCCAGCATTGACATTTGGGTGTTAATTCTACAGAACTATGAATGACGCAACTTCGATGCCATCTGCATACATTACAATGCATACTTCAATTCAAAGCCACGTTTGGCAATATTACATTTCACAATATTATATAATATTACTACATTTATATATATCTTTGGCCACAGTTGGTTTTGGCTGTTAACAATTACAACCAGGAGAGAGCCGAGAAGATTAAGATTTTGGAAGAAAACAAGTCAATGCGGCTGTCCATTGAAGATAAGCAAAGGGAAATTTGTGACCTCTCTCGAAGCATGGATGAATTTAAGTAAGCAGTGTTTTGGGGCTATACGTGTTTTGATATATACATATAAGTGTCGCATATAATAGAAAATACAGAACGATACGAAGCGCCTCAGTGCTTTTTGTAGATTATCATCACCTTAAAAATCGATACCGATGTAAAATAAGTTTATCGGTTTGAGTCACATATATTAAGCAGTTTCAAGTAAAATTTTATCTGAATAATAACATTCTGCAAATGTCGAATGATTGGTGGTGTTTAAAAACTCAATCCTTTTCTTAATTGAAATGATAATAGGGAAGGGTGAACGGTACCTCTGTCCGCCGTTGTGGACAATCACGGCCCACTTAAAATAAACAGGCCATTAGAGCCATTTTACCTTTATAACCATTGGACCCATCCAATAATTCCTTTGATTTAAAACTTTCCATATGCAAGAGTTCATAGCATGAGTCGGAGAATTTTTCTTAGCTCATCTGTTGTTCTTGCTGCCTCTATGCCATCACGCTGACAATTAAATATGCATATATTTTTAAACTCTTACAGTTAGATCTGCACAATCTATATAATTAGTTGGTATATATCGCTGATGTATGATCGTCGAAAGCGTAACTGATGCAAGTATAAAGATATTAATGAAAAATTTGGGTTCAAATTATATTAGGCTCTTAGATCACATATTTATATATATAAAAGAGATTCTTACCTATATATTGACTCATCACGATATCTCTGGAACCATAAGGCGTAGCGACTTAAAATTTAGTAGGAATATTCCTTTCGCCGAGTAAAGGTCAGCTAAGAACGGATTTTACGAAATTCTACACACGAGGGGGGTTGGGGGGTTGCTAGTAATAGATATAGAACAGTCTTCTTCTGTCTAGATGCAGCATACTCAGACTAGAAGAGAAACTACATCAGGAGGAGCAACGACGCGAGGAAAAGTCCACTGAATGCGCTCATTTGCAAAAGGAGCTGACAGAAATGAAGGCTGAACATCACAGGGCAACTGCCAGATGCAAGGAAAGAGCAGAATCTATGAGACGCTATATGCAAACACAGATTTCCGAACTTGAGAGGCAGCTGGTCCAAAGTAGAGCTCAGACGAGGGCCTGCCAAAAAGAACGTGACGAGGTAAATGTTTTTTACTTTTTACATGTGTACACTGCAGTCTGTCAAATTATATGAATTTTTCGGATATCATATATTTTTTTAGTATTTCTTTTACCTTACTAACTAGATAAGCGATCGTGGAAATAAAAGTAAATGCAATAAAATCTGTGAAATTAAGTAGTTTTCATATGACGTTGCTTTGAAATTCTTCTTCGATTTTTTCTGCATTAGCAAATACTAAACTATAATTGAACGTTAGTCTAAATCTATTGAAGAGATGCTTTTTATATAGTGTTTAAGTATACAGTGCCTTTTAGTTTACCTAAATTAGACTTGGAATAAATGTGTAACATAGGTAACTAAAAGTTTTTATCGCGTTATACAATACTGACACGATTTAGGACTATTTAAAGCGTATTTGGTCACAAAACCAACTAAAGGCTCTTCACATTTTCCTGACTTCACATTGCCTTACGCCACCAGAGCTAGAGAATGGGTAAAATTGAATATGACAAGATTGAATGAAGCTGTCTGGATGTGATGTTTCAATTCGTGTGACTACGACGATAGTTTGTCACTCAGGTTATTTGTGTCAAATGACAGCTAAATTTTCCAATCGATGGAAAATCGATCTTTCGTAACTCGATTCGATTGCAATGTTATATGGAACACGTGTACTTTTTTTTTCGCTATTGCTTTGACGTTTTTAATTGGTTTCGCTGACCATGCAGTGGGATTCTCTAACTGGAGAACAGTTGCTAAGGTTTAATATAAATATAAATTGCATTAAAATAAAGTTAACTCAGCTTTTTGAAAGTTGAATTACTTTAGGTTTATGAATTATAAGGCGCAAAAACTTGATTAAATAGAAAAAAACACAGAATATATTAGCGCTTTCATATTGTTTCTTTCTTGATATTGTATAAAACTCGGCTTTTAGTGTGCGTTTCTCCTAGGTTTTGATACAAAAACAATAATATACGAGAATAAGTCAAGACTTTACAACGTAAACGCTTTTGAGATACGCGTCTTGGCGCTAATAAAATGTTTAATATCTTTTTGTTACATACCACAGCCGACGGTCGTGAATTCCTGTGACCTTATAACATTGCATTGCGTTATGTTGCATTCATTATAAATGTATTACGACCATTACGTAACATTCGTTTATAAAGCCGTGTACCCATTAGCGAACTGTAACCGAACTTGCGAGATACAAGAACTTTGTTCTGGTGTGTACGCGCGTTACAGTTTAGGCTCACTACGTCGCCCGTTGTGGGGATGGTAGCTTTCTGCGAATTCTGTGTTTTAAGTAGAGCTTACCATAGACAAGAGTTTGGAAGCATAACTTCATAGTTGAAAATAAAATCGTCGCCCAAACGTTTGCTCCGAGCTGTAACTGTTGCCAAACGAAGTGGGCTAAAGGTTTTAGTGTGTACAACAGCTTTTTTGACCTCCACGAGCGTAATGCTTGCGCCCTTCATTCGCGGCAAAAAGCGGCGAACGTTAGTTCCCTACAAATCCTTCTTATAGCGGTCGTTGCAGGTTCGGTAACCACGTATACTCCATGTTTTTGGTTACAATAACAGTTACAGTTGCGTACAACGTTACGGTGACAGAGATGAGTTCCTAGTAATTATCGGCTCGATGCAACCTGCCGATGGTGGTTTGAAAAACAAGTACATGCTGTGTTTGTTGGTTTCTGCACATGCAACGGTTACAGTTAGGGATCAATTCCGTGCCTAGAGCACAATAAGCTATGTAAAGTAAAATGATAAATTAGCCAAAGAAAATAGCAAACGGAATGTTTGTAAATTTCGCGTTGCCAAGGAACCGACGACAGGCGGGAAACGAAAATATTTTTTAGCTTTATGTATTTTCAATCAAATTATATAATATGTTAGTTATAAATAATCTCTCAACGTTATTTGAAATATATTTCTATGAAAAAATTGAAGTAAATATTTTTCAATGTTACTTATTACATCATATAAAATAGATATAACGTTTTGGTGTGCTTTAATAACCATGGAAAAAGAAATGATTTGAATGGACATTTACTCGGGCATTAAATGTTTTGCGTAACTTTTTTAATAATCGTAATACTACTATTGCAAGTCAGTGCAAGTCTATTTTTAAGACCACATATAAACGTAGGAATTTTTTATGACGCAGTCATATTGCTATTTAAGGAAAAATTTTACCTTTTGTTTACTATTTGCTTACATGATCAATAAGTTCGATGTTAAAGGCTTCAGATAGGTTGATTGCATTTTTTTAATAAATAATCATCCGTTTAATTACTTTATTCCGGAGTTCAATTTAGCTACCTATAGTTCTTATTGGTTATATACCACCAAATAAAGCCTGCGTGATTTTTAAACTTAGCCTAAATTTTACAGCTTATTTTTTTGGAGCTGTACTCCAATCGTATCGTATAGTTAAATATTTAATAAATAAGTCCCTTTAATAGCATTTTTTAATCATATATAGTGCAAAATAGCAGTAATAGTGACGTCACAGCGCGCTCTTATTCTGAGATTTATTTTTAATAACGCGATTGACAGCTTTGTGACAGGCGCCAAAAAATATGGACGATGTGACGTACGTATGGTATTAATATTAGTCGACTCTCATTCAGTAATTGACACTAAGTGAGAATTCATTAAAAATAACGCTATAGTTTATCAAGAATTGATTCACTATTATTTTAAACAAAGTAGCATACTTATTGATGAACTGCTGCCGAGATACTTCACGAAAAATTAAGATACGAATTTACCCGAAGGGGAATAATTTCCCACTTCATCTATGCGAGTCTAAAACGGCTAAACTATAGTAGGGTATATCATATATACTTTATATATTTTGCCATTGGGTGCAGATGCGTCAACGTATGCAGATCCAAATCGGGGGTTTGCAGGAGAACTTCGAGCTGGTGGAGATGAGATTCCGCTCGTTGCAAGGCCAGATTGGCTCGTTGAAGAGTAGCTACGCCGCGATACTCGCCGACGATTATGAGCTGGAGCTCGACAAAATACCCAACGTATGCGACTCAAGTATTGTTTGATGTTTGTTATTAAAACGTTTTTCACGAGCAACTGTGTTAATTATTTGTTTGATTATGTATTTATATATGTAGACACGAACGTAGTTTATCATTACGTTGTTTCCATTAACTATATAGCTGCAAAGACTAAATTAGGAACTAGTAGTATTTCTATGCTACTAGTTTGCGGCAGATAAGTGCCGTGGTGACAATACTCTATGAACGAGGGGCATAACATCCAGTTGTTTATGGATGAAATGCACAAAGGGAACTGACTTCAGAAATTTACTCCGGCTAATATTTTTAAACATGTAATGTATACCATGAAATTTACGTAACAAATTTTTATGTCCAAATTTATATAATATTAATTTTGAACGTGCTTCAGAATTTAATTAAGCCTTGCTACATTAAATTAAAAATACACTTCAATGTAGGTACTACATACTTAGTATATATTAAGAGATCACATCAGGTTTAAAAATACTTTTGACAGCTAAGAAAAGTGAAAAAATGTTTGTTATGTTGTCAAATTGAAGAAATGCGCATCTCATATTGTTTTATTATTTATTTTTCTACGCATCTTTCTTAATTTGTATTGTATACATAAGATCGTTTTCTGCTGCAGCTGTTCTAGAGATTTTTATATTATAGATTTACGGTGTTGGTGTCGTTTCTGTGAATTGCTATTGAAGATTTCTAGGCATTTAGCAATATATGAGCTATCAGTGTTAAATTAAAATGCGTTTTACCACACAAGGTATTGCCAAAATTCGTTTCGTGTAAGTTGTCTAAACATTGTACGGTAAATCTTTTTAACAGAAGAAATGAATACATTTCAACATTATATCTTGATTCAGTAATACATACAAAAGAGAAAAGGATGCAAGTATATTTAGACAAGTCAGTTATCTTTTCTGATTCCATTTTTTTTTATGTTTTATGTATATAGTTATACAGTTATTTCGCTTTTTGTAGTAGTTTAGTTTACGTCATACATTCATACGTCATCATCATCCGCCTGTGTTATTCCATTGCTGGACATAGGCCTTCCCTACTGCACGCCTTCTCCATTAGGAGGGTTTTATTTTAGTATACTCCATTAATATATTAACTACTTTCCTACTGTTCAAGTGGGCATATCATGTATGATGAGAGATATTGCGCCATGGAAAAAGCGCCGTGGAAAAATTGCGACATAAATAATTTTTGGAACTTATGGAAATCTTTAGAGATGTTTAAATATATTTTTCTATTAAAAAAAATGTGATCGCGCACAAATAATGCAATAGACACATATAAAACTTAAACTACTTCTTTGAGAGGAATGTTTTTATACTTTAAAATATTCATGTGTAGTATTCGCGTAAATAAATTAATTAATTATGGATTTAGAGAGGTTTACAATTTTAAATATAACGCTTATAAATCAGATGAATATACAAAGTATATACATGACGGATTTTATATCCAGACAAAATCTTTTTATGATTTTGAGTAGAGTCAATGCTGGGTTTTAATTATAGCTAGAATTTAATTTTAATTATTGACAGATTTATAGGCAGCACAATACTTTTTGGGACCCTATAATTATTTATTCAATATAAAATTATATTATCGAATTTAAAATTGAGTAGTTGCTGGTCTTTAGAACATTTGTCTTCTAAAAGTTCTGTGACAACGATGTCATAATAACTTCCCAAATTATTTCCATCTTAAATAATGTCCGTGGGAATGTGAAACAAAACCTAATTAATACCAGTCCACGGATGACATCAGTAATCACGTTGTTTATATCGCGTTAGGAATTTCCGAATCTTAATCAAAACCGAACACATATCTCGAGCGAATTGGAAAAAATATAATATGCGATAATGTGTTTAACGCTCTTTGTGTCTTTGTGTGCATTCAACGAGCGTTTGTCAATGTTGCGCGGTTGTGTGATGTAGTGTAATAGTAATAAGGTCTAATTCGTGTTGGCATTGAATGTGCGTGTTCGTATATTACGTGTGGTACGTAATGAGAGGCCGGGCTTTGTCTGTTTGCTCGCCCTTGCTCGACTTGAGGCCATGCCTCTCTCGCGCGCTTTAATGTCAACCGGCGCGACCTTTTTTCCGTTCTCGAATTCACCTTATCCCCTTCGTTTTAGGCCTCCCTCACCTCTGACTGGAGGCGACCACCTTTGACCCCGTTTGATAACCAAAGCCTGTACTTTTTAGGTTGTTATGACCATAGACCAAAAAAGATATTTATGAATATGAAAAAAAAGATCGCTGAGTTTCTTGCCCGTTCTTTTTTTGACCGGTCTGAATTTAACCGATGGTAAATTATTGACGTTCACAAGTGCTCAGGATAGCCTGAAGTGAATAAGTAATCTTTGACTTTGACTTGAAAAATGTAGATCTGTATGGATGTATAAAGATGGGACGCGGGAAGCAATAGCTTTTTAGCTTGTATCAATGTCAGTTGTATTGTTGATAGACTAATCCATGTACAAGGTCAGATTTATTGAACACAGTATGTTATTAGTTGCATTGTGTATTGTATATAAGTAATATCATAGCTTGAAGGATTTGTTTTAGAAACTAAGTAACGTCATAATATTGTTATTTTAAGTTTATCAACATTTTAATATATTTTTTTTAGTATTCAATTGTATTATGGTTGTACAAACTTAGAATATTTATGTTAATAATATATCGCATCAACTTCAAAAATTATTTCGGCAACTTTAAAAAGTATTAGGCATTTACGTGAGGAAGATAAATAAGAATTCAAAGTATCGTAAATGTATTAACGTAAGCGTTCAGTTTCGTGTCATTTGCAAATTAATATGGTGAGGGGAAGGAAAAATTAAAAATACTCGAAACTCCGTTTAAACACATATATTTGCTATTTGATTTTTAACTTTTTTGGTGCTCCATTTTATTTGTCTTGTGTTACATAATTAAATTATATTTTAATACTAATATGGTTGAGGGCTCCTTAGGGCGGTGCGGGTCCCCTAAATGGGCAATGGGCCTCCGCGCGCGCCCACGGACGCCCGGGCAATGGGCTCGGCATAATAAATAAAGGTAAAAAAGGGTCCACGTAGTACCATCTGCTGGTTAGACACGCACGCAGTCACGCTCCACACACACCGTCTCTCTTAGATCACGAAAGTATCACTAGCTATACACATTGGTGTCGGGGCGTTTATTCAAAGTGCATGCCCTTGAGCTTCTTGACTGCGTTGGTGAGGTGCAGCATCTCGGTATTCAGCTGCCAGATGAGGGTCTCCAGCTTGTCCACGGAGTCGAGCACCTCGACGCGTTCAGTGTGCGGGTTGAAGCGAACCTCGAATGGACGAGACATGGTCGATACCCAGCGTCTGTACAACAAAAACCGGTTAATGTTTCATAACAACGATCACTAACTACTTAGAAATCTGTCTGCTGATATCGCCTAATTAATAAAGATGAATCGCAAGGCGAGAAACTCACTAAATAATATTTCAACTTAAATTTTCTGGTAGCGACCAAGCTAGTTACCTGAACTTTTCTTTGGCATCTTCGAAGCTCTCGGCGACGTAATAGATCGGCTGGTACTCCTGGTCCTGGTACGGTTGCACGGAGGTGGATGCCGGCTCGAATGGTCTGAGCTCGGGCTTGTCGCTTAGAGCGTGGAGCAGTTCTCCAATCGAGGAGAGGAGAGCCGCGCCGTACGCCTTCAGCTGTTGGTTCTCCTTGCACAGGCCGAATTCGACGGTGAACCAGTACACCTGAGGCGAGGAAAATAAATCTTACACTTCAAAGAAATCACTAAAAAAAGATTCTTCTATTTCAAATAACTGTTTAGAAGAAAGCTTCTTATCAGGAGTGTCTCATATCTATTCATACGACAAGGGAAATTGTATAGATAGAAGTTATAGTAATTGTAATGTGTTGCAGTGTGTTAACCCAACTCACCGTAGAGAGCTTTTCGATTTCCGGATCAGAAGCACCGAGTGAGGCAAGTCCTATCTCCTGAGAGAATTGGGCGAAGCTTGGGTCAGCCAAGAGCGGAATGTGCCCAAGAAGTTCATGGATGCAATCGCTGTAAACATTAAATGTGTAAGTCACATAAAAGTCGATACCTATTATGTTGCACATATTTCCAATAAGATAGTGATATATATGGTGAAAACTGTGTGGTTTAGTTTATCATAAAAGGCATGACGAAGAATTAAATCGTATTACTCTCAAACTAGTTAATAAATAGGACTAATTACTAATTCACTCGAACAATTTTGGAACTTTCGCAGTTTCGACAGTGGAATGGCAAATTTGCAGCGCATATAATGTGACGACTAATTGAGTGAAACTTCGCCGGGTGCCGCGCCCAATTGAATTTTCCGCGAGGTCCTTAACGAAGTTATGCTTCCATCAGACCCCTGAAGTGCGATGTGATCGCGTTCAATTTGCCGGGAACACTCGCAGCATTGAGCTTAAACTTTGACACCGTTAGTGTATTTTATCGATGAATGCCATTTGCATAGTTAAAAGACTCACTAGCTCTTAATAGATTCACAAGTTGCAGAAGCCGTGGCAGTATTATTGTAATCGTATTTAGAGTAGGAAGGTTCCTCGGCGAAACAAATACACTGCTTCATTATGCAAAACTTGAAGAATTCGTTGCACAATATTTCCGTAAATTACTAGTCAAGGCTGTTTTATTTTGAGGCTCCTCGTAAAATGTTTGTGTATTCACTGTTCCGTGGAAGAAAAAAAATAACAACAAATTGCTTGTGTTTCGCTAATGACGTGAAATAACTGCTTAGTGGTCATTGTATATTTTATATGTAAGTGCGTCTAGATCATAATTATGTTTGAGACTTCTAAGCGCGATTTTGGATATTAATTTTTTAGAGTATATTTCTAATGTAATTTCTTTGTTACTCAATAATAATAAATGTCTAATATAAATTATATTTAAACAATAATGCCTAAAGAAAAAAAACTGTTTAACACTCGCATCTAAAAGACAATTGTTTAAAATGCGGTTTATGCTGACCAGACAATGATTTAACACTCTCTGAATATTAAATTGCGGGCTTGAAACGCCCACTTCATTGACAACCGTCTGGGACAGGCGGAGTCCTTAGCTTTGGACGGCTGTCGCACGCAATTACAAAGCTTTATTCAGGTCACATGAAGTGTCATTTACGAGTCAGGTGAACAGCTGTGAACTTGAGCTCACGACGAGCTGTAAATCGCTGACGCAATCGTAGTCAAGTTATTAAAGTGGTACAAGAATCTCAACTCTGCTATTGATGTCGTTTTTATTATAGTAGGCTTGTCTAAATTTTATTTTTACCGTTTAGTTTATTGTGATTTGATATTGTAATATTGTTACGGTAAATATTGCATGTTGTCTACCGTCATTACATTTGTAATGTTAACAATAACTAGCGCTATATTAAAATATACTGTATTTGGATACTTACGGCTCGGGGGTGTGGAACGGTGAGTTGGCGTGGCGGACGTACTGCGTGGACTGGAAGACGCGGAAGGCGAGGGACGCGAGGAAGTCGCGGGCGGTGAGGAGTCCAGCGGCGGGCCGGAGGGTGAACCCGGTGTGCTTCCTGAGGAAGTTGCTGACATCCTCCAATTGCGGGATGCGATGAGGCACGAAGATCTCGGCCGCTTGGAGCTTCCCAAAGGCAGCCTTGTACTCGCGGCAAGCGTGCTTCGGCATCAGGTCGAGCACGGTGTTGAAAACACGCTGCCAGGTCGCGTTCTCTGACTCCTTGTAGGTGATCGATGGGATCGGATCGCCGTATTTGTAAGCGAAGGCGATCTCGGCGATCTGCTTCCTACGCTCCCTGTAGTCCTTGTCGGCAAATCCGGGATGGTTCATGTCAAGCTCTGGCTCGTATTTGGTCATCAGATGGTTGCAATTGTCCAGGTCGGAGGCGTGGCGTGGAAACCAAGGGGTCTTGGTGGAGATGTTGCTCTCGGACAGAAGGTCCACTCCAGCAAAGGAGGTGGATTGGCGCAAAGAGCGGATCAGTTGGAGCAGGTTGATCCGGGACATGCTCACTTTGACGAGAGCATCGAACTGGGTGTCTGGGGCCTGCGATGGGCGGGTCTCGAGGTGCTCTACGCAGCCCTTGTAATTATCTATGGTCTTCAGGATGCGCGCGAGGGATCCCATACCATCGCGCATTCTTAACAGTAAAGCTGCTTGTTGGATAGCTTGTTCTGCCTCGGGGCTTTCGCTCGCGGCGTTTTGAAGGATAACCTCCTCCTCGGTTAGGGTGTAGTCTGCAAAATAAGGCCCGAATAAATATCGACCGCTCTCTATTAACTGAAAATATTATATGTGTGCACGGTGTATGAAATGTAATAATAATTCTGAACTGACCTTCATCTGCGTTCGCGGCGTCATCCCCGATATCTGCATCGGCTATTAAACAAAATGCAAAACAAAAAATAAATAAAAGAAAAAATCAAATTAAACTCGGGAGGGGAGATCAATACAAAAGTAAATAAAATTGGATGCCAACAACCTTTAGGTTTGAGGATAAAATTCGTATGACAAGGAAAATCTGATTCAGATAGAAACAAAGGACATTTACCAAGGTGACCGTTCTTGGTTTCGTCTTGCTGCGTGCCATCTTCCACGGTTGGGGAGTTGTCTTCGATGCCAAGGTGAGCGGTATCTTGGATGAAATCGGATTCCAAGCCAGAGTCTATTTGTCCGAAATAAAAATAAAACAAAATAAAAAACAATGTAAATAACAAAATGTAAGTAAAAAACAAATGGATAAAAGCGTAGCTATCGAAACTGAATGTTCGAGAAAGCTCTTCTCTATAATATATTGTGGTCGTAAGTATTACTTACCATTGGCGCGGGCACGAGCCTCCTCGAGCACACTCTGCTTGGTCTGCTTGACAACCAGGGTTTCGAAGCGGGCATCGTCAACGAGGGAACGGCGGCGGGATGGATAGCCGTTCTGAAACAATAATTCCATATTCAAAAACAACGTTCGGTTCAAATTGATGTTCTTTTTAATTAAAAGCAAAAACGTTCGATACATAAAAAAAATTAAATTCAAAAACCGTATGTACCAGTATGTAAATCAGATACAGATTATGTTTCTTGTTACAGGTTATTGATTGCCAGCTATTGCTCCGTATCGGTTTATAGTTGTTTAGAACGATCAATTATATCGTTATAGGAAATCGTAAAACGCAGCAACACTATAAAGGGCACGGGCATGGTCAACTAGATGTCTCAGTTATATTACATATTTGTTCTACGCAATTCATTTTTTACACGATACCGATATATCGAGACATAAAAATTCAATGGCATTAACTCGGGCGGAGGGGAGACTTAAAATACTCATCCTCTAAATCCTTATAAAGAGGTCGCGTCGCATTATATTTCATGTGCGAGTGGGAATTGCTTTTACGAAGTTCCTAAGCTTATTTCCTGAGTGAGGCCGGGCGTAAAGTGCCGCCATTATTCCTTCGAGCACAATCGCGCCGGATGCGATGTCTCTGGATTTCTCAAAGGGATTTCTGGACGGGTGGACCCCAATAGGGACAATTACCACAGCCGAGAGCAATCCCACTACGTTCTTGATACAGTAAAGCTATACAATCCATAGCACCGTTAAATTCGAAGACACGATAATTGCGCACGTTGCGTTGCTGTTATTTATAACGTCCGCTAACCGTTATTAGGCAACGTTTTTCGTTGATTCCTTTAATTAACTATGACAGTTCTTATTGTTGGGGAAAACGGCCATGGATGGGTTTTATCTATATTGCACGGTTCAGTTTTCCTCTAACAAAATTGTGACATTGAGGAAAACTATGTTAGCGTATTTTACCTTTTGGATCACTCGACAAGTATAACGTCATTGAGAACTTGTAGACGTGCGCGAATTATATCGAAACAGCTGAGCGTTTCGTAACAATTTAAACATGGAAAACATGTGAGATCTGTGTGTCTGTTGTATCGGAGCGTGATTGTGCGAGTAGGCCCTTGAGTGACACGTCGCACTAACACCGAGCAACTAGGCCTAGCATTTTCCACTACAGTGGTTACGCCAGCCGAACTATGTGTGTCAAGGGTTGCTAATCGCACGGCGTTCTTGCCGCGCTCCTGAAATGCGTCCTACAAAGCTAAACACCTTAACAGCCGCTCGTAACCTTTTTACGCCTATTCAAGGTCCGCGTCTTTTTAATACTAGTAGATTTTTATGTTACACTTTTTTCTACTACAAAAGACAGAATTGTGGCAAGTCGATAGTGATTTATAGCAATGTGCGGAGCGTAAGCATTGCGGAAATAATGAAGTTACGTTAATCATTTTGAACTTAAAGGTCCGCCTAACTGGAGCGGTCAGAAGTAGGAATCCGGTCGCGATAGCCTTGGTCCCCGCTATGACCACTTCACCGTTCAAATCGGTCGCAGTTAATTAACCGGTGAGCACCGTTCGACCGCCAACCCTCGAATGCCGAGTGACGGCTAGATATTCGAAATTCGAATGTTTCATGAGGCAGTTCGAAATTCGAAACGGAACGCATTCCTAATTCGAAATTTTGCTATTTGATCTATTAGTTAAGTTTATCCATCTCACGTCGAGATATACGAGCTGTGCCTCGCGAGTTTATTATAACTAAAGTATGATACTTTTACTATTTGGTCGCTAAGATTTGAACAGTATATAGACAGCTGTGAATTGCGAAACCGGCACGGTCGGTTGAGACGTGTTTAAGGACGTCCGAGTTTGATGCATTTTTCTTAAACGCGTACAATTGACCGCGGCAGATAACCTCCGTTGGTCAAGGCCACATCTGAACGGCCTCGGGACGTGTACGAGCTGATATTCCATTTACTTTGTTTTGTTTCGCGTGACTAAACGCGATTAGTTGCAAAAATTAAATAAACGCTGCTTTTGTTAGTGTTGATACAAAAGTTTGTGTGATCTTAACGTTTTCGGTGACCATTATTGCTTGCAACGAGAACAACTTGCGGAGGTGAGCGCGGCAACACCACGTCGACCTTCGACGGTCAAGGAAATACATTCGTTCAGTGGTAAATTATAATATGTACGCTAATAATGACACGTTAGACCTAGTTTTCGCACAGCAATATGAGTTTTTAAATCACATCATCGCATCGCAGAAATATTTTTTTTCCATGAGGTCAGTGAAGGAGGCCCCTAGGAGGGGGCCTATTAATTTATAATTTATAATTAACAATGGAAGCAATGATTGCACAAAATCTTAATCTTACCCGTGCCTTTAAGAATTCGCAGCACTTCGCGCAAGCTCATCCAATCAGTCATTAAAATTTAGAGGTCAGAACTGGAGTTGATTCTAAGACTTTTAATTTTCCAAAACTATTACAAAGTAATTGCACGTCTTGAATATCAACAATGGTAATTATTCTTCAATGAGGACAATGCATCTAATTGATGATTAGTGTCGTGTCTGTTTGCGTGTTTTTTTACGATTATTTAATAACCTAACGCGTTATCTAACAGTTTGTTAGCTTTGAAGTTAAACCTGGCCGAATGCGATGTTATCTATTATGTTGTAATGAGAATAACAAATATGCAGTGCAAGTTATTTCGTTCTCACCTAGATCCATCTAACGATTGTTAGATGTTAGCATGTTACGAGTGGCGATTATTAAATGCACGCTTTTTGTTTTTCCTCCGCGTCCGTTGCGTCACATGTCGCGTACAGGTCCCTCTCAGTTATGGGAAAGTGGCTAATTGTGGCCGGGACAATGAACCGATGCCATCGTTGGATGATAATCGCCCGACAACGAGTGCAATTAACCCGAATATAGCCGGCGAAAACTTATTTACAAAGGCGACGCTTTCACACGATTTCTTCGAGCGCGTCGGGTGATGGCATTCAATGCAAACTACTAGGGTCCTTAATTTTTTTTTTGGACCTATGGCCGATGCAAGGCCGATCTCGGGCTAATCAACGATGCTGTGATTAGTGATGACTCAGTTGACTGCGGAGGTCACGAATGCATGCAAACAACATTAACGTTAGTCGCCGACCCCCTGACATTTCTTTGTTTTAGTTCACAGTGCAGAAATATTATTAATGTTGTCAATAAATAGGCGAATCAGCTTTCAATATGTATTCTTTAATATAATTTCGATATTGAACATATGCCGCGTTGCGTGCGTTGTTTTGTTTACAAACAGTAAGGAGGGCCGCGTCGAAAGGCGTGAGAATTAATTCAGACTTTATGATCGCGATCAAGCGAAAATTAAACATATGTTTTTTTATTAAATAGATATTGTTATACCATTATTTCGGGTAAAACAGATTATTTTAGGCAGGTGGTTATGATTGTTTAATAGTTATAAGGACAATTTATAAAATTAATGAGAAGCAGCTTGGAAAGTTAGACATTTTCTTTAGGGATTTTTACAGGCATTAAGGAATGTTTAGAGGTGGAAATTTATCGGGTAGAATTCAAATAGGTTTGCTTGTTAGAGTGGAAGGGTGATGTTAGTTTCGCTTATAGCAATTGCTCACCTCGATGCTGTATGACTTCTTGATGGCGAACATTTCGCGGTTCTTCTGGGCAGCTGCTACGGCCATTGCTTCAACACACTACTGGTAACTTCTGCCTGAACGTGGGGTTCACTGCGCTTAGCTAGCGTATGTCTGCGAGAGCTTTCCTGTCACGACCACGGGCTGTTGCCTGTCTGTCAACGACTCGAGCCGTCGTATTACGGTAGCCAACTAAACAACGGGTTGCAAACAGACCAATGCATGATGACCGTTCGCAAGAACAGTTTAAATAGTCGCTAGTCTCGCGCCTCCCACCCCGCAGCGCCTTTTCTCGCGCGTGCGTCAGCGATCGCCGCCCCCCTCCCCTCCCGCGCACTCACCCGCACCCATTACCCCCCTCCCCCTAACAACATCACCCTCTGTAACACCACTAACACCCTTGTCTCACCACCTCTCGAAGTCCATCAGAGACATCAAGGCACCTCTTGGGCCACGTCCCATCCATGGTGCCCCACGTTTGACCCTCGATCTATTCATTAACCAAGCATTAACAGCCTCCTTTGGTTGTATTGGTTATAATAGAATATTATGAAATCGCCTAAAGAAGGTTACGACCTCGCGTGTTTTGATTTTATTACATATTGACTAGAAATGCTGTCATTGTTGTGTTTAGATTAGGTAGGGTCTAGGTAAAATAATTGTAAGAAAAAAAATAATTCTTAAAATGGCTTTTAAGTATAAAGTAATGAAACAGGACAATTTCATTAGTCATGACGGACAGAGGTATATAGTTTGTATATAGGTTAAAATCACGTAAAATATTTTCTGAGATTTCTTTGTGCACTGTAACTTATAACAATTATTTAATATAATTGTTATAAATAACGCCATTGCCCTACTTTATCGCTGTAATTATTTCTAAAACGTGATTCATTACTTTAATAACTTGGTCTGGAACTACCAATATTCTTAATTTACGTAATCATTAAAATATAATTAAATCATTTTTTTCCCACACTTTTTTACGTAACACTAGCTTAACGAGTGATACAAATATGAAATTTATATTTTGGTAGATAAATTAAACAGAATATAATTATTCTTAAACTATCAGTATTTGGTAAAATCGTAATGGATAGGGGTGTATAAGGGGAGCCTTATGTCCAGCAGAGGACTATCATAGGCTGATGATGATGATGATGATCAGTATTTGGTTGGTGAACACATCGTTTTTTTCTACCGATAGGAAACACATCACTGACTCAATCATTTAGAAAATGATCAGCAAATGGTAACGTTACAGGAACAAGAGCAAAATAATTGAACCTTGCAATTATATTAAAATTTAATTTTTCCATGTCCTGCAAAAGTGTTAACTTCTACTTTATAATGGTACTTTTACTTATCTTTATTGTTTACTATATAGCGATTAATTTATTTCTTTTGGTACTGTGCAACATAAAAGAAAAGGTAAAGATAGGAAAAGGAAAACGAAATGGAAACAAAATCGAGAAATTGCACTGTTATTTCAGTTCTTTATGCGTATCATGGGAAAATCGTTAAGAAAGTTTATTGTTTGCGTTTTGTTTTCAGACTCTTATTGGGAATAATTTTAAAATTTGTATATTTAAAGCAACTTAAAAGTTCACAGTGTAGGTATAAACAGTATTAATAACGGTAAGTTGTCTATAGGCGCTGGAATCTATTCGAATCTTGTATCCGAATGCTTTCTTTCGTAAACAAAGAAACTGGTTCTCGTTTTAGCAAAGTTGTTTCATATTATATATTACATATATTCTGTCTCGATGCGTCTGACATATTCTTTACGCATCCAGCTCAATATTATATTGTTAATTTTACCAACGTAATTGAATAGTTTATTGCAGGCGAACAATTTATTTATGTTTATAAATTCTTTAACAGAATTTTTATTCAATACCAATGCTATTACTTCGTTAAATTACTTCTGGTCTTTAGAAAATTGCGATGTATCACGTATTAATAATGCACATGATGTATTATTATATATCTTATTTAATGTAAAACCTTTCATTTTCATTCTATTACGTTAAATTTTACGCTAATCAAACGCTATCTTACCGTCATCATTCCACAAATGTACAATGTTGTTTAAGGTTCATATTTAACATATTAATTTTTATATGCCAATTTTAATTATACTTGTCTAATTTAATAATTTATTAAGATATCAAAGAAATTGTATTGCATATTCTTATTGTTCTTAATTTAATTTTAAGTCGCTGATTTTGCTCTCTGCGGGGACTTAATAAGCTTACCTTTGCCATTCCAATGAATCGAATCAGGCCACTTTTTATTTTATTTGCGGTATAAAGATAGCTTGTATATTTATTATAAGGTCTAAAATTTAAAAAAAAAACACAGGTTTGAAGCATTATTTTATATAGCCAAAATCTATTCAAATATAAAAATAGGAATTATTCAACTATTTGTATTTATATTTGTCAATAAATGCGGCGAGTTAATTTGCGACTTTCTTAGCTCTTGAATGTTTTCTCATTTTGGTAAACGCACGATGACGCACATTTGTGGGTCGCGAACTTTATTTTATATTTAATAAATAAAGCTGAGATTCAAAACAGTAACTCCATATTTCTGCTTCCGTACATTATTACTAACTGCCTCCGTAGCCTAGTAGAATAGGCGTTTGCTTTAGAAACCGGAGGTCGTGGGTTCGAATCCTGCGGGGACTCAACAAATTTGCATTGTTGTTTCCTAGTTGGTTAGGACAATTTGGGCCGATCACCCAATTGTCTGAAAAGTAAGATGATCCATGCGTCGGATGGGCTTGTAAAAAGTCGGTCCACCCACCAACCCGCATTGGAGGAGCGCTGTGGGATACGGTCCAAAACCCCCTAATGGATAGGGGTGTATTAGAGGAAGCCTATGTCCAGCAGTGAACAATCAAAGGCCGATGATGATGATGACATTATTACTGGACGAACATAGGATACGTTTGAACTGTTCGAAAACGCTGACCGTTTTTTCGAATTGCTACCAGAGCGGCAACGAGGAAACGCCTAACACTTCCTATATTGTTCGAAAAATTCACGTTTCGTATACGTTCAGTGTTTTTAATTATGACGCGTTAATGTTCTTCTGCGCTTGTTATAATCTGTCGTTTTTAATTGTTTCATTGTTATAGTAATTTAATAATGTGTAATAATTAAATTTGAATTCGCTAAATTAATAAGCACTTATCTAAAATAATCAAAGCGGCACCGCGCTTAGACAAGGACAGGTACAGAAAAAGAAGAATTTTTGAATTCGAACCAAAATTTTCTCGGGTAAAAAGTTTATTGCAACATTAAGATCTTCTTATATACAGGTCTAAATTTAATTTCAAAGTGTGCATTAATATAAAAAAAATCCATGTTTAAACAACACAGCCTCAATTATTGTTGTCATAACTAAAGTTTCTATTCTAAACTTTAAATTTTACAGTTCTAGATTCGGTGTTAGCATTTCCCAGACCTTGAATGTCGCACACCTCACGTAATCCGATTGCGCGAGCATTACGCGAAACCGCAAACGTAATTATGATAAAATTCGAGAGCGGACCATTCGATTTACTTCGCTTCTATAAAGTTATCATAGTCCATTCATACATGCGGTTGCGGTATCACTGTGACGAGTGTAATGCGATTTATATTGCCTATTCAACAACAGAATCGTCGTCACCGACACCTTCCTCAACTATGAAAGGAGGTAATACCCGTCAGTGCGTCACAAATCGGGGTTTACCGCCTCCACTACGTTATATTACGACTACCGACCTTCAATATCGAACGCTAATTGAGCCAACAGACGATGGCCAATAGTTCGGAAAAAAACGTCCGCGATAACTAATCGTCGAACGTCATAAAAACGTATGCCGCGTCTCCAAATTGCCTCATCTCTTATAATCAAATCGTATATTATAAAACGTAAGTTTGACGCAATACGAATTTACGTTGGGTGATTGGAATTTGTTTTATTTTCCGTAGCTGGCCTGGTGTTCCTGTTATTTTTATAATATTTCGTAACGACCTTTTGATCGTCGACGTCGAATATATTATATGTATAGTATTTTAACGTTATGTTTGTAATTTCGCAAAATTTACTCTGATCTGATCATAATATATATAATAATACAAGTCGAGATATACATTCACACCGACACATCGTCTGATTTTTTCGTTTTCAATAGCACCAGTTTTTTTTTGCGGGTCCGAAACAAGTTTATTTGGCACGTGCTTGTAGGCTGTTAGAGATTATACGTTAAGTTATTTGTTTCATGGGTAAATTTGACGTGACGGCCTTCCCGGCACTGCTTACCTCGAGGAAATCCACATTGCGAAATAATTACGGACACCGTACTGCATATTATGTAAAGTTGTCTTGCCTCGTACACATATACTTATGATATTAATCTGTATCTTCCCACCTCCGAACGTGATGTCATTAAGGAAACCATATAGCGGTAAATAAACCTGTCCAATGAAATAGCCGAATCAATAAAACCGTTATTATATATTTATTGTCATACATGTTAAATATTAGCACACAGCATCATGATTGTCGGGACCGGAGGATGCGTTTTTACTTTCCGTTTGATTGATTTTGGGTTTTTACAAATAGAGATGCTGCATTTCGTCGTATCATAATAAATAAATAAAGATAAAACTTACACCTGGGGATTCCCGCACCGAGTGAAGGTGCAGACCGAGCCGGGGGAAAACAAGTTTGCAGTTACGTGACGCGTTATTATTCATATGGTTGTCAGCTACAGGCAATTCCACTTTTCGTACACGAACGAAATGCATTTGATGAGTAATTAAACTATTGGACTTCAAATGCAAGTTATATGGTACACCGAATATTGTCTTCCTTTTAAATATACGTATTAGGTTATGAGCAACTAAGTAAGAGAAAATAAAAGTAGATGGTTTTGGATTAAAAAAAGCCACTTCCTTCTAGCCTGTCCTAGTGTACCTACTAAAATTTACTAAAGTTTAGATTTAATCCATTAATAAGGTGATTAGTACAAAAAAAACTTTTAGCATTTGTTTATTATCTATATTTAAAACTGAGCGAAGCCTAGAAATAAAATGTGATTTTAACTAGTGGTGTTACGCATTATAGTAAAATAATAATAGTTATTTGAATTTTTTTATAAGAATTTTTAGAATGTGAAACAGATATATGTCATTCTTATTATACCTTGTATATTTCTATATTTTATTCTAGTATTCGTCTGTAACGTGCTGAACGTGGTTTTATTAAAAATATAATAATGATAATATTTATATATATTATTAATAACATAGTCACTTTTAACTTACTTTAGTGATTTTATTGATGTGATTTTATTCGCGATAATGCGTACTATTAGAGTCCATTGTCGAAAATCAAAACAAAAATGATATTGTTTCAAATGAGGTTTTTATTATTACCGTCTAATAAATGTGCATAAAAAATACGTCATAATAATAATATTAAAGATAATGATTATATAATAGTGTAGTAAGTGAACCTGATAAGTTTTTTTTTTATTTCATGAAATTAAGAAACTATAAATATGATTTTAAAGATTTCGTGAACTCTTCTATGTATTAGGTAGTGACCTAATTTATTTAAATGAAAAAGGTAAATTTGTTTCGAGCCACGTAGTCGAAGTTTAAACTAAATCTTCCATTTCTTTTCGACAGAACCCAAACAAATTTACTTAATCACGGGTTACATTAGTGGCAAGCCATAACATTTTATTTAAAATTAAGAACAAAACAAAAAAACAAGTTTACGAGTATGTTTGAAAACGAGTTTGTTTTTTCAAATTTGGATACTAAATTCCGTGATTTCCAAGCATTCGGTTAGCAACAAAACTTTAAGATTTTAGTATGATGTTCTCAAAAGACAAGTTTTATTTTATAATGTTCAAAATCAAAAACGAAAAATAAGATTGCGAACAACAACCTAGTGGTTCGACAACCCTGACGTTGGGTTGGCAACGGAGATCACCGGTTGACGTATATTTTTTACTGAGAATAATTGCGGCAAGGTAAAGAAGAAGGTTTGTTACCAAGGTACCGGGCATGTGAAAGCATCTGATCTAGAAATAAGAAAAAATACCAACTGTCACACGTGATTATAAAACAGCGTAACAACATTATCTAAACGGAAAAAGGGTTTTATTTGAAGTACAAAATAAAGGGAAAAGCTTTCAACTCATATTCGTGCGAGATTCTAATAAGAGAGGGGGAAAGGGGCGTATGTACTATGACCCATGTCTGACTTGCATGTGACATTGTGACTTCTACAGCAGAGCGTTAGGAAACAAGTTGTTTGCTAATATCACGGCGGTCGTTCACCTAATCCTCACCTCATCATAAAGAATGCAGACCATATTATATTACCATACAACCCGATGAAACATGTATACAACATAGTTAATTATTTTTTATTGTAACTTTAGCCACCAATGAATAATTTCTCTACATACGAACATTTAAATATTAAAAAAAGAAAGAGAACAAGAGGAAGCTGTATTAGATCTTGGTTCAAACTTTTAGTCAATGCTAAATTGCCTTTTTAAGGTTAACAAGTACGATAAGTAAGTTAAAGTTAAAGTAAGTTAAGGTGTCATTACATTGACTTTGTTACTTTTCGTGGTTCTTTTATGACAAAATTAGAACAGGTTGTACCCAAAACTATATTTAAAGAAAAAGCGAAAATGTAATCTCTTGATGGAGTAAAGGCTTCGGTTGCGAAAGGAATCCTAATTCTTGAATGGAAAGTTAGCGAATCGAAGTCCATTATAAAAGTTGCGTGGTATTTCCCCTATAGCCGCAGTTAAACAACCATACCTGCAACAGGCTTATGTATTAAGAAAATTGTGTCATATAATAATCAAGTCTCCACTAATTCTTAAATAATTTTTTATTAGAGTTGATTCTTTTTCTTATTTTATCAAAAATAAACATTTTACGAATTCCACTTGTTCCGATTGATAAATTGTGTCTAAATTTATAATATTTCCATTTATATTTAAAATATAAATTTTATTGAATAAAAGGAATTTTTACGGATTTTATCGCATTTATTGTACTTTTTTTTAAACCGGACTTTTCGAACACTTTCCCGCGGCCGTGGTCACGGAGTAGAGTGAGATGTCATGCATCTTGTTGCCAGTGCTGAAGCAGGATTTTCAGATCTTAGGCAATAAAAATGTAAAATAAACGCGTTAAAATCCGTAAAAAGTCCTTTAATCAAATATGTGTGGTATTCGCGTAAACAAATATAATAATAATATATATTCTAGTTTATTTCTTAATTTAATCAATTAATTATATTAAAGCTTTTTGTTGCATCCTTGACCGTCTATTATATAAAAAGATTATTACATAACATCATTATATATATTCAATTCTGCGCATAAAAACTTTATATTTAAATGTATTTTGTTATTTTGATCAAGATCTTCTACAGAATCTTACAAACAAATGAGAGCAAAGTTTTAGTAACATTTTGATGGAACCATTTATTTAATCACTTTAACGCTGTTCGGAAAGGTAATCTACAAATTATTTGTGATTTTTGAACAGCATATCCCCATGTCGTTGGCCTGTCATCGCTAGATGATTGAAATTCGGCGGTGGTAACCAAATTTAGAGACTATTTAAGAGTTTAGTGTTGTATTTTAAACTTTATAATAAATAAATACGATAAACAGATACCAATATTTGTCATCACTACGTTTGCGTATCGTGTTTTTAAATTTTTATTTTAGTATTTATTTTTTTTTTTCACACTACGCTCGTCACTGATAGTTCCACCGGCGATAAAATTATCAGTGTATGTGTATTTTAGTTGGTTGACTTGAATATGCATATTTCGTTTGCCAAATAGAGATCATCTTAGAACGGGTTTTACCTAATCTAAGAAAAAAGGGGTATTGTAGGGGTTTAAACAGTGGAAAATTAACACGCAGATGAAGTAACGTACAGTAGCTAGTAGCACTATATATCGCTAACTATTTTTAAGTTTTGGGTTGTATATAAATTTTGCTGATAACAGCCATTGGATCAGGTCATTGGATACGAACGTATGATAAACAAAAACTTGTTTTTTATTCACGGTATCTTTTATTAAGGTGACATCGCATACTAAAATCGTTAAGTTTATTTCTTTTATTATCGGCTTCTAAACTTTTGCTGTGTTTAGTTATTTTGGTTTGGATATTTTCAACTTTTATGTTATTTTATGTTTTATCAAAGATTTTCTTTGGTCGATTATTTAAAGGCTTAAAAATTTCAACCTGTATTTATTATAGAAAAAAAAATTAAGTAATTTATAGATTTAGACATTAAGAGTCCGTTTTCCAAATGTATCGTTTACTTCAGTACCACTAAGTGTAATTTTCCGTTGAAAACCGTGCAAATAAGCGGTATGAATAAATTTGCCTTAATTTAAATGCTTGCATACGTTGATGAGATTGTCTTTTTTTCGCAGTAATTATAACGCTTTAACGAATAATGTTATAACGTTGTCTATAATAACATAATTGTTCGAGTTTTTTGTTTCAGAACTAAGCAATTATCTTTTATTGAGGTGTTGAAATAAATTAGACTATACGAATATGATTTTAGCTGAATCGGTATTTATCATGAGCATTAATGCTGATTTATATGTAATCTGAACAACGCCCGTAATTGACAGGTCAATTTCGAAATCTGTAATGACAATATATTTTTATTTGATTTTATTAAAACCCGATATATTTGTTCTTTTTGCCATTTCAATGGTTATATTTTGTTCATTTTGCAGTAATTGAAATTAAATTAAATTATAACTTTATATATATTAATATTGTAAAGATGCAACATTTGTATTTTTATATGTATGTTTGTAATAATTGACACCATTAGTAACATAGGCTACTTTAGTTTAATTATTAAAGGGAAATCCATTTGGAAAATCCAAAAACGGCACGGGCAAAGCCGTGTATGGAATGCTAGTTCTTAATACGTAAACGTGCAGATAGAACCGGTTCAAAAAACTTTTTAAAACTCGCAGTAAAACATCTTCCTGATCATGAAAAAAGAAGCCTGTGAAAATGGCAGCTTAATATTGATACCATAAGGTCATTGTACATTTCAATTTTCCATAGAAAACAGGGGACAAAATTTTATTGTTCCTTCAGAATTTTATAGCTAATTTTCGAATAAGTAAATCGGATTGTGCGATAGATACTTTTAAAGGAAGTTGAATGCTCTGATTAAAATGTCTCTTACATTTGTCGTGTAAGTTCACTCCTTCATTTAATTTTTTTCAATGTACCATAGCTGGGAAGTTGAATCGCTCGTTTTGCAAAATTGGTCGATTCCATAACCGAAATGCTTTGCGTTTTTGGTTCGTGGCCATGGGTACAATTTTTATATAATTTCCAGGCCTTATTTAGGTTTAGAGCATTTTTCTGTCACGAAACAATGCGGTACTTCGGTACAAAGTCACCGTTATAACTGCCGTGTAATTCAGACGTTACATCCGATGATTTGATGGAAATTGTGATAAGAGAAATTGTGGTATAATTTATATATTCCTTATGATCAGTTGTACTTTATATTTAGTATTGCATAGTGTTTGTTCCAACCTAATTGTCTAAAAGTCTAAACAATTAAGTCAGTATATGTCAGTATATATCAGCCTGTGTTAGTGATCTGCTCTACATAATAATCCTAAAAAAGCCTTCCCTAATGCGCGCCTACTCCATTAGAGGAATCTGGACTGTATTCCATCACGCTAGTTCGACTTTTTATATGCCCATCCGTCGCATGGTTCATCTTACTTACAGATTAAGTGATCGGCCCCAATTGTCCTGATCAACCAGAAAACAACTATAACAAAGTTATTTTCATTACGTCAAGTTATTTTCATTACGTCAAAGTTATTTTCCTGCGGGATTCGAATCTACGACCTACGGTTTGTAAAGCAAGCCAACTAGAGCACGAAGGCATTAACTAAGGTTTCTATATGCCCTTATTAGCTTGATATAATGTTTTACATACCTTAAAACAAATAACTAAGACTTGTATAAACTCGTCAAGGTTGGACATTGCAGTATATTGATCAATAATTCATGAACATTACATGCACCACATAGCAGTTACTATAATCTACACAATGATAAGTTCTAGACTAAATTGACATACTGATTTAACCAACGCCTTTGACACTAATAACAGATTAACCCGCAAGTTGAAACTATTGAGTGGCAAACATTTTTTATATACAATTTTGTAAACATTCAAATCAGGATATGATAAAACTCTCATTCTTGTTCTAGCGGTATTGGCCCTCGCTTTATAAAACGAAACTAGTGGGTTTGAATTCCGCGGGGAAACAACGTTTTTAGCATAAAATACATAAAGAAATAATTTCAAAATAAATATTTTATTTTTCTTTGTCTCAAGCAAAGACCTTGAACTAGAAAACTTCGTCTTAAAGTTATATAATTATGTTACTATCGATGTACTTAACTCTGTATAAAATAGCGGGAGAAATTAAAACTAATAAAGAAATATTTAGTTACAAAAACTGTAAAACTATAGTATACGGTCTAACATTATTCACCTCGTCGTGTTAAGCTGCCACAAAATTCATTTTGTTTTGATTGATGATCAGATTACTGCAAATTCAACACTAACGCCGTTTTACTGTTACCGAAATTATGTGGATGGTTATAACATGCCACATAATTTCGGTAACAGTAAATCGACAGTAACCCAAATCTGGATCAGCTTCTTCTTTAGCTTATGTCTAAATTAGAACCAACCTATTTAACTACACCGTAGCATTCCTGTAATTGTTATCGTCTAGTTTTAGAAAAAATAACAACAACATAAGCAACTATATTTATATATAATGCCGATAAACAAGCGTGCTTCATTTGGCGAAAATTCTGATAAAAAGTTATCTTTTTTTTGGATATTTTCGAACGCACAATTTAACATTTACTACGGCCAATGAAAGTGATCGATATTGTGGTAATGATTCGTCAAATAGAACGCAAGATCTATAAGGCATATGGGTTATGTTGTTTA
This sequence comes from Lamproptera curius, assembly GCA_029286875.1. Lineage (NCBI taxonomy): Eukaryota > Metazoa > Arthropoda > Insecta > Lepidoptera > Papilionidae > Lamproptera > Lamproptera curius. The sequence goes on along the minus strand of JAGSMT010000097.1, from coordinate 1,252,360 downwards.
CTAAGTTCTTACCATCTTTGGCACGCGTATAGTCACACCAAGTAATATGTTTACTTGCTAAACTCTTTTCAGACACATACTAATTGCAGTGTATGTTTATGGTATGGTATAACAACCTCAATGCCTTCGTATACCAAAAATGCACCTACATTTATTAGCATCGTATTTCGATAACTATATATATTAAAGCATTTATTATTTTTGGCAATTTTACGCGCTTTTGGTAACTATTTTGTTCTCTATGTTTAGAACAGTTTCTCGCGATTTATACATGGTCCTGTGACCATAGTTAATAGAACTTTGGTCACAGGACAGGTTTTATCTAAAGTGTAACCATAATTCACGTAATAATTTTGGTATGTCTTGTCAAAAATTTTATTGATTTTCGGAAAAGAAAATGTGCCGCTTGACTAACTCAATCTGTTGAGCATTCAGGGAAACAATTCATAAAATAGTGGAAGACAGCAGAGGAGCCATGGTTTGTACCAAATGACGTAACAGTATATCCGTATGTTAATGTTAGTATGTCAACAACCCAGTCTGGTGGGAGCACCAAGTGAACTGAGCGAGTACAATTACAATTGACGAAAGTGTGAGTAATTTTACATCAGATTAGATCAACTTTTACTCACGCATTCAAACGTAGTGTGTAATAGTTAAACCTATTATTAATGTTATTAAACATATTGAATAATATATTTAACAGAAAGTTATGTGAATATGTAGAATAACTAAATGCTTATAAGACGTATGGAAGAAATGACAATTATTTATTATCATCTAATCACAGTGTTAGATGAAGGTAAAGGAAAATAAGAATTGTGCGGGATACAATATGAGAAATAGAGTAAGAGAAGAATGTTAGGACTATCTTAAGTAATTGTTATAGTACGCCAGTGCCTTCTAATTTACTGAAAATTAACCCAAACATTGAATCCACCAGATACCCGTTGCTTATATGCCAACCCCATGATGACTTGGGAAAACGGTTACGAGAAAGAAATGGAGAATTAAGAAATGGAAAATTAACCCAAACATTGAATACTGCCTCCGTGGCCTAGTGGTATGGGCGTGTGCTTTAGAAACCGGAGGTCGTGGGTTCGAATCCTGCGAGGACACAATAAATTTTCATTGTTGTTTCCTAGTTGGTTAGGGCAATTTGGGCTGATCACCCAGTTGTCTGAAAAGGAAGATGATCCATGCGTCGGATGGGCATGTAAAAAGTCGGTCCACCCACCAACCCGCATTGGACCAGCGTGGTGGGATACGGTCCAAACCCCCCAATGGAAAGGGGTGTATTAGGGGAGGCCTATGTCCAGCAGTGGACTATCAAAGGCTGATGATGCATGATGATGCATTGAATCCACCAGATACCCGTTGCTTATATGCCAACCCCATGATGACTTGGGAAAACGGTTACGAGAAAGAAATGGAGCAAGTGAACACTGAGAAGGAGACAATGCAGACTGAGTAAAGGTAATGCGATAATGATGATAAATAAGACAAGGACATTTTTAACCTTATCCTTTTTTTTGCCATTGGACATAAGAAAGGAGCAACCGTTGGTTTTTTAGTGGGTATACCGGCCGCTCCATCTTGGTCCGGGGAGCCCCACATATCCCCGCCGCCAGAGTGAGGGGGCAGCAGGGATGTGTGGGGCTCCATTCTTTGGATTAAACGATACTACTTACGATTGAATGGAGTATTTTTTACAACTGCACTTGGTCTATTGTATTAGCGTTTATTGATTTATTTTGCTCTTTGCCTCGATACTGGTATTAGGATAGGACAAACTTTAAATGCCGATCTGAAATAAATCAAGTTGTAAATACATAATCGTTTGCTTGTCGTTAGTGAGTTATAGCAAGTGTCACTGAAGCATAAAGGTCTTACCATATCCGTTTTTCTAGTTCAATCGACAATAAATACATGTAATTTTGTACAAGATAGAGGTGAATACAATTTAAGACATAAGTCATAAATAGTTCTGTTATTACGTTAACTATTGTTTAAGTTGAGATTTTGGGTAAAAATTATAAACTAAACGAGACTTAGGGTCCTAGGGACTTAGTTTAAGCCACCAAAGGTTTACGTACATAAATTGTGTTATTAAATTAACGAAATATTTACAACAATTTTCACATTCAATTTTTTTTGTACAATGAAGTTGATACGATGCTGGCATTTCGTAGTAATTAGTCAGTATAAAGAAAACTCGTTTTAAAACTACCAGCAGAAGTAAACAATGACACTGCGTGCATGTATATTAGTTTTAAACCAAAAATATCTTGTATAAACAATACCTGAATATCAGTTTACATTTAAGTTCTCTTCACGTAAGCAAAAAATATTTTTATAGATTCATCTATAAATATTTAACCTACACGAGTTTCTAAATATATGGAAAATAGTGAAAATTGGTAATTGAATTACTTTAAATGATTGCCATTAAACTTGATATGGAGAACTATATAGGTTGCTGCATAAAAAGTTTTCATTTAAATGAAGTTTTGAAGTTACGTGTGTTTGTAGACATTCTGAGAACGGTCTCTGTAAGATTAACTAATGTTGTGATATTTAATTTGGCTGTGTAGTATAATAATAAGGTCCTCCCTCGGGATTGCGAATACGGCGGCCTCGGGAATACGGCGGCCAATCTCTATTAGAGATCTGCCAAATGTATATGAGATATTATATCGTACAAGTGAGTGCGAAGATACTATCACTTTCATGGGATGGGACGGATGACCAACACGACCGGACAAACGTTTTTGTATTTTCTACCGTCATCTTTTTGGACTAACAATCGAATGATCAGCGTTGGTATAACCAACTACTAAACAACAATTCTAAAGCTCTTTCGTGTCCTCATTCGTATCCACGACCCCCGGTTTCTAAAGCGCAGGGACTTAGTACTAGGCTACCGAGGCCGTTGCGTAGTACTCGCGTTACAACGGAATACTTGCTTTCATACAATACCAGTTGTGGTCGGCTTATCTCTTGCGGATATTTATTTCGAAGGTCGTTGGTACAACACGTGTCTTACGCGTAAATACAACGGGCTTAGTACTACTAAATAATCGATTCATTAACTATGCAACTGATAATGGTTTTCGACTTGTAAATGCTACATCTTTATTAATGTGGGCGATATATATGTCAGCCATTTCTTTCTTGATGGAGAAAATATGTGTCAAGTTACTGCAGGTTATTGATATAATTGTAATTGTGTTATTAGTCACACACAGGTATACCCTTAATAATCCTATAATTAAGACAAAAGATAAACATAAAAGGTTACAAGCAATGTAAAATAATTATTCAAATATAGTACAGAAACGATAATATAGAACATAAAAAAACCGGTTTATTTTAAGTTCCCTTTCTCGCTTTAGATTCGGTAATGTCGTTACAATTATTTTTAAACACATATCGCTGAATTGTTATACTTTAGGGTTATTAACGTCATTATCATCATAATCATCAACAGCCCACTGCTGGACATAGGCCTCCCCCAATACACCCATATCCATTAGAGGGTTTTGTATCGTATCGCACGACGCTGGTCCAATGCGGGTTGGTATGGGCATGTAAAAAGCCGGTCCACCTAGGACCGGCTTTTTACATGCCCATCCGACGCATAAATCATCTTACTTTTTAGACAATTGGGTGATCGGCCCACATTGCCCTAACCAACTAGGAAACAACAATGAAAATTTGTTGAGTCCCCGTAGGATTCGAACCCACGACCTTCGGTTTCTAAAGCACATGCCCACACCACGAGAGTACGGAGGCAGTCGTTATTAACACAAGTAATTTTATTCTATATTTATAAACTCATCCTTATAAGATAGAAAAGTTGTTAAATTAAAAACTTTTAAAAACTGTTCTTGGCGACGGTTATTACATTTGCCGTTCCATCGTCCATGGTAAAAGGGGGGTACTCTACTTGACAGGATTAGACACATTGATATTTATGATAAAAATGTTTTGATGAATACGAACTTCTCTGTATATATTTAACAAAACAGTTTCGAATAATTAGAGTCCGACCGAAACTGTTTTTCCGGCCGAAACCGAAACCGAAACCGAAAGTTCGGCCGTGGCTTCAGTTTCGGCCGAAACCGAAACCGAAACCGAAACTCACGTGATCAAGTATAAAAATTCACAAAATACTAAAATATGGAGCTTTTATGCCTATTATTTTGCTTTATTTAAGTCATGGAATGGAGACAGTATATTAAACGTATGATAATCATTTGTTTCAGTTGTAATAATATTTTTATGTAACAAAATATTAAAAATATAGTAATTACTTTTCAAATAAATTTCTTATAGCAATATGAGTTGTTAATAAAAAAATTAATAATTGCGACTGTTGCATTAAAGTATTGGTATTTTGAAATCTTACTAATTAATACTTAGGTTTGTATTTGTAGTTTCGAGGGGGGATCAAAAAGTAAAATGAGATAGAATTTAATGACTATGGTAGCTTATTTATTTATTTTTCTACATAATTTCCCAGTCCACCTACACACCAAGTCCAGCGTTCCAGGTTTCGAATGCTTCAATTCCTTTAAAAAAGGATTGTCTCGGTCCTGCAAAAAGTTCTCCACGGCATCGTTTTCTTGTTATATATAGTTTTAACACATGTTTATTCTTCAGTATTGTATCAATTTGAAGAAAAGATGAAAAATAGCTAGGCGCCAGATCTGGTGAATAGGGGGATGCTCAACCAATTGTATGCTAGCATGCTGAACGGTGGCCATCGCTAATGCCAACCTATGCGCCGGTACGTTGTCAAGATAAAAGGGCTCGCCCGTTCAAAGTTTGCCTATTTTTTTATCATTGACGGCATTTCTCAACCTCGGTATTACAGCTGCATAACCTGTAATGATGGTTCCACGCTCCAGATAATCAATCAACAATATCACTTCTGAGTCCCAAAATATTGAGATCATGCCTCGGCCAGGCAATATACCATGGCCACGGCATGAAGATCCTTCGGGATAAACCCATGTTTCGACCACTGTCACAAAACTAGATCTAAAGTTTTTAGAATCTTCTTAAAACTTGTCGATCGAAGATCGAAGTCGATTTTGTTTCTGACTCTCGGCTCCCATCTTGCGGAGACTTTTCTCATTTTCATAATTTGTGTCAAAATGCGTTGAGTACCTCTATATGAAATGCTCGTTTTTTGGATTAGGTATCAGATAGTAATTCTTTTATCGCTAAAAACAGTTTTTTCGAATGTGGCAGCATATTCTTATTCTTTCTTGTTGATTACTGGCTTCGATGGACTGCTGCAACCATGTTCGTTTTCCGTGTATGTTCTCACTACTCGAAATTAAGAAGTTCACTTTGCGACAATTGATTATGACAGAGCAGACTCAATAAATCTCTTGCGTTGTTAACTTTTTATAACAGTGGTTTTTAATAACAAGATCGCACTTGGTTTTTCTCTATTTTCGGGAACATTTAGCCACACATAGCAAACAAATGACTACATTCAGAAAAAAGTAAAGAGACTAAAAGATTTTTATTAACATAACAAATATCTGAGCTACGCTTTCCAGTATTATTTGTATTTATTTTTGTTACCAAGGAGTATATATTTTGTTCTCACTACTATTTGTTCCTCCTCGTCTTTCTAGAAGAATCATCAATTTCTTTTAACAAGTCAAACTTGGAATGTTTGTTTGAACTAAAATCGACTGATCTGAGCTCGATTGTAGCAACTCTCAAAACTCGATTGTAGATTAACTTTCGCTACTATTTCAGTCTCGGTTTCGGCAAAAGTTTCGAAACCGAAACTGAAGCCGAAACTTGATTTTTGGCCGAAACTCGGCGAAACGAAACCGAAACCGAAAGTTCGGTCGGAACTAGTAATAATATATTTTATTAAGGCGAATGTAGTATTCGCTTAAATAAAATATATTATTTTAACATACTATAAGGGCTAGAAACATCGGGAAATAAAATAATTGAAATGAAAAACCCGATTAAATGTGTAAAATTACCTTTATTTGAAAGTATTTTGTATTAATATTGGTTAAAGTTCTTCTATCATTAGTTAAATTTATGTACGGTAAAATTTAAAATGTTATTATTAGCAAGTAGGTTCATAATGAAGGTAACGAACGCAGACAATAAAGATTCGAAGCGGATGTGGAAGAACTGGCGTTAATAACTTCTTTTGTTTTTAATTGAGATCGCCTTTTTGGAAGTGGTGTTTGTAAAGAGGTAACCTTCGGTTGCTCGGTGTTCTGATACAGTTTTACGCATGCAACCAACAAAACGGAACGTATCAAGTAACACGCTTAAGCCCATAGTATCATCAGCAGTCATCGACTGTTACAATTGATTTTTTGTATTTTAATTTACACCTTCCTGCTATAATCAATTTCAATGGTTAGCGCTGGATGTAATAGAGGTTGTCAGTTCGAATAACTTTGTACTGGTCTGTTTCCTGTTTGGGAAGCACACGGAATAGGAAAAAACATAAAACCCAGACAAAATACGGTTTCCCGTTAAGGATCCGATTGCGATGTATCCACCTGGATTTTTCTGGTTGCATAGAAATCTTTCATATTCTTTAAGGGATATCGTACTGTCTAAATATACTGACAAAATCTCCTTAAAATGCTAGTCCTCTAATCTCTAGATAGTCCGTTGATGCCGAAATTTAGTACCGTGATGAGTAGAAATTAGCCATAATAAGAAAACTGATGATATATCGGATCACTATCTGTTGTCAGGCTCCTCCTGTTCACCATTGGATCATTATTAAACTGTAAATTTGGTTCGTCGTACCTAATGTAAACGTCAATAAGTAAAGTCAAGCTAAAGCTTGACACGTGTACTTTTTTTGTTCATGTCTTATAGATGCCCCATACTTGTTGAGTGTGGGTCAATATGGTCCATGCAGACCTGTTAGTACTAAAACTAATTTTTGTGTTATTTTCCCATCACGAATTTGCGGACAATCCATAAATTACGTCACACTTTTCGGGCGGGTGGGGGGTGGTTCGGTGAAGTGTGGCTTTGTATTAAAAGGGGGTCTAATAAATCTACAATACCAATACTCATTTCGGGCTTGTTGTTTGAATTCAATAATTTATAAGGTAAAAATTATAAAATATGTAACGTCACACTAGGCGAGAAGGGGTATCACAAATGTGAAAAGGCCGAGGGAGGGATCAAACAATCACAAACTTTGTGTGACGTAATTTATTAATAGCCCTTTGGTATTTGGTTTCATGTCTTTATTACTAGTCATTCTCGAATGTGGGTGTTTATATCAGTTTTGTTTACTTGTCCGTCTCATGGGATAGAATATTTATTTTAAATTAAAGTTGTACACATGTTAGAATGGTTTTTCTAAAAAATCTATATACTCTAATTGGTATATCTTTGTTAATTTTTGATTCTTAAAAAATTTAATAGTTTTTTATGTCATATTTTTGTACAATAAAATAATATAAACTCACAATAGTTTCATCAAAATTAATGTGATTTGATAAATAGCTCGTTCACCCGGTTGTCAGTTGAAACCAGAATGTTGCTTTAGTGTTTTGAATTGTTAACTCGACCTCGGCCTTTACACCGAAACACGTGTTTTATGTACTATCACTTTATGCAAAAATACAATCGTAGTACTCTCCTAGTTGATTCCTTTGTAACGATAAATTTATTTCAAGTTAAGATAATAAAAGCTTAAAGCGTTACCGCTTACGCTTTTAAACATTTCTAAATATATATTTTTCGTATCTTTAATAAGGAATGCCTTTTACCGCTTAATTAAACGTAATTCTGTCTTTTTTTAAATTAAAATAAGATGCTATCACTACGATATTATTGATATCTAAAACGGGCGTGGCGATTATAAACAGATGATAATTAACAAGACAATTGCGATCTCAACCTTCGGATGTTTGAATTTATTGATTCCATGGCTTCTGTAAATGGTTTTCAGACTGAATATTCATCATAGCGATGCCGTGATCATTGTGACAATAGACCGATTCGCATCTGAACAATGGGCGAATGAAGAGAATCTAATTGATTGCGTTTAAAATGACATCTCTTAAATTCAAATCGAGGTTTTACAATGTTTTCAAGGAGATTGACAGAAGAGAGGAGAATTGTTAGCAAGTTTTTTTTGTTTAGTTTTACCTTAATTGTTTTTTTTTACTACCGCGGTATTCCATGCCCACTTCCACGTTTTTTATTTCTATGCGTATACTCCGAATAAGATTTAAAACGTCTCTACTTTCTACGTAATTAATTCTCTTTTTAGATTACATTGTGTGGCAATGTACACAGATATACCATGAAGTACACATACGTAATCTCTGCTCTAATAGATTGGGCGCTAAGCTTTCGCTAATCGTTTCATCTTTTACATTAACTGGTCTCTGTTGACGAACCGGTTTAGTTATTTTGGCTCTGGTAAGACTAAAATTTATTTTGCGTCAAAAAATATAAGTTTCATATTACTTTATGTACTGGATGAGAATGGCCGAAGATATGAAGCGGTGGCATGCACCTTTTTCCAGCAGTGGACTGACACAGGCTGATGATAATGATTACTTACTTGAATTCAGTTCAACAAGATAATAGATTTGGTAACACGAGACCTATTTGTGCCGCAAAGCAGTTGTGGAAAATATTAATGTGTTCCGGTTTAAAGGATTCCGTAGCCAGCGTATTTACTGGAAAAACGAAACGTAATATTCTACGTTTCACGTAAGTAGCGCACTGGTGATACCCGATTGCCAATGTCTATGGGGGTCGTTGACCACTTTCCATCAGGTGGCTCGACTGATCTACCTTGATCTGCCTTCGTTTGCAATTAATAAAATAGAAATTCTCTAAATTTATTATGTTGCGGTCAAAAAATGATGTTTTATTCAAGAGGAATTAATAATATATGTGATATTACCATAGATCGAACGCGTTTAATTTGCCGCAGTGTGTGACTGTGAGTTTATTTTACGTAAATTAAATATTTTTTTATAAACCTTAAGTTATTCTACATTTCTTTTAAAAAAATATTTATTTATTCTTCATGAACAAAATTTGTACGAGGCGGACTTAATGCCGATGACAGTGTCTACCAGCCAACCTTCGGTTGGTGGTTAAATGATAAGTTAAAAACAAAGCAATAAGAAAAAAGAAATTTTGTATGTGTGTGAATGTATAGATGAGTATTTACCTGGGATATATTACAACATCCTGAGATATAAAAATATTTATGTATAATGTGTACAATAGTAAATGTATTATATTTTTAGTCGGGAACAAACCAGCACCAGAATCGATAGCAGCTTTACAATCGTTGCTTTTCATAAAATAAAAGTTAATAGTTTGATGAAAACGTAAAATTTATTAAGGATATACGCTGAAAGTCAAGTTTAGAGTTATTTTTACGTCAGAGAACGTTTATGTCTTTGCCAGGTAAAATATTTTTTTCTGATTGTTATTGCTATTACATATCCAATTTATGTAAAACTATTCCGTATCGTGTATTATTGTTTTTGTTTGTTTAATGCAAATTATTTGACTTACATTAACTTTAGCACTTATATAAAAATAAACTTACGGAAATAATATATAATAATATAAATAAATTATAATATTACATTTAAAGGTGCGAAACTGTTTAGAAGATATTATCACTGTTTATTAAGAATATAATTTAATTGATAATCAAACACCTTCAAAATCCTAATATTTATTATTGTATTAATATTATGTTGTAATTACGTCAAGTCAAATATTGCTATTATAATCATACTTCGTTTTTTAATGTTAATCTGTGGTATTTTTTGGTTGCTCTCATAATTTCGGCCTACTCGGTGAACCATTAAGATCCTGTTGGAAATAACTGAGGCCGTGTTTTTGCACATTGACAAAAACGAAGCAAATTATCCACTCAATTATTTCAGTGGCGCATTGTGTCGCCCGATTTTTCTAGAACAATTCCGTCATGCTCCATCGGTGAAGGAATCATTCACGCGTTGCAAAGTTTAGTCTTTGAAAGAGTAATTCTAATTTTATTGCCATAATTAATTGCCGTAAATAAATGGCATAAATTCTATCTGTATTTAATAATGTTTTTCGTGGATTGTTTGTTTTTAAAAGTGTAATAATTATGTATATACATGGTATAAATATATGTATATTTTTTAAATTAAAGAACATAACTTAATTATTCGTTTCTTTTGTTCTGTTTTAGAAGGTCGATTGAATTGTTTCGAAATATTGTTGTTTCCATACATTTGATGGACATTACATTTATTAATTTACGTATTATTACAAAACAATAAGTCTAACTTATTGTCAATGGACAAACCCTTACAGTCAACCTGATGTCGTGTTAATTTAGAATAAACATGGTTTTAATTATGATTCAGATTTATTATTTTCTTAAAAACAACTGAATCATAGACTGTCGATATACATGCGTAATTGGTGAAAACCATTACGAATATAGAACTATAATAATTTCACAAATGTTACTCATGGGGAAGGAAAAACAGCCGAGTGAGTGTCGGCTTGGGGCATGTAGTCATTCCTAAATTTGAGCAAGTATAATATAATAAGAAGTGAATCATGTACATCGTATACGTAAAATTATACATCGTTTTGTTTAATTTCTGTTGTAGTAATTGCAACTTAAATTTAATTCCTCTAAACGTTTTAACAACCACCCAACCACCCACCCACCACCCCCCGTTAGACCAGCGTGGTGGGATACGGTCCAAAAACCCATAATGGAGAAGGCGTGCATTACAGGAAGTCTATGACATCATAGGCTGATGATGATGATGAAACGTTTTAACTATTCATCTATTATTGAGCAGCTTTAACTTATGATCGAGAAAACGGTTTACAGACAGACCCAAAGACGAAACAAGTTTTAATAGAGGGAAGTCTTTATTTTCGGACGAGTAAAGGGTTATTATGATCACCCAAACCTTCTCAAATTACCCTGCGAAACGTGCTGTTTCCGTATTGCTTAAAATTTTCGAGAACATTTCAACAGTAAGATTACTCTAGTCTTTAAACAGATTAATATGAAATTAAACAGGTGGAAAATAAATAGAAGATCCTGCATTATCGTCATAACGACAGAATTGTGTTATAAAAATCCACACACAAATCAGCGTCGGTCAAGGTTAATAAAGTTATAAAGGAAGTTGTTATTGACAGTTTCTCGTAAGCTTCGGTTCCGTCACTATCGGCGAAACCTTATTAAAAACCCATTAACTATATTGCCTTTACAATGAAACGGTGGCAAATACGCTAGCACACTGCAAATTGTTATATTAAACAAAAACGCAACGTATTACTTTATATGTTTACCGCGAATGCAGCTTTTTTTCTAAATAGTTATTACAAGCAAAAACTGATTACCAAAATGAACAGTGAATGTAAAACGGACATAATTAAACAATTAGATTAAGATTGAAACTCTATTCTTTATTTAATAGGTTTTTAGTTGAGATGTGCTTTAAGCAGAAAAGTTTTTGTGACTAGATGACTAGTCGTGTCCCTTTGTTATTAGCTGATTTTCGAGCTTGTTAAAGTCAAGTTATTGTAACGTTGGACTTATGTACCCACATGTCTTTATTTTTTTCATTAAAAAATGGCGTAGGCTACGTAAAGTAGCAACATATTGCAACATATATATATCATTATAAAATAGAGCATTTCCGTATTAGTCCGAGGGGAGCCTTAATTGGCAGTAAATAAATTATTATTAATTACATTAACTACGCTTAGTTGCAGAATAGTTTATTTTACTATTTATTGTTATAGTAGCTACATTTCAACTGATGTCTCTTTAGAACATGATATAAATACTTTCTGACGGTACCAATAGATGATCAATGAAAGTTAAGATGTTGAGAATACAATGAAATGGAATATAAATTCGTAATTATTAACTTTTTCAAAAGTTTAATTAAAAATTAACCTGTTCTAGATACACTGTTCATTGCGATAGTAAATTACCCTTCCATTCACAATACTTCTAATAATTATGCTGTACCTTTGATATCTATTAACGGTTTATGACAGTGACTTGCTGTTGTTCTCTTTTTATTATTTTTGATTTATATTTTTAATATCTAAGAAGAAAAATATTATAGAGTAATATCCTTAAAATTAAGTTAAAGTTAAACGCAATTTTATATCAAAAATGATATTTAAACAGGTTACTAACCATTGAAACAACAAAACTTTGAATTTATATCGTATACTGGTTATATGTTATTTACAAAGGCGTTAAGTTAATATGCGTTAATAAAGTTTTTTATTGGTGACTAAATGTCTACCGAGCAGCAGTTGATAACTACTTCCTTAATTAATCAATCTTTGCTTGAGTTTATGAGTCGTACGATGTCGTATGTATGGGGGAGAACTAACGGCCGAGGGTTGGGTTAAAGGGAGAGAAACCGGCGGACGATGCGAGCGGTGTCCAGAAGTACCGCTTTCTGCATTTGTGCTAGAAGCGATCCGTCACGGAGTCCAAGCCGCCACAGGTGTTGTGAGAGGCTAGCAGGGATTAACCCGTGCAGAAACGATTATCGGGATAATTTTGGTCGACATCCGACCCCACATGTTAGTCACCTTGTGCAGATCCAGATATTTTCGTTTCTTTTCTGTTTCGGCTTTCACGAGGTTCTCGTCAACTGGAATGGTGATGTCAAGCATAAAATACCTTAGTCAGTGCCCGGTCCATCAGCACGATATCAGTTTTGTTAGCCAGTATCGTCTTGTCCGTGATGTTAGACCGGTCCCAATTAAGCCTGGCGCGTTCATTTTTGAGCACGGCATCCGGCGAGTACTTTTAATTTGGCAATCTCCGTTTCACGAGACCCATCCTAGGTTGTGCCTGTGCAAATACTCAGTGTTAGAAAGAGCCCAACAACAGGAGATAACATGCCGCAGGGTCTCCCCAGGATGGCGACAGGCTCGACAAACGGGAGGAGGAGAACATTATTATTATTACAATGACTATTATATGATCTTGTTAAGTGTTGGTGTTTAAAGATACTTTCGTACATTGTTTAACAGTATACGGTTCGTTTTATACTATTTTTCGTACTCAAGAATGTCTTAGAATCTCTACCCTGTCCTTGGTGATATCTATCTCCTTTGTATGATATATTCTTATAGAGACAACACTCCTTAAATAAAATCACTATAATACTGTTCCTAAATAGTCTGAAGGACCTGTTTTTATTTAGCTCATAGATTACCGTACAGCTTTAATATACTGAATTAGTTATTTTCTTTAATAACCACTACCATAAAATTATTACTTTAAGTTTAATCAGCGTTAAGGTTAAGTTCTTTGTTGACACGTACTAATTAACGCGATCGGCGATGATAAAAACCATCGGTGGCTTGACTTGTTTTAATTCGGTTCACTTAAATTCAGATACATGAATATAACTCCACATTTCATTGAACAGCAAAGTAAAATATTCAAATAATATTCGTGATACGACATAATCAGGAGGTTTAAGTCCTTATCGGGCTTATGGCTGAATATTTCAACAATATTTGTGCGTAAAAAGCTGTTTTACTGGTCTGAAACTGATAATTATAAAGTTATAATACTTTTTACTTGAATAAACAAGAGAAAGGAACGATGAAAGGGTGTATCAGTAAACAAAGTAATTGGCAAATAAAGATTATTAAGCACGATGCAGTCTATATTTAGAATGGTGAGAGAAAACCGCGTGTCCAGATTAGTTAAGTTCTTTGTTGTGAAACTGGACTGAATGCAGTCAATGGTCGGTGTGACCTTGAACTCGAATCGTGCCCAATACAGCCGAGCATTTACAATCGCTCGGTACTAGCTTATTGTAGCCTATATTGACTCATAAGGACTCGTAATATGGTTTTACTCGTAACTAGTTTTCAAGTCCATTAGCTTGTCAGTTAATTGACTTGGATTTATATAAAAATATATTCATTCCTGGATCTTATAGTAATTGTATTACTGTTTTAATCTTGTTACTAAAATAAACACACTAATATTATATAATTTATGTGTTTAATTTCCGAAATTGCTAGCTATATTTATTGATTAACTAATATTATCGTAATGATCTTGTCCCTTGAAGCTTTAGCAAATTAATAATTTGCAAATTTTTTTTATCCTTGATTGAAATTAAATTTATAATATTATCGAAAAGCTTTTCAATATAGAATCGTTTATTTATTGTTATATATGCTGTGTATATATGATTTGACACGAAAATATATAATTATATATTGTAATTTTTTTATATCTCCTTGCCTGTATATATACTCAAAAAACATGGCAGGTCATATATGTTCAACTAAGAAATCAAAGCAGTGATAATGTTATATATTAACCGCATCATGTCATTACTGCAGTAATTTATTTTTTTCTGAAAATGTAATAGTTTAAACAGACAGTATTTTGATTATTTTTATATGCTTTGATATAACACTTAAATCTTGACAAGGCGTCGTAAAACAGTTGTGATATCCAAATTATGACGCAGAACCTGATTTCTTAAGAGTGAGTTACTTGCTAACAAAAACATTATTTTAATATCAATAAGAATAAGGGAGTAATGATTTATAAATTTGCATTCAAAGTATAATGTTAATAATAATTAAACCGTGAAATAAATGTATCCTTACCATTATTTGGGCTTATTTAAATAAGTATTATTTATTTAATAACAACTTTTTTATACAACGCTCAAATTCACGCGACATGCGTTATTAATGTTTAAAACACAAGATAAATTTGTTTAGTTTATATTCCAAAATAATAATTAATTCGGTTCTTGGTTTATTTTTAAAAAAAATTCTAAAATCCTTTTTCATGTTCAATATGTGGATATGATTAAATTATACGAAAAATCGAGAATCATTTTGCTAGTTATTTTTACCACAAAAACTTACCAGGTTTTATACAAAAATAGTTTTTTTTATTATTTTTTTTTTATGTTAAGAATAGAACATATATTCAAGTATTATTTATGACAAAGCTAAAGTAACTTATTATAATTAAATATGTTTTTATTACGACAAAACGGCATTACATTTTTAAAACCTTAGTAGATACAGAGTACGAAACATTTTATAAAATTGCCATCAATTCCTAGTGCACTCCAAATGAAGTTTCAATTGAAGAAGTCTTTGTCTTGATCCCTTATAGATATATTGAGTGCACGTGAATTATGATCAGTGAACATTTTTCTCGTCTTATGCTCACTTCCTGAAACTCGACCGTTGCAAAGAATTCTAAGTTCGATGGAATACGGCAGATTGTGCACAAAGAATGACCATGTTTCGATTTCCTTGTTTTCGGCCCCGCTATTAACATTATTGCTAATTGTAAGCATGAACGCTAATTGAGATACAATACCTTGTATAGAACATATAAACAAAATATTAGTAAGAGGAGATTTAATGTTGTTCCCTTGAAATAGATACATGTACATAATGATTAATTGTTTCAATTAATTCATTAATTGTTAATCAAGATGTGCTACGTTCTTCCGCTTCTTTTGTTTTACTTTTTCTTCTAATTAATTACCAGTAACAAAGAAACATATAGTTTTTGGTTAGGCATGCTATTTTGCATACCCTAAAAATATTCATTAAAGCGACGAATTAACAATTAATCTAAAATAAAGAAGTTTCCCCATAATTTTGAGCTTTATTCACTATCTACGAAATCTGTGTTTTCAAAATATCACGTGTTTTAAGACATATTCATTTTTATTTTCTGCGTAACATAGCTATAAATTTACTTTTAAATATAGAGAAATATACGCTGGATTGACAACGACATGGAGGACTTAATTCAATCCAATTGTATTATTATTATTATCCAAGCCAAACTCACCCACCAACCCGCATAGGACAAGGTGATGGGCTACGGTTCGAATACCCCCTAATGGAGAAGGAGTGGATTAGGGCAGGCCTATGTCCAGCCGTGGACTAACAGAAGCTGATGATGATGATGATGAATAGTATTAGACAATACACATGATTAGGTTCACTGCATAATGCCTGCATGAGATATAAAATAATACACAAACAGCCGTAGGGAAACTTTGTCCTCAGTTCCCTTTGTTTAAAATTACGTATATCATTAAACCGCTATTATAGTTGCTTTTAATCAAAGGCAATCATATAGTTAAGTCTCATTACCGTGTTTTGCCATGATTAGATGCATCACGTCAACGATGCAGATGAATAATGACCTTTCACCGCCTTTTTAGTTCGAAACTGCTGATGCGGCTGTATTGTCTTTGTTGTACATAATTACCATTCTGAGGGCTCTGGTATTCAAACGGGTCCCGCGAACTAGTTAGTGGTTTTACCCGCGGAGGCTGCTCGGCGTGTCACTTACTTATATGAGAGTACAAGTTCTGAGTTAGTTGGACTTTTTGCAACAACTAGATAGTCGTCGCAATCTTTCGAAGTTTCTAGATGTAAAATACTTATATTATAGATATTGAATACAATGACTATTGCGTCAGAGAGTGTAGGTTCGAATGCCACCAGAATATTGTATGACGAACATAGTGTTATTCGTTGCTAAGTGCTTGTATCTATGAATCGTATTAATTTACAAAATAAAAGTAAGTTCATGCATTTTTTTAGTTGACGAAGTAAAGCCTATATATTTGCTACTTTAGAACTTATTTTAAGGTTGTTTATTTAGTTAACTTAAATCCACAAATAAAAAGGAGAGATAGCAAGAAAAAGATAATAAAACAAACTGCTTTGTATTTTTGAAAAACGGTGGTTTATTTTTGTATCGAAATTCATTTTTCCTAATTTATTTGCCGTTAATGAATAAAATGTTAAAAGTAAATTAATTAGAAATTCATTGTTTTTTTATTTTATAAAAACTGAAATGTCACAATGACTGTGAAATATTTAAAAAAAGCAAGATCCGTATGAATAGTTTGTATGAATATAAGAGAATTCTGCTAATAAGAATCTCATAAAACGTATAGTTTTATAGACATTTAGAATTTAATTTAGTTTATTTTTTTTCATGTAGTTGCAAACTTCATTTTGCTTTGTGTTAAGTAAGCAGGAAACAAAGAGAACACAAAATTATTTTCCAGCACAATATGTACTTTTAAGCAATACTGTGCCATTTCTATGGCCAACAAGGACCATCGTTCCGTAGACTTTATTTCAGCTAACCTTTTTCCTAAGCTTTCATGAGCTTAGGAAAATCGGCTTCTAACCCGTTCAGATTTTAGCTGAACAGTTCCACCCAGACCTACTAGCATCTGACTTCCGCAAACAAAAGGAAAACATTCTAAGGATGTTGAATGTTGATGAATTATTTTACAGTAAAATTGAAGGATCTGACTTCCTACGCCAAAGATGGTCTTGACAACCGGAGTCGACTTTTTACATACCCATCGGACGCATTAATCATCTTACTTTTCAGATGTTTGGGTGATCGGCCCATTTTATCTGTATAGATAACACAAACATGTTTCCCGCGGGATTCGAACCCACAATTTCCAGTTTATAAAGCGATCTCGAATACCGCTTGTCCACGGAGGCGGTTAATAATCATTCCGTAATCAATTCTTATTAACTAAGTTACGGGAGTGACAATACACAAAGTCACTATTGAGACCATTAGGTCCAGGTAAAACGAGACCTTAATATTCACAGGCCAGCGGGGGCCGGTTCAGATTGATTTACGCGAGCCAACGAATGGTACAGCTGTGCCGGAACTTTGTTATAATGCAATTTCGCCACCTCCGTCGGGCACCCATTCACCCGAAGTCCGGGATCGCGTACCCCCGGCCCGCACCCCCCGGCCGTTGCCAGCAGCCGCTCTCAAAGTGACACTCTATTAAGTGCTAGATAAAAGAGTTCCGTCCTAGTTTATTTCAATATTCCTCCATTACGCTCCAGCGAGAGTCCATTATATAAATAACCCTTTTAACTTCGCATTATTGACATCGCTATCATTTTGCTTCGTGTTCGTAAATGGTATAAAAAGAGGTAAAAACCATATCATATCTGGATAGAGCAGTTAATAAGTACATAAATAATTAAGTGATATTGTCTATTGACCTTGATACATGCATACATACTCATTGTTTTAATTATTCCACTTGTTACGTAACCTTTTTAATTACTTTCTATTTTTAGGTATTATTAGTAAGTTTTTATTTATTTTAATCTATTTGGCCTTTCACATTCTCCTATATTTAATATAGATCGCTTTGTTAAAATGACAGATCTTGCGTATTGAGCGTGGCGTTTTTTTTTTATTTAAACATGATATTTATCTCAGATAATTTCAGCCACAAACGCGTTTCACGGTTAAATAATTTGTTTTACTTGTTTAAGAATGTGTGTGGAGATATCCATGGTTTTTATTAAAATGATTAAAAAAGCTTCTCGGGTGGTTTATATGTTTATATATTAGTGTTGATAACGAAAAGTAAACTTGTTTACGGCTGTGCAAAATAAATATTGTATTAAAACGGAAACTGCAAAAATAATTTTATTTAATTCTACAAAATTAAATTAATTTACTAAGGGTTATTTTTGAATGTAACTGCTACAAAATAAAAAAATCAAGTTCAACATATAACCTTTTTAAGGAATGGATGTAATTACATACCGATAAAATCGACTTTTTTACACATGTACATATTGTATCAATATTACCAAGGTCAGAAAAAAATTGCAAGATGTCATTTTTTAAGTAGGTACATTGCTACATGATAGGATAGACAGAAGTATATTAGTACTCCGAGCACTTGGATCTTTTTTTTATCTTCATTTTTTTAGTTGGCTACAAAGGCAGACGAGCAATTCCTGATGAAAAGTGGCCCCCCTTTATACGTTGGCAACACCAGTGGTATTATCAAAGCGCTACCTACCTACGGTGACACATAGAATGTTAAGTTTCGTTTACCCAGTAAATACGCTGGCTACGGTGCCCTTCAAACCGAACACAGTAATATTTTCACACTACTGCTTTGCGGCAGAAATAGGCACCACGGTGGTACAGCCACGGACGGCCAAAAAGAGGATCTACCACCATAAATATATATATTGGCTCCGCAAATTATGATATGGTTAAAATACTTTTTAACATTTATATTTAATTAACCGTCATCTGAATTTTTTTAACGGTCACATTTAAAACATCGCACGTATCATTATTTAAATAACTTCAGAACTTTTACTCCTGAAAAGCAGTTCGTTTCTTACATTTTAGACTAAGATTCAAGATTTAAGTTTCAAGCGGTAACTCAGCAAAGGTATAATGTACCAGCAAGTTGAGTTAATAATGAGACAATTCTAGAAAATTCGAAGTTAAAACAAGTGAAATTTTAACAAAAAAAAAATATGACCGACTTCAGACAGCATTAATCATATTGCGCAACGTAAGCGGATTACAACGTGCTGTTTGCACGCATCCTGTCACCGCATTTTAAATCTCTAAAATCTTTTACGGTATTCATTCAATCAAAACGTCATGTAAGACATGTTCTATGCACATCGAATAATTTTTATACGCATTAACTTTAAGTAAACTTACACTATATTACCTTAAATGAGCTTTGAATTGCAATTTTACAATATTTTACATTTAAATGGTTATTGTGCGTTATTCTTAAAACATAAGTATTATGCGCCTGCGGATTTTATTGTAGACCCATTTAAGAAGGACAAAAATATAATTAAAATATACGTTTTATATTTTGTATTATAATCGCACAAGGTTAAATCGCCGTTATTTTTTTTATTTCTCAAATATGCATTAATATACTTTGAAAAAATATTAAAAATGGTCATCTTGACAGCTAATGTCTATCATTTTAACAAATAATGATTAAAATCGGAGCTTTAGGAGCGGAGCAACGAGGTAACATAAATAAAAAAAAAACATACACTCTGAATTGAGTAACTTCTTATTTTGGGAGATCGGTCAAAAATAATAATAAAACATGGTAAGTGGTTTCTATGTGTTCCTTATAAATATGTTTATAATCAGTACACTATTAAACCCCTATCTATTTCAGTATCATTCTAAATAATATAAATATTTCTGATCGCTTCATGATTAGAAATTAATACTGAAACTTATTTAATCACCATTGACGATGCTTTATTGACCATTTGTTACGATTTATCATTGACTCTTTAATAAAATTACGATATTGGATAAAGTTTATAATAAATAATTTCGTGGGAACCCCAAGAATCTAATTCGGGTGCTCGTACATAATTTCTCATTGACAAACGTCAAAACGAATTTCGTCTGAACATGTTGCATTAGGCTCGGTTCGGTTATTCTCACCTTAACGACAGACATTTTGCGGTCAGCCTAGAACATAGTGCGTCTATTGATACGGCAACGTTTCCAACACCCGTCACGTAACAGTCACGGCCCGAGCGACTGAGACCTTGGCGGCACGATAGCACTTTCCTAATGGCGAGCCATAATTCAGCGATTTGATTTACCCAAGTCGGTGAATCTTAATAAAAGCTTTAAAAGAAATACGTAATATACTTATTGTCGGTTCTTCTCAGGTCAGAAAAGTCTTTTTACGAACTAGTTGTTTTTATTACAATCAATAAATTAGTGGATCACTTATACGTTGAATAAAGATATTTAAATTTAAATACAAATACGTTCTGTCGTTGTTTTATTGTTGAGTGAAATGATATGGATCAATAGCCTAATTTCATGTGACTTTCTCAAGTATGGAAATCGTAATGGCAGCTTTAAAAGAAAAATATGACAATGGTAGCTTGAAATAAATTGTACATATTGGATGTGATTCGAATGTGTTATTTATTCGTTTAATTATTTACATTTTGGATAAAGAGATATGGATAAATCGTCTGATTTCCTGAAAAGAGACGATCCATTGTATAGATGTAGGTCTTAAAATTTACTATTATCTAATTCCTAATCCCTCTCCTCTTCTTGCGGTTATTAAGAAGCATTTCCTATGGTAAGTTAAAGATTGAATAAGCGTTATAAGATAAGACTAATATAAGCCTCTATACTCTCAGTTAAACATTTATTCTAAACTGTTTCGAGTTTAAATTGCTAAATTCAGGAGTGATTTTATCTATTTCTTTCTATATAATTTTATCTATTTGTATTGTTGGTTATTGCGCAGTTGACTGTCTATTTAATATGCAATTACTAAATATTTTTTTTATGGCATGCGCAGGCAGACGAGCAGTCGGGCCACCCGATGGGAAGTGATCACCGACGCCCATAGACATTAGCAATACCAGTGGTATCGCCAACGCGCTGCCTACCGTGAGACATAGGGTGTTAAGTCTCGTTTACCCAGTAAATACGCTGGCTACGGTACCCTTCAAACCGGAACACAGTAGTGTTTTCACCTACTGCTTCGCGGCAGAAATAGGCACCGTGGTGGTACCCACCCAGACGGTTTCCTGTAAAAAAAGGACCTACCACCGGTCAATATAATAATAATATGCTACAATTCGATTGTTACTGTAGTACTCCGTAAGTTTTTTCACGTTCCCTTTGTAACTATTTTTCGTCCTTTAAAAAGATAATGACCACAGATTTTTATGTCACAGACAGAGTTATTGAATTCAGTTTTAAACACAATTACGTGCCTTTTTTGTTTCACTACTTAAGGCGGTAAATGCTTTAATTCCCAAATTAAACATAAAAGCATAATTTGGGAATGATAGAACTTAGGCTTATTAATAAATATTAAATAAAATATCCTAAAATATTTCAGAAAATAATTTATATAGAAAACCAAATTAACTAAAATTAAATGAATTTAAACGGATAAGGTTAGTATTATTAATTTAATTATTGTTATAAAACTATCAGTACAGATTTAGTTTCCAAGTTTTGTACAACATATTATTTAAATAAGACTTCATATTTGATTTGACTATCTTTTAAAAATCTTAAAGATAAATTTATTACAGTAATTTGGCTGTGTTTCAGAGATAGTTCAAAGCTACATTTTCATTGTTTCACTTATTTAGATTTTTATTTATCATTTAATTAACTTGATGATAGACACGATTGTGAGATAATTCTTCCAAGAACGACTTAATGCCGAAGTGAATGCAATGTAAAAATTGTTATTAAAACTACGACCTTCGGGAAACATGCAATGCGCTTTTACACACACCAATCATTTTAGTTTGACTTAGTCATTTAAGAGGGGAAAATAATTCAAACTAATATAACTATTTTTAGTAACTGATCCAGTTAATACACTAATATTATTAAGGAATGATTTGCATCTTTGTTTATAACGAAAAGCTACTATGTAAGCTGAACACTTATAATAATTACAAAGTTTTAATTATTTTTTATGAACATCTTTTCTAGAAAGCTTCTTATGTATAAAATAATAACTTTAACACGATAATATTATGATATGTTTATACATAATATAAATATCGTAAAACATTGTTTGCCTATAATTTGAACATGCATTTGGTGAATAAGTTTTTATATATTTACATCTGGAGATGAACTAATCATATAAATTAAGAGCTGTACACTAGAAACAAATAGCAATGTATAATCCACTTAAAGTTACATTTTTATACTACCCAACTTGATTTCTGGTCTTGGTATGATAAGAAATAAAACTAATAATCTATACATAGAATCTGAAAAGTTAAAATCATTAAGTTTTTTATGAAAAACCAGCTGCTTATACTATCTCATTTTAATATCTGATATTTACTCTTCTCATTTTGATCTAATCTATCCAGATTTACAATAATAATAGTTTTTACGCAGATCGACTCTCATCTGACCACAACCAAAGTTGAACAAAAGAAAATTTAGTAAATTTTAGGGCACTGACGTTCCATAACGACTGCCCAAAACGGTTTTCACAACTAGGACCAGTGGTCTGACACGTTCTATTTTTTAAACAATTGGATAATTGATCATATTTACCAGAAAACAAGGATAATGCAAAGTTATTTCCTCGCGCCATTTTAACCAGATTCGAACCCAAGACCTCGGGTTATTTAAGCAAAGGCCAACATGACTATACTACAAACGGAGACATCAGATATTTACCATACTAATAAAAGGCGAAAAAGTACTGAGTAAACGCTACTGATATGTAGAATGTTAAACCTGGTCAGCACTTACTAAACTTGTTATTAGCGCGGTAAATGCATAGTACAACTCTATATATGTTTCATACACGTAGGAAAGCAGCCTGCGCTAGCATTTCAATTTTATTAATACGACTCTTACCATTAATACCTTAATTTAATCAAGCAAGTAAATGTAAGCCATAAACAAAAAAGCGTCAAGAATCTAGCGTTTCGAAGGAATATCACCAAAGTGTCACTACGCGATTATAAAAACGCTGTACTTTTGATACCATTTCGTTGCCATGTGTTGCAATAAAAACATCAACGCCAAGTTAATTAAACCCATCAACCCGCATTTGACCACCGTGGTGGGATACGGTCCAAAATCCAATAAGGAGTAAATTAAGGAAGGCCTATGTCCAGCAGTGGACTAACACAGGCTGTTGATGATGATGATTATGATGCCATGTTTATTTGGCTTTAATATGGTTTAATTTCAGCTGCAATCAATGTCTACATAATCACTATAAGATTGTCTGTTTCCGTAAGGATTGAGTACCTATTATGTCGTATTTAAATTCACATCGAGTGAGAAATCCTTGACAGGCATTGTTACACACAATGTCAAAAGTACGTTTTGCTTATTAGCACAAAGTGATCAAAATACTTACCTGGCGTAGGGGACACGTGATACCGGTGGTAGGTCCCCTTTTTACAGGGGACCGCCTGGGTGGGTACCACCGAGGTGTCTATTTCTACCGCAAAACACTACTGTGTTCCTGTTTGAAGGGCACCATCGCCAGCGTATTTACTGGGTTAACGAGACTTAACATCCTATGTCTCACGGTCGGCAGCGCGTTGGTGATGCCAGTATTACCAATGTCTATGGGTGTCGGTGACCACTTTCCATAAGGTGGCCTAACTGCTCGTCTGCCTGCGTAGGCAATAAAAGGAATAAAAATAGGTCTGCACTATATTGTACACTTTGAGGTCGTGTGATAATGGAATAAGTGCATAAATTATTTTAACATTACTGTATTTCCAACCAACGCGTGACAAACAAGCCTAGAGGGCTAAC
Source organism: Lamproptera curius (assembly GCA_029286875.1). NCBI lineage: Eukaryota > Metazoa > Arthropoda > Insecta > Lepidoptera > Papilionidae > Lamproptera > Lamproptera curius. The sequence goes on along the minus strand of JAGSMT010000097.1, from coordinate 1,228,137 downwards.
CCAGAATGCAAAACGCTATTAGCTATGTATAAACCATTGCCTTGATATTGTAAAAAAAACTTAATTGAATCCGCTTATCTTTTATACATTTGTTAATCAGTAGGTGTCTCACTGATCGATGAATTTTCATTAATACTATCGAAGCTCCGGTTCATAGCAAGATACCTCTTCGATTACCGTGTAAGTAACTAATAATTGCTCACAATATATGTTATAACAATTAAATCAAAAGAACTTATCTTATACTATACTCAAGCCACATAAGACACTGAGTCTTTGTAAACAAGTATAATTTTTAAACCTTGATGCCAAAGCATATGGAACACTTAAAGTATAGGTAAAGTTCATGACTATAGCAGTCCTCAGCTGGACATAGGCCTTTTTCAATGAACGCCAAGACAGCCGGTCGCCTGGTGCTCGACCCCAACGTAAACCGGCTGCTGCAGGTCGGCATCCCACCTAAACCCGTCAAATCATCGGCGGGGTCGACCAACACTCCATCTTCCCGAATGCGGCCTCCACTGCAGAACTGTATAGCATGGTAATATGTTTGCGGTCCGAAAAATTGGGGATTTTGTCAAATTATTTAAGTTTTTGACATCACTTTGACTTTAATTTTTATACCTTACTCAATTTTAACCTACCTCCGTAGCCTAGTGGGATGGGCTTGCCTTTTAGAAATCGTTGGTCTTTGGTTCGAATACTGCAAAGTTACTGACTCCCCGTGAGTAACTTTTCATTACAGTTCCTCTATTGGATAAGGCAATGCGGGCTTATCATCTAGTGCCAAGTAAGAAGATTCATGAATGCGATAGAAAAGATAAGTACTGCGCCTGATCGCCATTTGTGTTATCCATCTAATCAGAATATGAGAGAGAAAGAAGAAACAGTGAACTTCAGTTTACGAGTACCTACGCTTGTGCCTGTAATGGTTTGAGCGTAAATAGCTGATATCTATATAGATCATGTCGATTAGGAGGACGTTAGTTCGAATCATGTTTACCTTAGGTAATAACGGATATAACGGATACCTTCAAAGTAAATTAATAATAGTAATGTTTGCTATTAATCAGAATCTCGTTGGTTGTGCTAAATATAAAGCTATCAGTAATGCTACTACGACTCATTTACAAGTCTACGCGGCATCCTATTAGTTATTAATAAATATACGGCAGACAAATCCGCATGAATAGCTTTATGTATAATTAGATCACGCATGGTTTACTTTATAAATACATAATATATCCTTTATATTGACATATAAAATAATAATATGCGTGCGTACGTTGCTAAACTCCTCCTAATATTAGTTTTGAAATTTGGAAATTATTTTTATTTAATATACACTAATCGTTTTGAATATCACGCAGGTCGACATCTTTCGGGTCCGCTAGCACCTACATGTTTTAAGTTGATTGTTGTATTTTAATTTGATAAATTTAAAGTCACGTACCTCCTGCTACTTTTCACATTAATAACCGGAGGTCGTGGGTTCGAATCCCGCAGGGAAAACAAATTTGTGTCACCGTTATTGTCTCCTTGGTAAGGACGATATAGGCCGATCACTCAATTGTCTGAAAGTAACTTGTAAAAGTCGGTCTGCCTCCGTAGCCTAGTGGTATAGGCGTGTGGCTTAGAAACCGGAGGTCGTGGGTTCGAATCCTGCGGGGACTCAACAAATTTTCATTGTTGTTTCCTAGTTGGTTAGGGCAATTTGGGCCGATCACCCAATTGTCTGAAAAGTAAGATGATCCATGCGTCGGATGGGCATGTAAAAGTCGGTCCAGCCACCAACCCGCATTGGACCAGCGTGGTGGGATACGGTCCAAAACCCCCTAATGGATAGGGTGTATTAGGGGAGGCCTATGTCCAGCAGTGGACTATCACAGGCTGATGATGATGATGATGAAAAAGTCGGTCCACCCACCAAACCGCATTGAGACAACGTCGTGGGATACGGTCCAAAAACCCCGTAATGGAGAAAGCGTGCATTATGGGAGGCCTATATACAGCAGTGGACTAATACAGGCTGATGATGATGACATGATTATATCACTATATAGTACTCATTTATAGAGTTCCGTTACATGATTGACGAGAGTTAAAATTCTCCATTCTCAAATATAGTTTGCTTGCATAATAATTAAAGCTTCTGTATACGCCCAGATAGATCATTCAGGTAGGATTAGAAGGTCCATTAAGTTTTTGATTCAGTATAAGCTAGTTCATATTTTTTAAATTCTGCAATCATATCTCAATTGAGGCAATAACATCAATTCACGGTATTGTCAGAAAATTCAGCCATAATAGTATTTTATGTAATCATTAAGTTATAAATCTTTTTGGTCAATTCAGGCAAATACATATAGGAATAGGTTTTTATATTTGCAATTGAAAAATTTTTGGGTAACATGTAGTAAATATGAGTTATATTTTAGATATAACAGTTCTTACGACAAACCCATTTTATTAAGATTCATCATCAGCCTGTGATAGTCCACTGCTGGACATAGGCCTCCCCTAAAACACCTCTATCCATTAGGGGATTTGGACCGTATCCCACCACGCTGGTCCAATGCGGGTTGGTGGCGAACCGACTTTTTACATGCCCATCCGACGCATGGATCATTTTACTTTTCAGACACTTGGGTGATCGGCCCAAATTGCCCTAACCAACTAGGAAACAACAATGAAAATTTGTTGAGTCCCCGCAGGATTCGAACCCACGACCTCCAGTTTCTAAGGCGCACGCCTATACCACTAGGCTACGGAGGCAGTTATTAAGATTAGTTAAACACAAACGCGGATAAGTACTGAGTCTCTTAGTTTTAGTCAAAATCATTAACTGTCCACACAGATTCAAAGAAGTCTTTGCCAAGACATTACTTACAAGCTGATTGCTTTACTAGAAGTAATTTTTACTCTGGCAAAATATAAAGCCAACGTCAACTTAGAAATTAAATGTATATCGCCGGATACGCGACATAGATTATTGAACATTATTGATTAGGTATCAGATTCGCTGATAACACATGACCATGTACGATCTAGCATAAGGTGGACGGGTGGCCGGAGTGACGTAACACAACAAAAGGGGGACACGTATACCGAATTGTCAGCTGCGAGGCTGCTGGCTGACCTTCCTTGCAGAAAGTGTTGGAAAAACTCGCAGTCTATTGCTCTACGTTTACGTAAAACTAAAGTAGTTTTACGTAGATGTTAGATTCAACTAATTTGCTTGAGTACTTCAATTTACAAATTTTTACTGCCTACGAAGGCAATAAAAGAGGGCTTCGGTGATCATTTTTCATCAAGTGTGATGGAAAGTGATGACCGACGCCCAACGACATCGGCGATGCCTGCGGCGAGACATAGGGTGTTACGCCTCGTTGTAACAATAAACACTTTGAGTACGGTTGCCCTGTAAACCGGAATATGGTACTGTTTTCACATTCGCGGCAGAAATAGGCACCTTGGTGGTACCGCCCCAGAGGGCCCCCTGTAACCTACCACATATTAAATACATTTTTGAATAACAACGTATGTACTGGGGTCAAGTAAGAGATGGAGTGTACGAGGACCAGATCGAACACAACATACTACTAGTTCTACTACAACTAATGGTGACAGTGCAAATTCGGTTTTATTGGTGAGCAGCATTCATGATCAACCCCCTCGCGATATTTAATTAATACCGTGACCTATAGTATGTCTCGACGCCAATCGAGTAGACTACGTTTTTGACATAAACCACCGCCGTTTCATCACTATATCCGCATACGATATCACCGAGGGCTCTTCATTTATTTTAAATCGATGTTTTGACGAACACAAAAACAATGACCAAAACACAAACAACAAAAACAGTGCCGCAAATAATAATGACAAACGGTAACTGTAATTAATTTACTGAAATATATAAACTAAATATTTGAGAGGCTTTAAAAGATTTAACAAATACAAGCTTCATTTATTTTAAAGGGCAGAAGAAATTTTTTTGAAAAATCTTTGTAAACAAAGGTTTTGTCTAAAATCTATGAAAGTTTAATGGAAAGACAATTTTTATTTATACAACGAAACTAAAAAAAATCACTTATACTTATAAAAGTACAGTCTTGTTAACATCTCAAAACCTCCAACAACGATGGTTGAAAATGGTTTTTAGTAACCAGATATTGCATTGCTTAATTGCATTATTGTAAGTTGTGGATCCAATTTTTTAAGAGAACTGCCAAAAAGTGCTACCCGGCCCCACAAAGTATTACGTGAGATTACTGCTGTATTCCGGTTCAAAGGGCACTCTCAAAGCTGTGAGCGCGTTTATGGTTTGTGATTTGCTTATGGGTAGAAAAATCACTTACTGTGACGTGTTCCGCGCATTGCTTCTTTTAATAAAACTTACTCATGAAAACTAGTTTTTTTCAATTGAAACCAAAATTAATTATGAAAATAATGAAAAATGTATCGCTTGCTACAGTAAATTATAAGCCCTTTATATTGCATAGATAATAATCGATATCTTTAAAGAAAATATTTAACGATTGTTTATAGCTCTATTCAACTTCTTAATCTTATTTCGTCTAGTTAGTAAGTATTATTTTTACAGAAAGCCGATCAGTTATTTTACTATTTTTGTTTAAATTGAACAGTACGTATAAATTACCTTAAAGTTATGTTAGTAATGATTGTGGATTCATTTAAAACTTAACGTTAAATGTTAGCGTCTAATTTTATCTATATCTATAAAATTATATTAATTGAAGTATTCAAGCACATTAATTACAGATTATATAACTTACTACAGATTATACTATAAAATGTAAGACTAAATATTTTTCAAAACTATTTTAACAAATTCTGCTCGATTAATTCAGCTCAAAGTTTTATTTGAAAAAAAAATTACGTATTTAAATAAAAACCTAGATCTTTAGATTGCTGTTGGTTGCTAAATAGTTAATATTTGACCGGGTTTCCTGCAAACTTAATAGAAATCTAATTTTCAAGTGTTGAATTAATCTTTCCGATTACCTACAACTTTAGAAACGCTTTATTTTTCCCTTAAACGTAAGAAAAAGTTAGTTTACCAAAAGTAACAAAAACATTTTTTTTTCTTTATAATAATAAAGGACAACTATTAGGAGTCCGTAACTTATAGTAGGATTGCAATCAGGGTCTATCACATATTAAGATCTATTTTATAAAATCCTGTCATCATCATCATCATCATCAGTCTGTGCTGGTCCAGTGCTGGACATTGGCCTCCCCTAATACAGCGCCTTCTCCGTAGGTAATTTTTATTAATTCCTTTACCTGTTATTATAGTATAATTTGAGTATATCATAATTGCCCATAGAATTTATAAAAGAGAAACATCGAAGTAATTTGTATACATAACTTAGTGTTCTGTTCATTTTGAAAGAGGATGGGAGCCATACCAGTTTTTAAGACCCGATTATGAGTCATCAAGTAACTACTCGGCTGTAATGGCCTCGTACAGAATTGCGTTTCACGTTAATAGATCGCAATAAAAACTGTTCTGTCTAATGTAAATAATTGTTTTAGGCTAAATAAGTTGTAAAAAGCGCAACCAGATTTAGTAACATAACCGCAAACCTGTTGAGATGTTGCGATGCATCCAGAAAATTAGACAATGAAAACAAAAGCATGGCATTTAGAAAAATTGGTTTTAGTACTAACGTTACTGTCAGTAACTAGCATAAGCCAAACTTTTGACATAGGGTGGATAATATGAAATAAAATTTATAAATTAAAACCCGTGGAGAACTGACTTAGGTTCATGTAGTGACATTATTTAAAAAAAAAAGATACTTTTTAGATAAAATCAGATATTTTGAAATTCTGTCCTGTAATTATAAATGTGTAATTCGAAAAATTTCCAATATAATGTTACCAGAAGCTGCTTATGATAGAAATATTATAACCTTAGTTATTTACTTTGGATCAGGTAAACGTATTCCCTTTTAAAGTAAAGATTCCCACTTTTCTGTAGTGGTGGACTTCAGTATCAACGATCTGTTCTAGTCGAGAGGAAGCTAAGTGGATTCTGGCCGGTTTCTGAAGTAAGAAAATGTTGCTCAACCCTCCCTTTCCTCTGCAACCAAGGCAGAGTCGTGACGGAAGAGGAGTATGGGTATTCCGTAGGCTACTTAGCTCTTAGGACCCTACAGATTCGGGGGAAAGGTGATTCGCAGAAAAAAGAGCCGAGGTAGAGATTTCCCAGAAAAGAAAGTCATAGGTTCGGGAGGGGAGAGGCTTCGTAAGTTAGCTCTGGGAGGTAGGAAAAAGACTATAATCGCTACTTAAGCGATAATGAAAACACCCTGATAAGAATAACATGTTGCATTGTTTTTAAATTTTGTATAGAATTTATTGAAAAAATGAGTCCTCTGCATTTAACACCTCTCCACCTCTACATTTTAAGAGCCGGTAGTAGATTTATTAACAATCAAAGAGTTGAATTGAAAATCAAGAAGGTATAATCTTTCTACGTTGAATAAAGATATTTGACGTTGTTTTTGAGTATCATGTTCATTCGTTCATTTATGTACGTTCGTAGTCATGATGATCTTAAAAAAGTCAATCCTACACATCGATAATCATTTTAAACCGTACTCTGATTCAAATTTTCTCAAAAAACCTGCATAAAGCCCTGTGTTCTGTTAATAAGACATTTTTTTACTAAATATGATATATTTATTAGAGAAATTTCATATTTAACCAACTACCAATTTAATTAATTTAATTACTTAATTATTAAATACTTATTTCTCAGTAAATAAAGTTAAACTGTATCACCTCATTATAATACATTAAGCAAACAGCAGGGATAAGTGTCGCAAGGCCGTAGTTAACTGTCGGTTACCATCAAGGTCATGTCATCGAAAAACAAAACAAATATCTGCGGGTTCCGTTACAAAAATAGACACGCAATTGACGACGTGTGAGCAATGATCAACTGTCTTGACCAGTGTTAACCTCAAAAAGTGTCTGCCACCTAGTTTATGGGGACGGGAGCTACCCGCCGACTATTCTTCTATCAAATTAAGCGTACCAAAGGCAATAGTCTGGAAGCGTAACATCCGTGTAAAAAAAAGAATGTTAACCTTCCGCAAAATCTACGGCCGGCAGTAAATCTGTCGCAATTACAAAACAATTAGATCATATATAAATTATTCAAACGGATACGGAACAGCGCGAGAAACTGGTTATCGACTGGATTGTGGTCGCTGATAGCGAATACTTCGTGTTCCGTAGACTTCGCGCCCTTTGGATTTCCTTGTTAGTGAATTTTACGGTTTTTCTACAACAATTATTTGTATTAAATTTATAATTATATACGGTATAATGACAAAAAATTTGAATTTAATTTGTTATCCTTTGGAATGAATCTACTAATATCGCATCTAAATCTAAAGAAATGGAATAAGAATAAAGCGTAATAAAAATATACGATTTCGTCTTATAGTCTCGTAGTCTCCGTATCTTTGTCCTTTTGCGACAAATTTTATTTTGGTTTTTACGTGCATTATGAGAAATATATATTTTTTGTGGTTACGAAGGTACACGTAATGGTACATAGGGGGAGCAGATAAATGTATTATTAATAAATTTGCGAAGAACTTTACGGATACAGGCCTGTCTAGGTACCTTATCAGAAATGGTAATTTAATGAAATTCATGAACATATTTTGAGGACAAAACGTGGGAGATAATCGAATGTAATAAAATCCATAATCGTATTTATTTAATTAAAATCTAAATTGACGTAAACAATATAAATAACTTTGAAGTTTCGATTATATTATTAAAGGCTTTGTAACATTCCAATTTGATTTCATATACGTCGAAATATTTTTACATAATTGTACGTCACAGTAATGTTGTGTGACATTCGATTTTTGGATTTTTCCAACCTGACTGATTTAGTACGAAGAACCTGGCTGTGCAAACTCGTTTAAAGAAAAACGTGTTGGTAATAATTTAGTAATAAAAAAATCCTTAATTCACCTTGACTTCGCGTTAGATTGGGTTTTTTTATTTTTCAAAATGCTATGTTTTAATTAGTAGTGGTTGGAACTCGTCTTATCAATTTGATTTTTTGTGCAAAACTTTTTCAAAACTTCTTATGTTTGTACCCTAATCTCTATAACCTAAAAGTAACTAAATTATTTATATGTATAATTTTGGTGTATATAAAATACCAAGCGTTCTGTATATTTAATTATTTTGTTTAGTAACGCCGTTTTTTTGTTATTTGCCTATTGTTTAATATTAATTTTATGGTCACGAGATCTTTTACACTTGGACCGATAGTTGTGAATTAGAAAAGACAAAAATTATAAAAGTGTAAAAGTCCTCTCTATACTATTGAAATCGCTCGATTTTATATTCAGTAATAAAATTAAAACATAAAATAAAAAAAATATCCACGAGAAAAAGCGTCAAAATGATTTGTGAATGTTAATTTTGAAATTTCTGATCACGTACATGTTGGTTGTCTCTTATCACGATTGTTTTGACAAACTAGAACCTTGTCAACTTGTTTAAATTACTTTGTTGACTCTAAAGAAAATTTAATGGTGAAATCGCTTACTTATATTTGGGTTTCGTAATGCTTTAAGAAAGTCATTATTTTTGTACCCACAACAAGAGCTAATGACTTTATTAAACCTTCGTAGACAATTATAATACAACAATCGGAGCATACAGGCATTGGCTTGGTTAAGAAATAATGTAAAAGGATTCACGGTACAATTCTCTAGATAATTTGCAGATGAAACAAAAGAGGAGTATGTGCACGAATTTGTTTATAATATCAGTAATAAAAACGCCTTAGCACAAGCGGCCACTTTGTGTAATTTTAAAGTTTTTATGGTAATACAAACAGCGATAGGGGCGATGGTCATAATTATAGTTATCGAGTTTTTGTTATTTTTTTATTCGTTAACACTTAATGATGTAATGGTTATTTTTTTCTTTATCTATGTATTGGCTAAATAACTGTTTTATGAATGATTAATAACCCATATTTTCCTACCATTATTATCAGTCATGTGGCAGATACGCAGGTATGCGAAAAAATATTTTTACTATTTTAAGAAGAACTTGAAATATAAAAGTTATATTTTTTTATAACAATATATGATTTTAATATAATTAGGCTTACGCATAGAATGGCCAATTAATACTAGACACGGCGGGCCTCCAGAGTAATCTATTTGATTATCCTCCACTGACACATTTGTTGACTTGACATTGTTGTTATACCTTTAATCAATAACTATTGCGAAGATCAAGGTTTTATTAATGATCACATCAACTTGATAATGTCGAGGGTACTCTAAGAGCAATGAGGATTTATAGTTTACAGTAACGGTATTGTGTATCATAAAACTAATCAAGATAAAATGTAAATCTCCAATAATCTATGGCGTGTTCTTTTCGTTAAGATCCTTTATAAATTTCCAAAGGTTTTTATATCCGGGAATAGACTTAGGATATTGATTGAGGGCATCATGAGGATCACTTAAACAAGATACAGAACAAAGAATTTCCAGTTTACTCTTTTTAATCAATTTTTAAAGTAATTTTATCATTTCTGAACCGTCTCAGATACTTTGATTACTCTAGGAACCCTATAACAATTTGTATTAAACTCAAAAGGAATTAACAGCTTTGAACTATCGGCAACATAAGGGGATAGTTATACTCACTATGGGGACGATAAGAGTGAAATACAAAACCTCTTAGAATTTTATACCGAGCGAGAGCTTGCTTAGAAGGCACAGAAAGTGTTTTGCACCATAATCCGTTATTGCGAAAAACTTCATAACATACAAAGCATTTATTTAAATCGATGTCTATTTGTCATCGCAATTGATTAAGGCTAATATGTGATTGTGAAAAGCGTTTACATCCGGATGCACATACTTGTTAACCTTAGCCTTTTAGGTTTCTACTTCTTGCTAGCTTTCGGCAAAGGTTTTTCCTATTGGTTGATAATTGGTTTTGACAATTTTTAATAATGAAACCCAAATTTTAGTATGTTACTATATTCTGTTATTCACGCTTTTGGATAACATACACATAAAGATACCTGTCTCGTAGCAATTTATAATATTAGGTGTTATTTTATTTTCGTTCATTAGACCTTCTAATGATTTGTATAACAGTTCGAATTCTTCATTGACAAAGCTGTTATTACGTTGACACTTGTAGCCTAATGTTTTTGCACAGACATTTTTTTTTAAAAAGCCATCTAACTAATTGCGTCTGTTAATTTTCGACAAATATCATCTGAATATATAATATTCGACTAATTTTGAATTCGCCTATAAAATAAAACTTTAACAACCATTCCACTTCGACTCTAATACTGACGCCAGTTATAACCTACTTCATATAAAACTTGATTTAATAATCTAATTTCATTTGCGCCCTTAAGTAACTAACTAAAAGTACGCTTTACTAATATTATTAGTGTTACTTTCATATTTGATCCTTATAATAACCTATCTGTTTAAATCATTATCTTTACTCCCTAATCTCTTCTTTGCTCTTTTTTTATAACTCTTACTGGAAGGTGGCTGATATAACTTAGGCTACTTTTTCTTATAGAAAAAAACATTTCACCACACAGACAAAGTCGCGGGCAACAACTAGTTTATAATAAAAACAAACATGAAAATTTCAGTTACAGGTTAAAAAATAAAATATAGCGCAGAAACTTTGTAATAATACTTTAAGACGATGTACATCAATTACAGTGGATTGCACAATTACGAGTCCGACCGTAGTCGGGGACAAGGTGCGCGGAGATTGCCGTTTCTCATGCATTAACCCGCTCACGCATTTTCGTCCACCGCTCTTCAATGCTAGACCGATTTAAGATTCTGTTGTGAGTACGCAAAGTAATGTTCAGCTACACACACATCATCAGCTTGTGATAGTCCACTGCTGGACATAGGTCTCCCCTAATACACCCCTATCCATTAGGGGTTTGGACCGTATCCCACTACAAGCTGTTTAGCTACGTCTCACCGTTAAAGCTTATTAGAAAAGGGCAGGAAAGTAGCGATAATCTTTATGATTTTAAGTCCTTATTACGAGTCATTAGTTTAATATGATTTTGAATGCCATTTGTAGACTTAGAAAATATATATATATATATATAGAGACATCTATCGTTACTACATCAGTTGCATTTAAATACTCAATTAACGAGTAAATAGAATAGAATTATAATAATACTAGCTGAGTAAAAAATTGGGCGAGGTCACTAAAAATTTAAGGTTTAAAAATAATTCATTCATTTGTGTAAATGGTAACAAACTCCATTTATTAACTTAACTTAAGTTAAATTAACAAAGGATAGTATTGTAACTAGATCAGTATATAACGATACTGTGACGCTAATTGTAAATAGATAAACTCTAACTGTTTGTCTGTTACACCGATCTATCCGGAAGGATAGTTAGAATATTGAATACGCGTTAATTGACTTACGTTCATTGTGTTAATTTATGTCTTGTAGGCATTCTAAGGGAGTTATAACAATTTCGATAAACATGCGAAACATGTTTAATTAAAACATTTTATAAAACTTGTACTGTAGACATTTAACAGGAATATGTATTTATAACCTTTCCAATAAATAACGCAATTCTTCTAAACAATTTTCCCGTCTTCTATACATAAATAGCAGCATTACGTTAACGTCCTCGTCCAGGAAAGTCATGTCTGGACATTTCACTGTCGTAATCAATGTTTACTAAGCCTTAAATAATAAAAGGGAGTTTCTATATTTTTGTTATGGAATAACGTAGCAATATACACACAAGAAGCGGTCAATTATTAAAGTTTTTAGTTTCCGTTACCCTAATACATATCATCTTAATTCCTTTATTATTACTATTTTTAAATAGAACTTATTTGTCATAAATTAAGTTGCACATAGGGAAATAAATTTCATTTAACCACTTTATTGAATTATTATTAAACTGTTACTATTAAATTATACTGCCTCCTCTAATGTAGTATTTCCTTACTTGCTAAATTTATTATTTTAAGAAATCAAGGATTTTTATAACAGCTCAACATTGTAATCTTACTATGCTAAAGTACGCTAATAAAACCGAGAGGATCTTTTGCTTCCAGAGAAGCTATTTTTTTTCCTAATACTAGTAATTTTGATGCATTGCCACTTGTATAAATCTGAAATAAATTATGAGCGTTCATACATTTAATAAATAATTAAATTACCACAATATCAAAAATATTGTTAGATCAAATCTTAACGGCAGTAAAAACGCAAGGACTGCCATTCCTTCCTAAACAGCAATAAAAACATTGCAATGCAGTGCTTTTAAGCGATTTAAACCTGGTTCATTTGTTTTGTAAAGCTTATAACATTGTCACATCTGAAATAAATTTTAAACAAAGTGCTTCGTACTTTGGGTCTTATGAAATTTGGGGAGTTTAATTTGAATTATATGTCTTTTATTGTACCGTTAGTTATCATGAGGTAATTGTTTTAAAAGAACGCTTCCAGACGATTTCTAAATTGCTGATAAACTTCTTTAAATTAATTTAGTTTTTAAAATAAAACAAATATCCTAACAAAGAAAAAGCTTCACTCAGCACCGTTTAGCGGTCGATATTCAAAAAACTATTGTGTCAACTGTACGTAATAAAACGCTCAACGTGGCTTCCCTTGACCCAAGCTGTAGGCCAAGAGATCCAAGCGACTGCTCTTAATACTAGCGGCGACTTGCTGACTCACTCGCCTACTTTGTTATAGAAAAAGTAGTGGCATATCTAAATCGAATCACTCGTTGCGGCTAAATGATTAGTTTACTTTTTAAAAGCCGAAAAGGTTGTTTTAGTTCATTACAAAACTAACATTTTCTGCTGTTGACGCTAATAAAACATATCCAGTAAATACTGTTTCACGTGTTTAATTGCGTTTATTTATACACACTATTCCCGTTTTAGGCGTCTTAACCCTTTATGAAATTACCAAACATTTATATTGAATTATCAGATACTAAATATTGATATTTTTTTCTTTATTTGTTTTAATATCATCAATCATTTGTTTGCATAGAACAATAGAGGCACAAAAAATAAAACGGAATGACCGACATAAGGTAGTGTAAATTGCAAAATATAACATTTGTACGTTTACACTGAAAAGGTCTTAAGCGCAAATGCAGTATTTTGCGGTTTATGTAATTATCAACAAATGGATACATTTGGGATACGGTCCAAAAACCCCCTAATGGATAAGGGTGTATTAGGGGAGGCCTATGTCCAGCAGTGGACTATCACAGGCTGGTGCTGTATCTATGTGTATGTATGAATATATTTCGTTTTATTGTTTATGTACGTTACTCTATTGGGTTAAAAATATAAGCCCTCTGATAAGCTTAAGCAGTTAAATACAATGACCACGGTATATTTAATGCTAATATATTATAGGGTAAGGATGCCTATTGTGAGATACCTATTCTAATTTTGGGTATAAATACCAAACTGTTTCATCTGAAGTATTTTCGGATATAGCTTTAGATAGTAAATTTAATGTACTTTAAACGTGTACTAGCTATTTAGGAGTAAATGCAATATATTTCTGTATATTCTGTAAAAGTGAAAATGTCAGAAAAAAGTCAAAGGCAGAATGGTGTCCTATTATGAGATATTGGGGGTTGCTAATATGAGATAGTATCTTATATTTGGTTCCTTAAATTTTAGTGGTTATCAAACGAAAAAAAATCAATATTAATATCCTAATCACATTTTTACGCTATAGGTAACTTATTAATTAAATGTTAAAAGCAAACATATTTCATAAGTCGTTGATGTTAAAAACCTGTGAAGCTGATTTTATCTTATAAATAAAATATAATTATGTGTTAAGTTCGAAAAGTTGGCGAGTTCCACTGGATCACATTATTTTACTCCAGCAGCAATCCAGCAGAAACTGTTAGTAGTCCTCATAGATAATGTAGGAAATCTACTCACAAAAAATCCACGAGAGCCCTTTTTTACCAGTATAGCTTTCAAAAGAGCTTCAAACTGAAAGGATAAGCCTTTAAATTATTTTTATAAATAGCCAATTGCACATCATGTATTTAATCTCCTCAGACGTAATCGCATATAAATCTATTATATTCTTATAAACGCAACACCTTACCCTAAGCTTGCCAAAAATCAAGGTCTATAGGCTGGTCGACTTTCTCTCCTACTTTATAAAATTGCATATCTAAATCATCCTGTGCACAATGACTTAGTTCTTTCATTAAAGCTCGAAGAAAGTTGTTTTAGTCAATACAAAACAAATCGTTCTGCAGCTCTATAAACATATCAACTATACTTTTCCTTCATTCCTGCCTTTATTACAGCCTGTCCATTACTGGAGTGTGTCAGAACTTCCTTTCATAGGAAGTGCATCTTCAAATAAAATTTCAATTTAATAATTACCTATAATAAAATTTATATTGTTAATCAAATTTTAGCAATATCAATTGAAACTATGCGTATCTCATATTAGAAATGTCAACAACCAATTTTTCAAGATTAGGCCTCTTTGAATCTTTTGAAATAAAACATCATATTAAAGTTATCAACTAAATATTGTATATTATTCGTTATTTGAATTATCAGATCATTTTTTATATAAACATAGAGGTACATAAATAAAAGGATGACTACATAAGTATGTAAATTTGAAAATATAAATTGTAGTTTATACTGAAAGATTTTAAGAATAGTACCTGCGTTATGATTATCAACAAATGATACATTTGCAGATGGTCCAAACCTCATGGATAGGTGAATTAGAGCTACTGGTGCCATTGACTATCGAAGGACCTGGCTGATATCTAGTGTATGTATGAACCATATATTCGTTTTGTTGTATCTATAGTTACTCAGGCGCTTAAATGCAAGCTCTGATAAGCTATCAGTTAACCATGACCACGGTATATTTAATGCTAATATATTATATACAATAATTGTATGTTATCTCAACTTATTATAAAGTGACCTTTAGTTTTTTAACTTTTACTTAAAATATAACATTGGTCATTAAATTTTTTTTGTAATTGTAAATATAAAAAAAAATATTATACATTTCATGATACCATTAGTGTAGACCTATGTAACTCTTAACTATCTTAGTCCTGTCGATTCGATAATAAATAAATAAAAATAGTCAACCATTGTAGTAGCTATCACTTTATTTTTATACATCGTTGTTCTCATTTAGCTCTAGCATAAAATTCAATTTGCTTTCACATTTTTTTTAAGTTTAAAGTTTTATGTCGGTCTGATATTTATAGGCTTTATTGAGAAGCAAACGAAATCATATTGAAAGCACATTAAACATGGGATAAGAAAGTCTAAGGTAATTGTATTGGTGGCAATATCTTAGCTCTCTTTTTGGTAAAATATCACCTTGGAATTGAACAAGGCTGCAGTGTACCTGTAAAACCGCGTTTTTAGGCTTTTACAGCCTTATTTTGTTATTTTATAGATTCATTGCTCGCTTTGTAATAAGTTTATGCCCTTTATTAGAAGTCATAGTCACTCTTAACTTTTTGCTCATTATGATCATTAAGTTAAAATGGAAACAGTTGGTATTATATAATATACCTACAAATTTGTACAAAAAAATTACTAATTTTCATAAAACTTACAAGAATACTCTCGTTTGGCTTGTTTTATTTTTATTTCGTTGCATTTAAACTATCGGTCAAATTGTTACTTATATAAATACTGCTTATCGCATTAAATAGAATTATATTGTATTGTATTTAATCTCAGGCTTGTCGTGGAACCTTAAGTTTTGCGGTATGTCCAATGAATGTAATGGTTCGTTAGATTGATAATTAATTGAGATAGTTGCTTTTAATCATTTAAAAATACATCATAAGCACGTAACCATGGACAGCGATTCTTTATAAGATTTGGCCTAAGAGTTACGAATGTTTTATAAGGTCAATATTTGGTTGTACAAAAAGGAACATGTATCAGTTAGACAGTTGATTGCAGTAGATTGCTAAGGAACTACAAAGCTAACTTGATTTTTTTTAATACATAATAAAAATATAAATCCAATTTAAGGACACATATCAAGTTTTACAATAAATATTACGTTAGTGGTCCCTAACAATTAATGT
This sequence comes from Lamproptera curius, assembly GCA_029286875.1. Lineage (NCBI taxonomy): Eukaryota > Metazoa > Arthropoda > Insecta > Lepidoptera > Papilionidae > Lamproptera > Lamproptera curius. Next base: position 1,211,935 of record JAGSMT010000097.1, on the reverse strand, counting down.
ATGAGACATAGATAATAACTGTAATTGACGTTAATTATAACAATAAAGGATAACTGTACGCTTATGTGGAGTAATTAAAATGCCTAGGTACGTTTCCTAATAATTATTTTGTTTTTATCCATCCATTTAATAATCTTAGCCGTACTGGAAGATTTGTTTGCATTTTGCATATCATACAATATCTAATAATTGTTTATCACGCACGATGTAAGCGTTAATCAACTTAGCTTTTGACCTTCCTCGTTTCAGGAAGACATCATCATTAATATACGATTAACTATAATCATGATGACGTTCTCTTTGTCTTCTGAGTTCATGTCAATCAAAAGATATTTCCTTTAATTTGACATATATATGGCTATTTTCTATAAATATTTTGTATATCACACTGTATGTTAATTTTAAAAAATAACGTTAATATAAAAACGGCAGTCCACCTATAAGAAAGCGTCTATTATTACAAAAAATGTATTAAAAATTTGATCTGTTTACGTGAATACCGCATCCGAAAAGAGGTAATCCGTCTAAGAACCAGAGTCATATAACCCAACGGATTAGTCATCTGAAGTGGCAGTGGACCGGTCACAGCAGAACTGACGGCCACTGGAACATTCTGGAGTGGAGACCAAGACTCGGCAAACGTATTGTGGGACACCTGCGGCAAGATGGAGTGATGACTTCGCATAGTGGCCGACGTGGGCTGGATGAGAATAACCGCTGATTGTAAGCAGTGCCGAGAATTAGGGAAGGCATATGTCCAGCAATGGACTGGCACAAGCTGATAAAGATGATGATGACGATGACAAATGATGAATACCATGTCTAGTTTAACTCTGATATTTAAAGTAGGTACGTTAGTATTTAGCAATACTGTTAAATAATATACTTAGGTACAGACAAAATTGTAGCTTAGCTTAGCGATAAACCAGTCACCCGTTTATTTGACTTTTCTCGTGACCAAATATTATCTAGATCGAATATTTAAGCAACATTCGAAATGCAGCTTGTTCATGAACGTTGTAATTATGAAATAGTGTTCTTAGATTTGCAAGCAATCTTTCAGTTGTCCTAAATGTTACAACATTATTTTTAAATATATACGTGAGAGATGAATTATTTTATTGATGGTCACGGGGCACACTTAAATAGACTGTCCGTATGATTGTCAACTTAAAATTATCAGTAATAAAATGCACGCAATAAACGCGATAGATCACTACAATTTATAATCCGTATGCTAATTGTTTCAACTTATGAATATTTCTGTTTAAACATTACTTGTAGTTTAATATGTTTATATATCTGTGAACCTTTCTAAGCCCTAATTTATAAAACTTTAATAATGTTTATATAAAGGAGAGAGTCGGATGAGGCACTCGTCGGCCCTCACCCATGCATATGAAATGCAGTGTTAAAAACACCGCACTTTTACTTGATATTTTACAATTATCGTTTACAGTCAATACTTCAATATTTCCATTAGCTAGTTCGTCTTTAAATCGTAATTGCAATGTTCGTCTGATTTTTAGGATCACTTACACAGATTTTATACGAGATGTTTTGAATCGATGTAAATGCTTATTTATCTTATTAATGTAACAAAGCCTCATTCTACATCTGCGTCGGCTATGAATAGGTCACATTGAGACCCAGTAGAGAATAGTAATTATTTCCCAAGTGGAAATTATACAAATATAGACGTATTTATAATAATCTTGCTGCTCGGTTACTTCTTGTGAATTAATGAACTAACAATACTCGACTTCAAAGATGTTTTATGTATTTAAGTCTTTTTATTGTGAATGTTTATTTTTATAAAAAAACATTATATTCTTACCAATATTTATAGCTAACATCACATTATAATAAAAAATAATAATAATTTAATGAAGAATGGAACTTGTTGAGTACATTTCAAAATACACAGAGTCGACATCAACGATATAATTATACAACATAACAATCAACGAAAATACGAAGGATTAGTGTGTGATCGGTCTAAACCATTTATGCATATGCAATGTTTCGTTACCGAGAGAAACCAGAACCAGAGAACCAAAATAAATACTTACCGTATCTATTTCACAAAACAGTTAAAGATACGTAGCTACATAGTAGTCCGGTCAATTTAGACGTTCGAAGTTACAAAAGTCCCATCAAGCTGAATTTTTGTGAAGTTGTTCAAAACATAATTATAAACAATGTCTGGAAGTTCCCCATCATTCCCTGTAAGGAAAAAAAATTTATTCAAGGTCAAAGGTCAAAAACATGAGTTTTCGCGATTTTCAACAAAACGGTAAGTTTTATCATAAAAGTACCTTAGACAAAAATTGTAGATCATAAAATTATCTATAAAAAATTATTAATACTTTTTTCTTACGAGCCACCGTTTCTGAGATATAACGATTCTAAAAGTTATAAAAGTTGTTATCGTCATTATGCAACGTTTCCAGCCACCATGATGTGGCTAAGGCGTTTTGTTAACGTGGCTTCCCCAGTGAGGCCACCCACGGGTCAAGTTGGTCCTGTTTAATGAAAACTATTCGCAAAATAACGGAAATTTTCAAAGATTGGGAAAGATAAAGCGATGTAAATGAAAAAAGTGTTGAAGTTTATTCGTCTTTTGTAAGTTTCAAATTAAAAAAAACCGAATCATATAAAAGAGTCAATAAACTGCAGTCACGCGTGATGAAGACCGTCGCACAGCGCTGACATAGGTAATTCCGCGCATCCGTATCTAAGAAGAAGAATTGGCGAGGTGAGCATTAAAAACGTTAAATTAGATAGTCGCAAATAGCTTACGTTAATCCATAACAAAGCGTGACAATTATAGATCTACTTTAGCTTAGTGGTTAGTGACCTTGACTAATGTGTCGAAGGGGTTAGGTTAGAATACGGCTACGGAAAAATATTGTTCCATTAACAATGTTTTCTTGTGTGTTCATGTTAGAGTTTATAACATATGTATTTAAATACCAAAAAATAAGTTTATGGAAGTATTCATCATCAGCCTGTGATAGTCCACTGCTGGACATATCCTCCCCTAATACACCACCATCCATTAGGGATTTTGGACTGTATCCACCACGCTGGTCCAATGCGGGTTGGTGGGTGGACTGACTTTTACATGCCCATCCGACGCATGGATCATCTTACTTTTCAAACAATTGAGGTGATCGGCCCAAATTGTCTAACCAACTAGGAAACAACAATGAAAATTTGTTGAGTTCCGCAGGATTCGAACCCACGACCTCGAGTTTCTAAGGACACGCCTATACCACTAAGCTACGGAGGCAGTTATGGAACTATTAGCAATGTTTTACTAGGTCAGCTTAGTATAGGATTAGACGGTCTCGTGTTACTGTTTCAAAACGTTTTTATTTTTTCTTTTATGAGACATATAATTTGTTCAAGTAACTTTTTTTATAACTTACCCATATGATATTCGATAAAAATAGGCTCATACGTTTCACGCGATTGGTTTCTACGAATTCCGAGACTCATTTGGCTTTAGTGCTATTGTAGTTAAATAACTGTTTGTGTTAATGAAAAAAATCGCCAATTTCCCTCTAATAGTTTCAGATTTGCATTAGTAACTGTCCTATTAGTGGTGCAATTAGTAAAACTAATCTGTTACTAAAACATTTCGAAAGCTCCTAAATGTTGAAACGGCAGTTAGGATAAATTATAGGAATAAACAAGTTTTTGTTGAATTTCATGATTTGCTGCATGTTAGGATTTAATCGATTAAAGTATGGTCTCGTTATTTACACGTTTACTTTGTTTCAGGTAATATCAAATTATAATTTACTAACATAAAATAGTAATTGATAATGCGTCGGATGGGCATGTAAAAAGTCGGCCCACCCACCAAGCCGCATCGGAACAGCGTGGTGGGTAACGGTCCAAAACCGACAGGGGTGTATTAGGGGAGGCCTACGTCCAGCAGTGGACTATCACAAGCTGATGATGATTATAATGAAAAGAGTAAAAGATAAACTTAATTCCTGATCCGTCACGAACGATTACTAACAAGCCGTGGTTGTGCAACTCTTTTCTTGTTAATTTGTTAAAAAAAATAAGTTAATTATTTAAACATCGGTAGTACGTCCAATGGAGGTCTTCAGGTCATCTCAGCATTGTTTCTTTTAAATCATTCTTATTTGATTTAAAGTTTTCTGATTGCACGAGACTCTATAGTGTCAATCATTGACTGAAATATTTACGCCATGGGACTAAACGGCTTTTATGTTTCAATTATTTTAAGTATATAGATTTTAAACAACTGGTATAAACTAAGTAAAAAAACAAGGAAAAGTTGTATTTAGAAAAACTCTTTAGAGAAATAAATGCTGTTATTTCTTTAAAATAAATAATTGATTCTGACATTTAACTAACAAAAAAGGACAATTATTTGGCTATAACTGCAATCAATAATAAACGAAAGGGCATTTTTTATAGTATTAATTGACAGTTTAGCGGGAGCATAATTTCGCTTGTCACTATGGGACTAAGAATATAATGTATAGTACTATTGCATTCAAAAGGCCCTTGAGACCAAAAAATTACTGTAATTAGGCCCTGCGCATGATTTTTAACCTTAACATGGATGGAAATTCATGAAATGCTGCCATATGTGAGTACCTCATTATTTATTTCTAAATTATTCTGTAAACTCATAAAAAAACCTTAAAAAAATTACCTAGAATATTGATGTAAAGAATAATAAAAAATTGTAATGTGAGACCATTCCTGTTGGTTTAAATGAACTGCCACTTAAACTAAAACAAAAAATACCTCCAAGGCAGTATCGTCAATGTATTTTATCAATAATTATACAGTTATCAAAACAAATTGTCCTAAAAAGTAAGTAATATGTCACCGGGGAAAATTGTAAAATATTAGGTTTGGGTTTTTCAAAACAAACGTTAATGAGATAAGCAAAATATTTTTTATGTGTCGAAGTATTAGCGCGTACGCTATGTTACGTCATGTTAATGGCCGGATAAATATACATAGACGATAAGTAATGGGAAGAGGAGGTGGGGAGCCCTGCGGCAAGATGCAGCGACAACATTCGATAAGTGGAAGAAAAGCGGTGGCGTGCATTAGGGGAGGCCTATGTCCAGCAGTGGTGGTGACAATGATGATGATAATGAACTGTTTGTATAATGTATGAATGAATGTTTAATGTTTATAAATCCCTGTAGTTGATGTACGATGTTCGAGATGTCTTTTGCTTATTATTATGCAAGTTCCTTATTATGATACATGTGTTATTCATTTTTTTTTTAGTAAACAGAACTCCACTTAGGGTACGAAAACAGAGTCTAACTATAAAAACGTGCTAAAATTTGTGCCTAAGCGTTCTTGTATTCCTTCCATTTAACATATTTAGAGTTATTTCGACCTAGATTCATCGTGTCTAATGTTTGAAATAACATCAAACCGCTTGTCATTATAAATTAACCACATAAATACTTGTTAGTGTCCTTCAAAAACGAGTGAAAGTTCGTATATAATTCAAAAAATATTTCGTAACGTTCGAAAACGTTATGAAACATTTGGCCAAGTCTAAAGTTTGAAATGTGTTTTGATTTAATAAGTTCAAGGTATACTAGTACATAAGTATGCTTAACATAAAACAGCTTAACACAAAACGGAAACAGATAAGCGTTAGCCAAATTATTTTACTATCCAGGATCAAGGTGAGGATGGTATCTTACTCGGAGAGGGATGGTTTTGACATGCAAAACCTACTTTACAGTTGTAAATGATGATATATTCAGATAAGACAAACGCTATAAACGTAATTATTGCGTAAACTGTGTAGAAAATACCGCATGACTCGATGCGGCGAGTCAACATGTAGCGTCTTACGCAGAGTTATCTAAGGGCAGGGAGTTACTTATTGTTATGTGTACACCGCGCATAGTGTGACGTCTTATGTAATAAAATTTTTGTTTTCATTGTTTTATAATGGTGGATATGACACAAGAACATATACGACGATATCGTCTAGTTGCTTTATACAAGTAAGCTAATTGTTGGGTTCACTAACGTGGGTTGGGATGAAAGTGTTTTTTAGTTAGATATCATTTGAAATAAACGATTTACGTTTAACGAGTAATGAAAGTGCAAATGTTTTTAAATGAATAAGTGACGCTAATTTATTTAAATGTATTTGCACTAGAAGTCGTATAAATGACAAATATGAACACTATTATCTGCTTTTTAACATACATACCTAATTTTGTTCGATCTTTGGTTTTATCGGTAAATTATGATAGATGACTGGGACTGCTCTAGATCTCAGAGGTAGTGTAGTGCTTTCTGCCTGTCTAGCCTTAGCCTTAATACCACAGAGATGGAGGATGAGCAGGCTGATATTCAACGGTCAGGATCAACGTCCTGCGGATTGGCCTTCACGTACAGGCCGATCGTATTGTGGGACATGGTGACGAGCTCTTTGAAAGAGCAGACTGCTCGCTTAGTCAATGGGGTTTACCTAAGTGTCACCTTTAAATGAACTTGCAAATTAGTTATTGAAGCGTGGGTATTTTGCGACAGCATAATTTGTCTACATTACTCTTATTAACTAAAAAACAGCTTGTTTGTAATGCGCGTTTCTGGCACGCTAAATTACGCTGGTTTCGTCTCACACTACACACACACACTATCAGCCTGTGTCGGTCCACTGCTGGAGATAGGCCTCCCCTAATACACGCCACCGCTTCTGATCTTCATCTATTCTTATTAAGCCCACACCGGCCACTTTGGGAATGTCGTCACTTTGTCGAGCCTTGGTCTCAACTCCAGAACTTTCAGCCTTTAGCAGTCATCAGTTCTTCGGCTTATGTGACCGGCCCACTGCCACTTCAGCTTTCTAATCCGGTACTAATTTCGTCTAACTTATATTGTAACTTATATTGTAGCTAATTCTAAATGAATCAATACCTTAAAGATTATAATTAGGATTTATACGGCTACATTTGCATGAAAACTATGTACAGTTTTAATCGGTCCCAAGTATTAACAAATAAATGTTTAAATCTTAGATTGATTTTAAATACAGTATTTTACTTAATGAGTCTGTTGCAATACTACACCAACCGTTTTAACTTGGAAATTGAACGTTGAATGGTATTTAAAATATATGTAACAATTGAAAAAATAATAATTAATTCTCAAAACATAAGTTTATAGAATAGGTTTGAATATCGTTTCACTACTTTTCTGTTTTTTTTCTAGAATTTATGGTTTTGTAATATACAAGGCTGTCCGTGTTCTTTTAAGATTTTTGAAATGGATTTTTCTGGGTTAAAAAGTAGCTTTTGTTAGTCACGGTATTTGTATCTTTATAGGTGGAAGAATTTTTCTAAGCCGGCGCAGTAGTTTTTGAGTTTACTCATTACAAAGCTACAAACAACAACGACCTGCTCTCCGTACAAAATGGTGACGCGTTTCGCCATAACATCTCTTATAACTTTTAAGATATTCGTTTCATCAAAATGTTGTCTATGACATTGCAATGTTTAAAAATGTCTATATTAAAATGCTTATTGTGTTAATCTTAAAACATACATATATGCTATCGCATACTTTATTGAAGACCAATTTAAGTCATCATCATCAGCCTGTGATAGTCCACTGCTGGACATAGGCCTCCCCTAATACACCCCTATCCATTAGAGGGTTTTTGGACCATATCCCACCACGCTGGTCCAATGCGGGTTGGTGGGTGAGACCAAACCAAAAGACCAATTCAAGGAGTAGGTACAATTGTGTAAAACATACTTTATGACTATCTTTTACGGTTTGAAGTTTTAGATTATTATCAGGATCTTTATCTGCCTGCCCTCATGCGACTCTTACTTAAGATCGGTAACTCCTAAGTATTCCTCCATTTTGTTATCATATCACCTACATACTATATGTCTATATTATACACAATACATTAATCTTTTCTTCGATCCTCCCCATGGAATCTAATCTCTATGTATATTAAAAATATAAAGAGAAAACATTTGTATTTTTGACCGACTTCCTAAAAGAAAGACGTACTCAATTCAGACCGTACGTTTTTTTTTATATATGTTACCTCGTTGCACCGATCCTGGGTCTCAAATTTTGTTCATTCTTGATTTAAATGATAAACATTAGCTTCTCATTGGTCTCATTTTATTTTAATAGTTTTGTGATTAGTAGTTCAATAGATATTTGAGAAATTAAAAATTACGGCACCAAAAATCACAATCTCGTGCCATTAAATTAAAAATGCTGCCTAAACCATAAAAGATAGGCATAAAGTATGTTCTACGTTATTGTACTTTTCAAACTGGTCTATATATTGTATTATATTAAGAATAACGCGCAATAATCATTTATTTTTTTTTAAATTAGGCATTTTTAAACCTTATTTAAGGTAATATTGTGTATTTAAGTTCACGTACAAATTAATAAATTTAAAAATTCTTCATTTTATTAGCAGAAAACATTTCACGATATTGTGATTGAATGTATATCTTAAATGATATGAGTGATTTAAAGTGCAGGTGGGGGGTTTGGGGCAGAAATCACGGAGCAATTTCACTTTGTTACCCGCTCGTATTTCGTATAATGGTTATGTACTGATTGAAGTCGTTTATATTTACTTTGTTAAAATTTTAGTTGTATCAAACAAGGTTTTATTGACTTATTAAGAACTTAAACAAAAATCTTACCGAACTTAAACATGTAAACGTTTCTATAAAGGCAAGAGAGAACATCAATGAACGAAATACATTTTCTTATAAATACTACATACATTATAATTCCATTCAAATTATTAAACACTCCATATCTTATTGAATAAAATTACTTTTTACGGTTTTTGACCAAGGCCGCTGGAAAATGTTCGATACGTCATATGTAAAATAAACGCGATAAAATCCGTAAAAAGTCATATTATTCAATAATGTATTCGCGTAAGCAAAAGAAATAATTACACTTCATATCGAAAAATTAATTATTTAAGACAGGAAAAATGTGTCATAATAATGTTCGGTTAACAATGATAACTAATAAATAAACATAAAATATGCTCATACGATCCGTACGAACAAAAACCTGAACACATCCTGACACGGGATTTGTATCAGATACAACATTTTTAGTTAAAACAAAAACCCTATACTTATGACTATAATTCCGTACCGATCTGTGACGTTCATCGTTTACGTTTTGTTTACGTGAAAAAATAAACCGGTACGGGACGTACGCGGTACGAGGGCTGAGTGAAGGTCGTCATTACGTCCCGAATCACGTCCGCCCGGCTCAATGTCATTGAACACACAGAAGGTGAAAGTCAAGGCGCACCATGCGTTATGTAACTCTTGTGCAAGTTGTGCTCTGGATTCTCTTTACGTTCTTATATTTACTTAATTCAATCTTTTGATACGTTTTTCTTAGATTTGTTTTGTTTTAATATAATAACCTAGCGGCCCGCCCCTGCTTCGGGAGCTATGCTGATAGAAAATGTACGTTCAATATTAAGCATGTGTTATACATATAAACCTTCCCCTTTAATCACTCTATCTATTAAAATCATCATCAGCCTGTGAAAGTCCACAGCTGGACATAGGCCTCCCTAATACACCCCTATCCATTAGGGGCTTTGGACCATCCCACCACGGTGGTCCAATGCGGTTGGTGGGTGGACCGACTTTTTGCATGCCCATTCGACACATGGATTATCTTACTTTGCAGAAAATTCGGTGATCGCCCAAATTGCCCTAACCAACTAGGAAACAAGAATGAAAATTTGTTGAGTCCCGCAGGATTCGACCCACGACCTCCGGTTTTAAAGCACACGCCTAAACCACTAGGCTACGGAGGAAAAACCGCATTAAAATCAGTTGTGTGGTTTTTAAGATTTAAGCTTACATAGGAATATACAGACAGAGAAAGTGACTTTTTTTTCTACTATGTAGTGTTTATTATTGTAAAAAATATAAAATAGTTAAAAAATAATTAACCACGCAAAAAATACTGGAATGGAGGAAGATTTTTTTTCATTTTGCTTAATTAAAAGAAATTCCAATTGCGACGATTGTTATTTGTCTCACTGTTATGGGTTTCATATTATATTATGCAGTTGTAATAAAATTCTGGGTCTGTCAAATAATGACGAGATCGTTGCTCGTTTATTGGATATTATGTTGGACGAACGTACCAGCGTTGTATCAATTTTAGTTGTTCTATCTTCCTTCTGTGTTTTGTGTTTCGGAATAGTTATACCTTCCAAACTAGATATTTTTGTAATAACCTAAAATTAAATGTAATAAAATGATTTTATTTATTTTTATTGAATTATTATTTATACATACTCTTTGTTAAGTGGCGATATATTTTAAGTTGCATATTAATTTTTTTTATACTATATTATACATAGTTATCTTTTGATATTTGTGATTATTGATATGCTTGCTTCGAGACGAGAGTGTTATCACTCATAATCACCCAATATCGAATTTAAAATAATGCTCTCCGCTGCTCCTAAATTTAGGAATATTAAAATGAAAAAACAATTGTAATTCACGCGTGTTATATTTGAATAAAATAAGTTTCATTAGTTCGTAAAGTTTTTATTTTCTTTTGTTGGATATCATATTTTACGTACAACTAGTATGTATGAAATAATTGCGTTCACTAAGCGAATTTTGCGTAATTTGAGAACGAAAGTTACTGACATAGCGCAAAGCATTAGCTGGTTGAAGTGATAGTGGGCCGGACACGTGGTCCGAAGAACGGATGACCGATGGGCTAAAAAGGTTCCAGAGTTAAAGGCCACTTTATGAAAACGGAGTGTTTGATATTGTAACTTAAATATAACGTTTGTACGTTGATACAGTTTTTGCTCATTATCATCATCATCATCATCATCAGCCTTTAATAGTCCACAGCTGGACATAGGCCTCCCCTAATACACCCCTATCCATTAGGGGGTTTTTGGACCGTATCCCACCACGCTGGTCCAATGCGGTTGGTGGTTGACCGACTTTTACATGCCCATCCGATGCATGGATCATCTTACTTTTCAGACAATTGGGTGATCGGCCCAAATTGTCCTAACCAACTAGGAAACAACAATTAAAATTTGTTGAGTCCCCCCGCAGGATTCGAACCCACGACCTCCGGTTTCTGAAGCAAACGCCTATACCACTAGGCTACGGAGGCAGTTGCTCATTATAATAAACTCATAATAATAATTCATTTGCCACATAATTTTCAATGGACTAATACAGCCTTAATACAGCCTTAACCTCAGATTCAGAAACGTATAATTGATTAAGCCTATTACATTGACAATAATAATAGCAGACTAAAGACAATTATTTCTTCTTCATTGGAGGATAGCTTTATTCATTATATTTCTGTAATTTTAATTTATAACAACCGCAGATTGCCGTTTCTTGTATGAACAGGTCGAGTTTCTCGAACCAGTGGTAGATTTGACGTTCGTAAGAACTTGAAACACCCAAAATAATTAAATAATTTAAATTTTGACTTCTACTTTGAAAGTCGATTCAAAAACCGCATAATGTTCTTTATAAACATGTCATTTATGGATTTAACCGCAAATCGCAGTGGTCCAACCGGAAATATATTACAACGCTGTGTCTCTCGCGATTTTTTAAATACCATTCAAGCCGGAAGTCGAAAACCAAAATTTAAAATGTTAAACATGCGTCTGTCCGAAAATGTTTTGCATCGGACGAAGGTCTTCCTTCCAAAAAGTAGCCTTGAGATCAGCATTGGAGTCAAAATATTGAATTAAATTAAGTGAAACGACACCACTAATTTCGAAAATATAATTCAAGGGTGACTTGCTACAAATTACGCATGTCATTTTGGATTAGTACATGGATACATAAAAAAACCATTTGCATACTTC